>JAZKJV010010406.1:0-443207 GCA_037367405.1 Ottelia alismoides | reverse complement strand
TAGAATAAAGGTGATGAAATGGAGGTTCATCAACCACAAACAAATAATAGGATTACCTCTTGAAGATTGGTTGTGACCGAGTCTCTAAATGAAGAGACCTCATGTCTGAAGTCCGATCCAACGGAGGAGACGCTTGCGAGCGCGGGGATGAATCGCGTACTTCTCGCAATCCATGTTGATGATCCAAGCGACGGATATCCTGATCTCGACACACGAGATCCAACATCTTCTTCACGAGTGAGGCGCACCGAAGGAGACGGAAATCCACGAGCAAATGATCGGGCAACATAACGACGACGATGCGGCGATGGAGACTCTATCTAGGGCATCCATGGTGGACATCCATATGAGAGTAAGAGAGAGTAGACGTGTAGAGAGAGAGAGAGAGAGATGTGCTCCAATAGCATGCGTACTAGAGAGCTTGGTATGCCTCTCTATTTATAGGGCTTTGGGATCCATTGATCTTAATCCATGGGACTCATAAAATCAATGGGTGAGATTTATTTATGTCTAATACAATGGTCAAGATTGTTGTTGGTAAAAACCAACAACTAATAATCTAATTTAAATCAAATATATTTGATACATCAAATATAATTCAACCCTAAATTACATCAAGCAATTAAGGAGAAATTAGCATGGAGATTACTCCCCATAAGGAAAGGGGGGGACGGCTACCACATTCCTTGTGGGAATGTGTAGCCGTCCACAATGTCCTCATGGTGGAGGCAATCTCATGCAATCTCATGAGATTGCATATCTCCATGAATTTCTCCCATAATTTCCAACAACGTTTGTTGAGATTTATTCTTCAAAAATAATTCATAATTAATTTTGAGAATATTGCAATCCTGCTATTGAAAAAAATTGTGAATCACATTCACAACCCAAAACAAAATATAATTTACATTTTCAATTAATTACACAATGTGTATCCAATACACATCAATAATTAATTAACAAATATAAATTATAATTAGCTCTCTCTAATACACTATAAATCACATTTATAATATATTATGAATAATATGGATAGTGCTATCCACATTATTCATATCCATGATAATTAAATCACATTTAATCATCTTGGATCTCTATTCTCTCGTGCCCAAATAATATGAACCACATTCACATTATTCACATCTTTGATAATCAAATCACATTTAATTATCTAAGAAAACTCTCCTTATAATATGAATCAAATTCATATTATTCATGATAATTAAATCACATTTAATTATCCATTTTCTCAATGCTCGGATACATATATCAACAATGGAATTATCCACGAACTCTTTCAAGGATAATGCGCTTTCTCCGTGAATACTTGGAGATAAGGACATGCGATTGTATTGTTCCATGTATAGTGACTTGGATATTGAGATCACATCTCAAATCCAGATCTCGAGCCTCCCATTGATGCTTGATTAAATCAAGACCGTAAATCTAATCTTCTCATTGAATCTAAATCACATTCAGATCAATGTCCAATATTTGGACCAATATCAGATTACTTCTCTACTGAGAGGAGTCATAAAATCCAGACCCGTTTTATCACTCCCTAGGAATGGAAGCGTCATGGTTATATAATCGTTTATGATCACATCACCCTCAAGTATTCCCAATACCTGTACATCCTGCATACTGGAAGACTCAGGATAATCTCGAAGTATAAGATCATTTTTACACTGTCTACTTCAGGGATTTATCTTTAAGTTTCTCATTTGATCATTGGGAGTTGGTATCGTTCATATACTTTCCAAAAGCATATATCATACCTAGGTCTTGATCATATACTTTCCAAATGTATATATTAAACCTACAAATTCAGTCATGCTTCCAAAGCAAGATGACCGTGCACGGAATTTGATTCTTCCCAATATCTCATGAGTGAGCTCATGTCTTCCGGTTCGGTAACTAAACCTGTATGATCCCTTTGAGAGATCGTATTACTCATATACCCTTGCATGCACACCAGCGCGCCAGTGTATAGACCTTGATTAGGTCATCAACCTATTGGTCTGCCAAATTTACATACTCAGACATATAGTAACACATCAGTCTCCGGTCAGAGGATGCATGCCTATATCATGACAACATACAATATAGGACTTTGGTTATCTCGATCTCGTTAAGTTGACTCTTTGACCTAACTAATCTGACACCTCCGAATCTCTATTCCTATGCAGAGGACCTGTATCAAGAGGTCAGTCAGATATCAGCTTAATTGAGAAAGGATTTCCATCTCCTACTCAGGCTGGAGATCATCTCTTAACAATCATTTGAAGGTGCCCAATGAGTCCTCAATCTAACTCTTTAGATATTCATCCAAGCACCAACCTCTATGATTCAATAATTGAATAAACAGATGTATGATCATTAAGATGGCCATGGTACATAACCCTAATTGTACTAAGGGACCTATTATGCAAATTATTTATTCTTCATTTCAGATCAAGGAATGATATTTTCAATAACATTTACTGCATAATGGCTCGCAGTGGGCCCGCATGATAAACATTCACTACGGGGTCAGGTGAGCTTTTGGCCTCAGAGCCTTGCTTGGGCGTCTTCCTCCTTATACCTCTACCGTCGATCTTGTATATGTTTATGATTAGAAAAAAGAGAAGGCAAGTAGAATTCTATTTAAAAGCAGTTGCAAAGGAAGCAACGGGAAGCTCGATCCATTGGTCTTTAGCAGCACTTCTCATCGTCCTACCGCGGCTCCCGTGGGATCCTCCTCTCCTACTCTGCCTTGCCCTCTGTTGAGACTGATGATTCCATGAGCTATGCACAGCTGCTTGTACGGTTACGATGTCTACCATCAGCAGCAGATTTAGGCCATTATTCTGGTCTATTTTGCCTTCGTCCTCGTCACGCTACCTCCACCTCATAGGGCCTCATTATAGGGGGGCCCTCATGGATGAACTCCGCCATATCGAATGCCCCTGGTCTAACGGATTGTGCGTCTTCTCCACTTTCGCCACTGCATATGGTTCACTTCTTCCTGTATCTAGTAGTGGTTCTCTAATTCTGACTCCCGTCGTTTTTTTGTTCCAGATGTTTGACATCTTTCTATGCACCTCTTTTCTGTTGGCCAACTGGCCTCACCTAGTGTCGCTTACACAGTCTCATTTTTTTCCTCCTCTTGTGAGGATCGGCTTATCGGCCGCTGGGACAGGGCATGCGAGCGTCGACTACTAGGTCAAATGCAGATTCCTTTGCGCATCTGCTCCAACTATCAACTATATCAAAAAAGCGAATGCAAGCACTTCAATATAATCGCGATACTCCCTAAGAAAACCTTGAGGGTAGGTCAGAAGGATATACTAGATATTCATGCCCATTGATTTCTGAGCATTCTTCAGGTAGGCTCCTCATTTCCAATTGAGACCTCAGTGAACGGCCCCCAACTTCCTTATATTAGGACTTGACACACTGGGAAGTAATTGGAAAGAGGTCCAGACCTTGATATCTAGAGGGTCTCACAGCTGATATGAGAAGCATTATATATAGGGGAAGTCTCAGTCTGCTAGCCCTCCCTCGGATCCTCTCCTCAGCTTCTATGATCAACATAATAAGTCAAGGTTCACTTGAGGGAAAAACCTCTCCCGGGAGACCAGGTATTCCCAAGCCTGAGGTACGAAGTCAATTGGAAGAGAGAGGATCGGGAGAATCTTTTCCAACTCTCTAAACCTGAATGATGTTGCTGACTGGACTTTCCCCCTCTAATAACACACCTTGTAGATTGCCTTGAAAGAAGATCTCAGCTCTAGCCGCACGTCGACTATCTTGGGATTGGTCGGCTCTCAGGGCTTTGGCTTTCCCCATATTTCTCATTAAAAAAAGAAGGAACCCTGACTTGTAGTAGTCCTACTAAACCCTAGAATCAAGACTATCGCGATAGCCAAAGATAGAACCTAGTATGATCTTGTGGATAATCAAGCAGTCTTCGAGGCCCCATGATGAAATAGCCCCTCTTAGCCCTTACCCGCTGGACTTCTCTTTCCAGTCTGGCCATAGTTGACACTATACGGTTCAACAGACACGACAGATGGACAAGTTTCAGACCAGATATATATGCAGAAAAGCCCATTGGACTTAGGGCTCGGACATTCAGGCAGACAAGTGCCACACATGCCTATGATACTCAAGATGTGTGTTGGATCTTCTGAAGGCCAAAAGGACCCTACTCGAGTGAAAGGAACATCCCAGAAAAGACTCCCTCCCTTCTCTCTGAATGAGCCTTGGGGAAAGAGAACTACCTGATGGCCCTCCGTCAATGCATTCCCTAAGGGTCGGAGGTAGGCGGGCAGCGAACTGTAGGGAGCGGTGAGGCTAAAGAAAGAGCCAAGGAGCGTATTCTTCTTTTAGCTCACACCGGGGAAAGGTTTGTGTCTTCCCCGGGGATCCTTCCTCTTCAGTTAAAGATCAAGCCTTTGCTCCTAGGAATGAGGAAGTAACAAAGCCATCTATTATTCTAAATATCTATCACCGTGCTGAAAATACTAGAAAATCGTCGAGCGACCTATTACTTTATCAGACAAAAAGGGGCTTTCAGGTTCCGAACTCCGACCTCTGAGCATAGAGAAAAGTGGCAATACTGGTCGAAGCAGCCTTTGAGTAATGAGATTTCCAATAGCAGAGACCCTCCTTTTAGCCCTTCCCTCAGTCGCATGTCCTAGTCGACCAGACGGGACATCCCAGGGGGTGGATGTCGGGAGCGAGGTAGATAAGGCTTGGAAAAGACTCATAACCACACGGTTAGAGTCAGCCTCAATAATCCACTCAGAGAAATGCCCTCTTTCCCCAATGGACCTAAGACGGAGAAGACAACCAACGAAGGCCATAACCACATCCGGTCAACCTGACTACCCATATTCGTCGTGAAGGGGCCGAAGTCAAGGAGCACATCCATACGGCGGGATGGACTTCCCCAGGATGAGGCCAGACATCAGGAAGATAGCGAAGCAAGAACTTGGGCAAGCCTTGCATAAAGAAAGAATTATATACAATGCAGAAAGCTAAAGAGAGTTCCCGAAAATAGAGACCTTCAATCAGACGAAGGGAAGAACCCCCGTCTCACCAAGAATTCATCGTATATAGTAAGAAAAAGCCGAGGCTACCGGCTACAAGGTCCCCTTCTACTTCTTATTCCTCAAGGGCTTGTACCAGCTCCTTTTAAATATCTTTCTCTAAAATTCTAGGGGATACGATTGGAAATCAAGTCGAAATGCAATAAAAGAGTGAAAGTGGTCTTACATATGACGGACTTTTGATCTTCCTTTATATACTATGTTTGTACCTGAAGCCGCTACGCTACGAAGACATCCATCTTGCTACTACTTGAGAACTGCGCTACTAGATCTCCGCCCAGCACGTCTTCCTAGTCTGTCCAACCTCTTATATAATTAGTAATTTATGGATATACCCTAGTATCCGCGGAGGTGAATCAAAAGCTAAGCTGCTCTACTCTATATTTCAATTATCTATTTCAATTTCGATTTGTAGATGGAAAGAATCAAGCGAATTTGCTCGATTAGATATATAGTGATGGCAAAAGTCAAGGTAGAGAGAGAGCCTCGTGTTTAGTATATATAATCAAGCATGGAGCATCAAGTTTTCGACTAGACAAAGGGGCCCCAAGGCAAGAAGTTATGGAAGATTCCCAGCCCTAATCTGCAAAGGCAAACATACAACGTCATAGTGTCAAAGTGGATAGATTTTCGCAGTTCATGCCACAAGAGCTAATGGGCACCGTCGGTGTAGTGGAATAGTCTACAGGGTTCGACCCGTAGGGGTCAGAGCTGAATTGAGAAAATCTACGTGAGAAAAACAAATCTTGATTTTTGTGATAATCACTCCACTCCTTAAAGAAGTCCTATGAAGTAGTACTATAGAAAAGGCAAGAAGCAAAAAGTCCGCGAAGGACAATGAGGACTATTGAATAACGGGGGGAAGGCAAGTGGAAATTTAGTATGCATTGGGTTAGGCAAGACTCAAACATTGCTGTCAGCGAGGGAAGCACAACGGCAACTTTCGCCTTTGTCTTCTCGGCACCTCTTGTCTTTGCTCTCTTCCCTTCCCCTCCTCCCTCTCAGACTGGACTCTCTATGTGGCGCTTGACTCTACCAGGGCATAAGGTAAACAACCTTGCCTTTCTCTTAGCTATGAGCAGTGTAGCAGCGCTGATGCACCTTTCTTCTTTTCTCTAGGAAAACAGTTCCCCCCCCTCTTTCCCTCTTATCACCTCTAAGAGATAGATATAGAGGTAGAGTAATTTCTCTAATGAACTGCAGTCCTTCATATACATCAGGAGTCCATTGATTCAAGGGAAAAGCAAATCAGATAATAGCCTGTAGGGTGGATTTCCAAACTGGGAAGGAGAAAAGGGTGTGTGCGGGCAGGAGTAGTACGAGGGCTTGGTCTTCCCCTTATAATGACGTACCTCGACTTTTCTCCCTTTTGATATAGCAACCGACATTCTCTGATCTTCCATTCTCTCTTCTCATTGAGAGCATCAAGGGAGGGAGCAGAAGCAGCATAGCCCACGGAGCGAAGCGAGACTCGACTAAGAAAAGCCCGAGGGCTTAGACTAGCAAGCAATAGAAGGCAATATACCCACGCGGATTCAGATACTAAAAGAAGTACCACACACCGTCGCTCTGCTAGAGGCATCGTTTTAGTCAAAGAAGCAATGCATAGCACCGTCCTACCGATTTTCACAACTATCAAGAAAAGCGTCAGACCATGCAAAAAAAAGAAATACTCAAAGAGAAATCCGGAAAAGACCTGAAGGTCAATACTGCCTCTCGACAACCCTCTCCATCCTCTTTTCACCCTATTTGTTGAGATTAGTGAAAATACTGGGTATTGATTCTATAAAAAAACCTCCGGATACTTCCTCGAGGAAAGGTATCTCCTTTTAGATAATAGTTGGGAGGGAAAGGCCAGGGAGTTCGCAGGGGGGTCTCGACGCAGGCTCTGAGGTGTGCAGTATCATCGATGGTGTGAAGCGAGAGGTGTTGCGCGGGTAGAAGACAAGCCAGTGCCAGTCCAGCAGCAATGGAACCATGGCATAAAGAAAAACATGACCTAGCCTCCCAGAATGAACTGATAAATAAGGAAGCGAGATACAACATCCTAACCTAGTCGACCTAAAGGGAGAATCCAGTTTTTCTCGCTTGATCTCTATTGGAGAGTCAATCTTGCAAGAGCACTAGTTCTATTCCTCTTAATAGGGGGCCGGAGAGAGAGTTTGACAAAGAATTGTTTTCCCCATTGCCAATCCAGTTCTCGACTTTTCTTAGTCAGGAAAGAGATACATCTTGTGCCGCGAGTCACCTGAGAAGTTGTGGTCTGCTATCAGATGTTCCAAAAGAAGGGAGAGAAAGAGGAGAGAATGGGGATGGGGAATGAATGTTAACTATAGGAGATTTCCTACAAATACATATAATACATGGTTGGAAGGAAGAAGCTGATTTCGTTCCTGAGGTTTTGACATCCATTTTCTTTCTTAGAAGTTCTAGTCGATTTCTCAAGTCTTAGTCTCAATCAAAGCAGAGAAGAGATCCAAGGACTCAAACCACATATATATGAAAAACTAGACCTCCCTCTTTATGTGGAATAGGGAATGCCCTGGATATATGGTCAATCAAATAAAAGAAGGTAGATAAACGCAAATGGAAAGGATTCTGTTTTAGTCCTGCGAGACTGCCCAAATAGATAGTATCAGAATATTATGAAGATAATGAATATATAGTTGTCTTAGTGCCGGGATGCGACTTCTTTGTTGATGACTTCCTTCTGCCCTTTTCAGAAATCCTTCTCTTCTTCCCTCGAGTACAACTTTATGGAGTTAGCCCTTTCGAGTCGAATGAGTTCATAGATCTCTGAGTCCATTTTTTTGACTTGAGCTACTAGTATATAAGTAGGGTGGTTTATAATATGCACGTCTAATAGTCATTTCGATTCTCAAGTCTATCGCAGGAAAATGACTTTCTTTCCCACTTGATGACTGACTTCCGGAATACCTGGTTTTTCTGTTCCACCAGTTCGACGGGATGGGAAAGCAAGCACTCTCATACTTCTCCAGTCCCTTGAAGAAAGCACTTGATGAGAGCCAGGATGAGACTTGCTTTCAGCGATGAAGACTGACTTCCAACTAGTATATAAAAGCTCCGGTCAAATCATTGAGAAGTAGGATCCTAGCTTCGGGTCGTACCTAGCCCCGGGGATCAAGATTGCCAGAACGCACCATCCAAGCACGAAAAACGAAAGAGGTATCGTCATACCGAAAAAGTGCGAACAACAATTCGCCCTAATCATAGAGGAAATCTCTGCACCCAGAGAAATGACTACCCAACCGCTACCAACCCGAGACAGAGGACCCACAAGAAAACAAAGAAAAAAGCAACCACATCATATAGTATTTACAGTATCGAGCATCGGAAGAGAGGGTAAGGGGAAGGTGATTTCCTCTATTAGTCTGCTCAAAATCAGACACTGACAAAAAAGCAGACAGAATTTCCTCCCCGAACAAACCAGCGGTACCTAGCAGATTACCTGCACCAGACAGAGGCCGTGGATCGTCGAACAAATATCCACTAAATCTGACCTGAGAATTTCTCTGCTTTTCCAGCGGCAAGATAGAGATGGACCTGATCGGGAGATTCTCAATCACTGTCGGCTAGATGAGAAGGTCTGTGTGATCCCAACACGTATTGTGGAAAGTAGAATCGTCGTCTTTCCTCCTATTTGCATATCTCATACAAGCTAATTTCATTTATTTTATAAGTTTGACCTATAATTGGCTGTAAGTAGAGGAGCGGCTCCCTGAATTCTACTATATTAATAATTAATAGGAGCTTCCCAAAACAAACAAAAACAAACATATAGAATGATGAGCAAGATTACCTCTAAAGGGTGCTTAATATCTATATGACCCACCATACACCACAGACCTCAACTCTGTGCGAGTAGTAGCCTCTCTAAGAGGGTGAGTGAATACCCCTACTCAAGTAGGGATGGAGAGTTCAGGTCAGGAGAGGTTCCCAGGTCCCTAGAGAGCTAGTCGGCCAGAGACTTAGGGCACTGGCTTCAGCTTCTTCTGACTGTGTTCCCTTTCACGTATACCCACAGATGCAGACTACAATGGTTGCCCAGAGAACTGAAAGTGCCACACACTGCCGGAATTTCACCAAGCTCAAAAAAAGCCAAGGCAGTTCAGCGCGGTCCGTGGGAATCCTGACTTTCCTAGTGTCGGAAAATTGGATGAACAAGGTCACCCCCAAGGAAGACATGCAGAAGCATACTTACTGACAATAAATGCTCATATGCAACCAGACCACCCAATTTCGATAAGCCGCTTATCGAAGAGGTACGCACTGATGCAATGACTCCCCAGAGTAGCAAGACAACATAATATATAGTGGGAGGGACTGATCTGGGCGGTTCGGCTTGGTGATTGACCGTGGGCTGATTGGCACATATCCTTCCAAGTCATTTTTGAAGATAGGGAGGAAAGGCAGATCTCTGAACGACTCTATAATGCAAAGTTCAGCTCCTTGCCTGACATCGACTACTCGCTATAACGAAAATCATCCCTAAGGTCAGTTCTTTTTCTCATGTCTTCCTCGTTCTTGCTCTTCGATCAGATAGGAGCCTCATCTGCAGCGAAGTGACTTTCTTGATTAATAGTAGGACCGCCCGATCACTTCCTTTTATTGAGGCCAGTTATTTTGTTCCATCCCTTCTCCCCTCAGGCTCTAACCGCTTCCCCACTTCTTTTTCAAAGGCTCCTTAGGAGGGACTACTTCTTTCCTTGGTCAGACCTTTCTGACTTTCCTATCTCATATCGACTTCTAATCCCGCAGAATCTTCTATATTTGCTGGGGAAACTACCATACCCCCTACGACTTCCTTTCTTTCCTCCTCTCTGCCTCTTCTTTTCCTTTCTGCCTTTCTGGTCTTCTTCCTCCTGGCCTCAGAAGTAGGGTTCAAAAGGAGATGAGCGGACATTCTACTTTCCCAACGCCTTCTCACAACTCTCTAAGTAGTCGGCCAACTCACAGCTCAAACTGTCCAATCTACAATAGCCCCGGGAATCTTCACTCGACTGATTGATAAATCGAGTCCACTCACTTTGATGTCTTGTCGAAAGAAAGCAAAGAGTCCTTCGAATTATTAGATAGTGATATAAGTTCGAAGCTTTGAAAGAAAGATCTATATTGACGACTTTTTTCCATCAAGCATTTTCCTAACTATTCTCAGGGGCCGCTACATTCAGAGGTTTGTTAAGGAAAGCTATAATAGGTTGAGGTAAGCGAGAGCTTGGAGCGAATTGACCAGGGAAGCGAGAGCTTGGAGCAAATCGACCGGTTGAATGTCTTGCTTGCTGCTTGCCTGGGCCTTCTCCCTGCACTTCACAACTAGTTCGGGATCAACTCCATTCCTCTAATGCAGTAAGGCAACCCTGTCTCCTATCCTCTAACTTCTATCCAACTCTCTCTTTTTCAGCATTTTGCGATACCTTTTCAAACTCATTGTCGATACTAAGTAGCAGTCCAAAATGCATATCTATTTTTCACGATATTATGCATGGATCAGGTATATTACGCAAAATTCCTCAGAATAAATGGTGGGCGATTCTTCCACAATGCAATCTAATAAGTTAGATTTCGAGCTTTCGAGTCAGTGTTTACAGAATCTTTTTCTGTCCGAAGAAATGATTCGTCGAAATAACGAGTCACCCCTTCCGTTGATATGGACACGTTTGAGATCAAAAAATGTTTGGAAGTTCCTCTATTCAATCCTTTTCTTTCTTCTTGTTGCTAGATATTGAGTTCGTATACATATTCTCTATGTGTCCCAAGCCTCTAGTGAATTACAGACAGAGTTAGGAAAAATCAAATCTTTGATGATGGAATCATACATGATTGAGTTGCTCAAACTTCTGGATAGGTCTCCAACATCAGAACTTCATTCTTTCTGGTTAAAGAATCTATTTCTGGTTGCTCTGGAACAATTAGGAGATTCTCTGAAAGAAATACGGGGTTCTGCTTCTGGCGGCAACATGCTATTGGGTGGAGGTTCCGCTTATGGGATCAAATAAATACGTTCTAAGAATCTATATCTGAATATCAATCTCATCGATCTCATAAGTCTCATACAAAATCCCATCAAAAGAAGAACTTTTCCGAGAAATACAAGACATCTAAGTCGTACAAGTAAAGAGATCTATTCATTGATAAGAAAAAGAAAAAGCGTGAAGGCTTCTTTCATTGATGATCAAATAGAATCCTGGGTCGCAAATAATGATTCGATTGATGATGAAGAAAGAGAATTCTGAGTTCAGTTCTCCACCCACAGAAAAAAAGAATGGATCAAATGCTATTGAGTCTGACTCATAGTGATCATTTATCAAAGAATGACTATGGTTATCAAATGATTGAACAACCATGATCAATTTACTTACGATACGTAGTTGACATTCATCAAAAGTCTCTAATTCATTATGAGTTCAATAGATCAAGTTTTGCAGAAAGACAAATATTTCTTGCTCATTATAAGACAATTACTTATTCACAAACCTCGTGTGGGGCTAATAGTTTGAATTTCCGTCTCATGGAAAATCCTTTTCTCTCCGCTTAGCTCTATCCCCTTCTAGGGGTATTTTATGAGAGGTTCTATAGGAACTGGACGATCATATTTGGTCAAATACCTAGCGACAAACTCCTATGTTCCTTTCATTACGGTATTTCCGAACAAGTTCCCAGCCTAAAGGTTTTATTGATGATATCGATATTGATGATAGTGACGATATCGATATTGATGATAGTAACGATATCCATATTGATGATGACCTTGATACGGAGCTGCTAACTATGACGAATACGCTAACTATGTATATGATGAAGAAAATCGACCAAAAAGATATCACCCTTCAATTCGAATTAGCAAAAGCAATGTCTCCTTGCATAATATGGATTCCAAACATTCATGATCTGTATGTGAATGAGTCGAATTATTTATCCCTCGGTCTATTAGTGAACTATCTCTCCAGGGATTATGAAAGATGTTCCACTAGAAATATTCTTGTTATTGCTTCGACTCATATTCCCCAAAAAGTGGATCCTAGCTCCGAAGAAATGAAATACATGCATTAAGATACGAAGGCTTCTTATTCCGAAAGCACTTTTTCATTCTATCATATACTAGGGGATTTCACTTGGAAAAGCAAATGTTCCATACTAATGGATTCGGCCCATAACCGTGGGTACCAATGCACGAGATCTTGTATCACTTATCAATGAGGCCTTATCAATTAGTATTACACAGAAGAAAGAAATTACAGAAACTAATACAATTAGATCAGCACTTTATAGACAACTTGGGATTTACGTAAGATCAGTTCACGATCATGGGAGACTTTTCTATCAGATAGGAAGGGCTATCGCACAAAATGTACTTCTAAGTAATTGCCCTTTATATCGTATATCTATCTATATGAAGAAGAAAGAATGTCAGGAAAGGGATCAAAGAAGAGGCTGGGTGACTGATTTGTTTGTCAGCTTCTTTTTTGAAGAATAGTCCATCCTTGAACCTTTCAGCTTCGAATCTCAATAATGATCATTTGCATTGTCGGCTATATTTTGAATAATGAGCATTTACCCGGCCAAAGATCATTGTCGGCTTCTTGTGAAGTTCTTGTTTCGGCGATGTGGCATATCTTTGCACATCTCATATATAATGAATGCTTGTTAGCTTTTTATCACTAACCATCAAACCAATATCTCTTTTCTACCGGCTATCGCCTCGGATTCGACTTGTGGAACGAATGAAAGAAGCTTGTAGAATGCACTGACTACTGAATAGACTAGTTGAGAAGGAAGGACTAGCTCTGTTTGTTCCAAGCAAGAGAGAGTATATGTCCTCTTCTTGATCATTAGTGTTGGAACCGGGCATGTGTATTAGGCTGGACCCACCCCTTGATTCTCTACACTCCCAGCCGCCTTTCCAATCACTACACTAGGATTCATAGAACAATCAAGAAAGAAAAGCAACGTACTGATATACCGTTTATCTTCATGCTCCATCAGTTTGGTTCTTTTTCTGAACTTGTGGTAGTAGAAGAGGAGGAGTTCAGGTTGTATTCTCAGGTCTCTCATTCGTAGGAGCCTCAGCTTGTTCAGCTGAATGGAATTGCTCACGTGTGTATTTGTTTTTTTGCATTCATCAAACCTTTGGTCAGATCTCTAGTATTAGGCACGTCTAGATGTATATACCCCGCTTTCTTGCGCATCAACTCAATCATTCTAAGCGTGTGAAAAGTTCAAGAATAAGGAAACCTTCTCAACTTCAAGAATGTATCTAATAGCTTGAAAGAATGATTTAATTGGGATCACATTACATGAATTCAAAGATTTGAGAAAGCTAGCATCCACCTTTCTCCGGTGAAGCTAGACCCATGAGAACGTGGTAAACGGTGTTGCTTTCTGTCTTCTCCTCAGCTATTATGACACTTGAGCAATTAAACATATAACGAACTTGATAAAAAAATGACTCTTTGGCTTGAAATGTTATTTTCTCATCCTCTCGTCCTATGGATAAAGAATCTCACTTTTGGAGTGCATGTCGTATTCAGAATTAGTGTATCTTGTAAACACTAATGGATTGATTTCTTTTCCTTTTTAATGGAATGAATGTTGTGATCTGCTAGGTGTCATGTCCCTCGACAAGGCGTGTAGCGGGTAAGCAACGAGCCCATCTGTAGTTCCTCAAAGAAAAGCCAAAGAAGGCGAAAAGCAACTGAACTCAAGCAACCTGATGAAGAGTCTGTGATAAATGGCCGGGTTACACCCTTCTTGAAAGAAAATCCAGTCCTGTTAAGTACGGAACCCAGGTCATTCTGGTAATTAAAGTAGATGATTTGAGGAACAGTTGGCGGTTCCAACTAATCAAACTACACATTAAAAAACGACACTACACTATGAGATATCTGATGAGTAAATGATTGGCATGAAAGATAGTAGACGAGGATGACAGACAAAGACGACATTCTTATACTACTCGATTAAGCCTACGTTCTCATGCCAGCATCACTCATTCCATGTCTAGTGATATGTGGTATAGATAGGGGCTTGCTTGAGAGGGAGTTACTCGTCCGAGAAGTCTCAAGTCTCAGAAATGGGAATATACAGCCTGTATCCGAGAAAGCCTTTGAACCAGTGGCAGTAGGGGTCAGGCGTTGGAGTTCTCGGATCTGCTCAGCCATGACCTATATGCAATGCTTCACGTTATCCATGTCAAGTTTCTGATATATCTGAAATGGGGCCAGGGAAGGGTCGACTTGGATTGACGGAGCCGGTGGTGGAGGCTCATAGCAAGCATATTGTGAAGGGAGCTGATTCAGTCTTTCCATGAAAGTCAACATCTCAACCACCTTCCCTGCAATGTGAACAAGGTCGCTATCCGAGAGGCATTGAGATCATTGTAGCCCCCCAGTGGGGCTAGTCATCTCGAAAGGCAGGATCATCATAGGCATGACCATAGACGATAGAGCACACAACTCTGCGTCTAATTCATCCCAAGCCCTATCTAATTCGCAAAAGATATCGTCCTGAGAGACGGGAGTCGAGTTCAAACACTCATACCAGTACTGTTGGTCTTCTTCGTGCCCATATGTGTCAGCCAGAGAGAGGGTGGCATCGAGTGGGTCAGATGCTACCTGAGCAAGAACATTCTCAGTGTCCAAAAAAGAATCAAGACTATCGCGATAGCCAAAGATAGAACCTAGTATGATCTTGTGGAGAATCAAGCAGTCTTCGAGGCCCCATGATGAAATAGCCCCTCTTAGCCCTTGCCCGCTGGACTTCTCTTTCCAGTCTGGCCATAGTTGACACTATACGGTTCAACAGACATGGCAGATGGACAAGTTTCAGACCAGATATATATGCAGAAAAGCCCATTGGACTTAGGGCTCGGACATTCAGGCAGACAAGTGCTACACATGCCTATGATACTCAAGATGTGTGTTGGATCTTCCGAAGGCCAAAAGGACCCTACTCGAGTGAAAGGAACATCCCAGAAAAGACTCCCTCCCTTCTCTCTGAATGAGCCTTGGGGAAAGAGAACTACCTGATGGCCCTCCGTCAATGCATTCCCTAAGGGTCGGAGGTAGGCGGGCAGCGAAATGTAGGGAGCGGTGAGGCTAAAGAAAGAGCCAAGGAGCGTATTCTTCTTTTAGCTCACACCGGGGAAAGGTTTGTGTCTTCCCCGGGGATCCTTCCTCTTCAGTTAAAGATCAAGCCTTTGCTCCCAGGAATGAGGAAGTAACAAAGCCATCTATTATTCTAAATATCTATCACCGTGCTGAAAATACTAGAAAATCGTCGAGCGACCTATTACTTTATCAGACAAAAAGGGGCTTTCAGGTTCCGAACTCCGACCTCTGAGCATAGAGAAAAAGGTGGCAATACTGGTCGAAGCAGCCTTTGAGTAATGAGATTTCCAATAGCAGAGACCCTCCTTTTAGCCCTTCCCTCAGTCGCATGTCCTAGTCGACCAGACGGGACATCCCAGGGGGTGGATGTCGGGAGCGAGGTAGATAAGGCTTGGAAAAGACTCATAACCACACGGTTAGAGTCAGCCTCAATAATCCACTCAGAGAAATGCCCTCTTTCCCCAATGGACCTAAGACGGAGAAGACAACCAACGAAGGCCATAACCACATCCGGTCAACCTGACTACCCATATTCGTCGCGAAGGGGCCGAAGTCAAGGAGCACATCCATAGGGCGGGATGGACTTCCCCAGGATGAGGCCAGACATCAGGAAGATAGCGAAGCTAGAACTTGGGCAAGCCTTGCATAAAGAAAGAATTATATACAATGCAGAAAGCTAAAGAGAGTTCCCGAAAATAGAGACCTTCAATCAGACGAAGGGAAGAACCCCCGTCTCACCAAGAATTCATCGTATATAGTAAGAAAAAGCCGAGGCTACCGGCTACAAGGTCCCGTTCTACTTCTTATTCCTCAAGGGCTTGTACCAGCTCCTTTTAAATATCTTTCTCTAAAATTCTAGGGGATACGATTGAAAATCAAGTCGAAATGCAATAAAAGAGTGAAAGTGGTCTTACATATGACGGACTTTTGATCTTCCTTTATATACTATGTTTGTACCTGAAGCAGCTACGCTACGAAGACATCCATCTTGCTACTACTTGAGAACTGCGCTACTAGATCTCCGCCCAACGCGTCTTCCTAGTCTGTCCAGCCTCTTATATAATTAGTAATTTATGGATATACCCTAGTATCCACGGAGGTGAATCAAAAGCTAAGCTGCTCTACTCTATATTTCAATTATCTATTTCAATTTCGATTTGTAGATGGAAAGAATCAAGCGAATTTGCTCGATTAGATATATAGTGATGGCAAAAGTTAAGGTAGAGAGAGAGCCTCGTGTTTAGTATATATAATCAAGCATGGAGCATCAAGTTTTCGACTAGACAAAGGGGCCCCAAGGCAAGAAGTTATGGAAGATTCCCAGCCCTAATCTGCAAAGGCAAACATACAGCGTCATAGTGTCAAAGTGGATAGATTTTCGCAGTTCATGCCACAAGAGCTAATGCGCACCGTCGGTGTAGTGGAATAGTCTACAGGGTTCGACCCGTAGGGGTCAGAGCTGAATTGAGAAAATCTACGTGAGAAAGACAAATCTTGATTTTTGTGATAATCACTCCACTCTTTAAAGAAGTCCTATGAAGTAGTACTATAGAAAAGGCAAGAAGCAAAAAGCCCGCCTTAAAGAAGTCCTATGAAGTAGTACTATAGAAAAGGCAAGAAGCAAAAAGTCCGCGAAGGACAATGAGGACTATTGAATAACGGGGGGAAGGCAAGTGGAAATTTAGTATGCATTGGGTTAGGCAAGACTTAAACATTGCTGTCAGCGAGGGAAGCACAACGGCAACTTTCGCCTTTGTCTTCTCGCCACCTCTTGTCTTTGCTCTCTTCCCTTCCCCTCCTCCCTCTCAGACTGGACTCTCTATGTGGCGCTTGACTCTACCAGGGCATAAGGTAAACAGCCTTGCCTTTCTCTTAGCTATGAGCAGTGTAGCAGCGCTGATGCACCTTTCTTCTTTTCTCTAGGAAAACAGTTCCCCCCCCTCTTTCCCTCTTATCACCTCTAAGAGATAGATATAGAGGTAGAGTAATTTCTCTAATGAACTGCAGTCCTTCGTATACGTCAGGAGTCCATTGATTCAAGGGAAAAGCAAATCAGATAATAGCCTGTAGGGTGGATTTCCAAACTGGGAAGGAGAAAAGGGTGTGTGCGGGCAGGAGTAGTACGAGGGCTTGGTCTTCCCCTTATAATGACGTACCTCGACTTTTCTCCCTTTTGATATAGCAACCGACATTTTCTGATCTTCCATTCTCTATTCTCATTGAGAGCATCAAGGGAGGGAGCAGAAGCAGCATAGCCCACGGAGCGAAGCGAGACTCGACTAAGAAAAGCCTGAGGGCTTAGACTAGCAAGCAATAGAAGGCAATATACCCACGCGGATTCAGATACTAAAAGAAGTACCACACACCGTCGCTCTGCTAGAGGCATCATTTTACTCAAAGAAGCAATGCATAGCACCGTCCTACCGATTTTCACAACTATCAAGAAAAGCGTCAGACCATGCAAAAAAAAGAAAGACTCAAAGAGAAATCCGGAAAAAGACCTGAAGGTCAATACTGCCTCTCGACAACCCTCTCCATCCTCTTTTCACCCTATTTGTTGAGATTAGTGAAAATACTGGGTATTGATTCTATAAAAAAACCTCCGGATACTTCCTCGAGGAAAGGTATCTCCTTTTAGATAATAGTTGGGAGGGAAAGGCCAGGGAGTTCGCAGGGGGGTCTCGACGCAGGCTCTGAGGTGTGTAGTATCATCGATGGTGTGAAGCGAGAGGTGTTGCGCGGGGTAGAAGACAAGCCAGTGCCAGTCCAGCAGCAATGGAACCATGGCATAAAGAAAACATGACCTAGCCTCCCAGAATGAAGTGATAAATAAGGAAGCGAGATACGACAGCCTAACCTAGTCGACCTAAAGGGAGAATCCAGTTTTTCTCGCTTGATCTCTATTGGAGAGTCAATCTGGCAAGAGCACTAGTTCTATTCCTCTTAATAGGGGGCCGGAGAGAGAGTTTGACAAAGAATTGTTTTCCCCATTGCCAATCCAGTTCTCGACTTTTCTTAGTCAGGAAAGAGATACATCTTGTGCCGCGAGTCACCTGAGAAGTTGTGGTCTGCTATCAGATGTTCCAAAAGAAGGGAGAGAAAGAGGAGAGAATGGGGATGGGGAATGAATGTTAACTATAGGAGATTTCCTACAAATACATATAATACATGGTTGGAAGGAAGAAGCTGATTTCGTTCCTGAGGTTTTGACATCCATTTTCTTTCTTAGAAGTTCTAGTCGATTTCTCAAGTCTTAGTCTCAATCAAAGCAGAGAAGAGATCCAAGGACTCAAACCACATATATATGAAAAACTAGACCTCCCTCTTTATGTGGAATAGGGAATGCCCTGGATATATGTTCAATCAAATAAAAGTAGGTAGATAAACGCAATGGAAAGGATTCTGTTTTAGTCCTGCGAGACTGCCCAAATAGATAGTATCAGAATATTATGAAGATAATGAATATATAGTTGTCTTAGTGCCGGGATGCGACTTCTTTGTTGATTACTTCCTTCTGCCCTTTTAAGAAATCCTTCTCTTCTTCCCTCGAGTACAACTTTATGGAGTTAGCCTTTCGAGTCGAATGAGTTCATAGATCTCTGAGTCCATTTCTTTGACTTGAGCTACTAGTATATAAGCAGGGTGGTTTATAATATGCATGTCTAATAGTCATTTCGATTCTCAAGTCTATCGCAGGAAAATGACTTTCTTTCCCACTTGATGACTGACTTCCGGAATACCTGGTTGTTCTGTTCCACCAGTTCGACGGGATGGGAAAGCAAGCACTCTCATACTTCTCCAGTCCCTTGAAGAAAGCACTTGATGAGAGCCAGGATGAGACTTGCTTTCAGCGATGAAGACTGACTTCCAACTAGTATATAAAAGCTCCGGTCAAATCATTGAGAAGTAGGATCCTAGCTTTGGGTCGTACCTAGCCCCGGGGATCAAGATTGCCAGAACGCACCATCCAAGCACGAAAAACGAAAGAGGTATCGTCATATCGAAAAAGTGCGAACAACAATTCGCCCTAATCACAGAGGAAATTTCTGCACCCAGAGAAATGACTACCCAACCGCTACCAACCCGAGACAGAGGACCCACAAGAAAACAAAGAAAAAAGCAACCACATCATATAGTATTTACAGTATCGAGCATCAGAAGAGAGGGTAAGGGGAACGTGATTTCCTCTATTAGTCTGCTCAAAATCAGACACTGACAAAAAAGCAGACAGAATTTCCTCCACGAACAAACCAGCGGTACCTAGCAGAGTAACTGCACCAGACAGAGGCCGTGGATCGTCGAACAAATATCCACTAAATCTGACCTGAGAATTTCTCTGCTTTTCCAGCGGCAAGATAGAGATGGACCAGATCGGGAGATTCTCCATCACTGCCGGCTAGATGAGAAGGTCTGTGTGATCCCAACACGTATTGTGGAAAGTAGAATCGTCGTCTTTCCTCCTATTTGCATATCTCATACAAGCTAATTTCATTTATTTTATAAGTTTGACCTATAATTGGCTGTAAGTAGAGGAGCGGCTCCCTGAATTCTACTATATTAATAATTAATAGGAGCTTCCCAAAACAAACAAAAACAAACATATAGAATGATGAGCAAGATTACCTCTAAAGGGTGCTTAATATCTATATGACCCACCATACACCACAGACCTCAACTCTGTGCGAGTAGTAGCCTCTCTAAGAGGGTGAGTGAATACCCCTACTCAAGTAGGGATGGAGAGTTCAGGTCAGGAGAGGTTCCCAGGTCCCTAGAGAGCTAGTCGGCCAGAGACTCAGGGCACTGGCTTCAGCTTCTTCTGACTGTGTTCCCTTTCACGTATACCCTCAGATGCATACTACAATGGTTGCCCAAAGAACTGAAAGTGCCGCACACTGCCGGAATTTCACCAAGCTCAAAAAAAGCCAAGGCCGTTCAGCGCGGTCCGTGGGAATCCTGACTTTCCTAGTGTCGTAAAATTGGATGAACAAGGTCACCCCCAAGGAAGACATGCAGAAGCATACTTACTGACAATAAATGCTCATATGCAACCAGACCACCCAATTTCGATAAGCCGCTTATCGAAGAGGTACGCACTGATGCAATGACTCCCCAGAGTAGCAAGACAACATAATATATAGTGGGAGGGACTGATCTGGGCGGTTCGGCTTGGTGATTGACCGTGGGCTGATTGGCACATATCCTTCCAAGTCATTTTTGAAGATAGGGAGGAAAGGCAGATCTCTGAACGACTCTATAATGCAAAGTTCAGCTCCTTGCCTGACATCGACTACTCGCTATAACGAAAATCATCCCTAAGGTCAGTTCTTTTTCTCATGTCTTCCTCGTTCTTGCTCTTCGATCAGATAGGAGCCTCATCTGCAGCGAAGTGACTTTCTTGATTAATAGTAGGACCACCCGATCACTTCCTTTTATTGAGGCCAGTTATTTTGTTCCATCCCTGCTCCCCTCAGGCTCTAAACGCTTCCCCACTTCTTTTTCAAAGGCTCCTTAGGAGGGACTACTTCTTTCCTTGGTCAGACCTTTCCGACTTTCCTATCTCATATCGACTTCTGATCCCGCAGAATCTTGTATATTTTCTGGGGAAACTACCATACCCCCTACGACTTACTTTCTTTCCTCCTCTCTGCCTCTTCTTTTCCTTTCTGCCTTTCTGGTCTTCTTCCTCCTGGCCTCAGAAGTAGGGTTCAAAAGGAGATGAGCGGACATTCTACTTTCCCACCGCCTTCTCACAACTCTCTAAGTAGTCGGCCAACTCATAGCTCAAACTGTCCAATCTACAATAGCCCCGGGAATCTTCACTCGATTGATTGATAAATCGAGTCCACTCACTTTGATGACTTGTCGAAAGAAAGCAAAGAGTCCTTCGAATTATTAGACAGTGATATAAGTTCGAAGCTTTGAAAGAAAGATCTATATTGACGACTTTTTTCAATCAAGCATTTTCCTAACTATTCTCAGGGGCCGCTACATTCAGAGGTTTGTTAAGGAAAGCTATAATAGGTTGAGGTAAGCGAGAGCTTGGAGCGAATTGACCAGGGAAGCGAGAGCTCGGAGCAAATCGACCGGTTGAATGTCTTGCTTGCTGCTTGCCTGGGCCTTCTCCCTGCACTTCACAACTAGTTCGGGATCAGCTCCATTCCTCTAATGCAGTAAGGCAACCCTGTCTCCTATCCTCTAACTTCTATCCAACTCTCTCTTTTTCAGCATTTTGCGATACCTTTTCAAACTCATTGTCGATACTAAGTAGCAGTCCAAAATGCATATCTATTTTTCACGATATTATGCATGGATCAGGTATATTACGCAAAATTCCTCAGAATAAATGGTGGGCGATTCTTCCACAATGCAATCTAATAAGTTAGATTTCGAGCTTTCGAGTCAGTGTTTACAGAATCTTTTTCTGTCCGAAGAAATGATTCGTCGAAATAACGAGTCACCCCTTCCGTTGATATGGACACGTTTCAGATCAAAAAATGTTTGGAAGTTCCTCTATTCAATCCTTTTCTTTCTTCTTGTTGCTAGATATTGAGTTCGTATACATATTCTCTATGTGTCCCAAGCCTCTAGTGAATTACAGACAGAGTTAGGAAAAATCAAATCTTTGATGATGGAATCATACATGATTGAGTTGCTCAAACTTCTGGATAGGTCTCCAACATCAGAACTTCATTATTTCTGGTTAAAGAATCTATTTCTGGTTGCTCTGGAACAATTAGGAGATTCTCTGAAAGAAATACGGGGTTCTGCTTCTGGCGGCAACATGCTATTGGGTGGAGGTTCCGCTTATGGGATCAAATAAATACGTTCTAAGAATCTATATCTGAATATCAATCTCATCGATCTCATAAGTCTCATACAAAATCCCATCAAAAGAAGAACTTTTCCGAGAAATACAAGACATCTAAGTCGTACAAGTAAAGAGATCTATTCATTGATAAGAAAAAGAAAAAGCGTGAAGGCTTCTTTCATTGATGATCAAATAGAATCCTGGGTCGCAAATAATGATTCGATTGATGATGAAGAAAGAGAATTCTGAGTTCAGTTCTCCACCCACAGAAAAAAAGAATGGATCAAATGCTATTGAGTCTGACTCATAGTGATCATTTATCAAAGAATGACTATGGTTATCAAATGATTGAACAACCATGATCAATTTACTTACGATACGTAGTTGACATTCATCAAAAGTCTCTAATTCATTATGAGTTCAATAGATCAAGTTTTGCAGAAAGACAGATATTTCTTGCTCATTATAAGACAATTACTTATTCACAAACCTCATGTGGGGCTAATAGTTTGAATTTCCGTCTCATGGAAAATCCTTTTCTCTCCGCTTAGCTCTATCCCCTTCTAGGGGTATTTTATGAGAGGTCTATAGGAACTGGACGATCATATTTGGTCAAATACCTAGCGACAAACTCCTATGTTCCTTTCATTACGGTATTTCCGAACAAGTTCCCAGCCTAAAGGTTTGATTGATGATATCGATATTGATGATAGTGACGATATCGATATTGATGATAGTAACGATATCCATATTGATGATGACCTTGATACGGAGCTGCTAACTATGACGAATACGCTAACTATGTATATGATGAAGAAAATCGACCAAAAAGATATCACCCTTCAATTCGAATTAGCAAAAGCAATGTCTCCTTGCATAATATGGATTCCAAACATTCATGATCTGTATGTGAATGAGTCGAATTATTTATCCCTCGGTCTATTAGTGAACTATCTCTCCAGGGATTATGAAAGATGTTCCACTAGAAATATTCTTGTTATTGCTTCGACTCATATTCCCCAAAAAGTGGATCCTAGCTCCGAAGAAATGAAATACATGCATTAAGATACGAAGGCTTCTTATTCCGAAAGCACTTTTTCATTCTATCATATACTAGGGGATTTCACTTGGAAAAGCAAATGTTCCATACTAACGGATTCGGCCCATAACCGTGGGTACCAATGCACGAGATCTTGTATCACTTATCAATGAGGCCTTATCAATTAGTATTACACAGAAGAAAGAAATTACAGAAACTAATACAATTAGATCAGCTCTTTATAGACAACTTGGGATTTACGTAAGATCAGTTCACGATCATGGGAGACTTTTCTATCAGATAGGAAGGGCTATTGCACAAAATGTACTTCTAAGTAATTGCCCTTTATATCGTATATCTATCTATATGAAGAAGAAAGAATGTCAGGAAAGGGATCAAAAAAGAGGCTGGGTGACTGATTTGTTTGTCAGCTTCTTTTTTGAAGAATAGTCCATCCTTGAACCTTTCAGCTTCGAATCTCAATAATGATCATTTGCATTGTCGGCTATATTTTGAATAATGAGCATTTACCCGGCCAAAGATCATTGTCGGCTTCTTGTGAAGTTCTTGTTTCGGCGATGTGTCATATCTTTGCACATCTCATATATAATGAATGCTTGTTAGCTTTTTGTCACTAACCATCAAACCAATATCTCTTTTCTACCGGCTATCGCCTCGCATTCGACTTGTGGAACAAATGAAAGAAGCTTGTAGAATGCACTGACTACTGAATAGACTAGTTGAGAAGGAAGGACTAGCTCTGTTTGTTCCAAGCAAGAGAGAGAGTATATGTCCTCTTCTTGATCATTAGTGTTGGAACCAGGCATGTGTATTAGGCTGGACCCACCCCTTGATTCTCTACACTCCCAGCCGCCTTTCCAATCACTACACTAGGATTCATAGAACAATCAAGAAAGAAAAGCAACGTACTGATATACCGTTTATCTTCATGCTCCATCAGTTTGGTTCTTTTTCTGAACTTGTGGTAGTAGAAGAGGAGGAGTTCAGGTTGTATTCTCAGGTCTGTCATTCGTAGGAGCCTCAGCTTGTTCAGCTGAATGGAATTGCTCACGTGTGTATTTGTTTTTTTGCATTCATCAAACCTTTGGTCAGATCTCTAGTATTAGGCACGTCTAGATGTATATACCCCGCTTTCTTGCGCATCAACTCAATCATTCTAAGCGTGTGAAAAGTTCAAGAATAAGGGAACCTTCTCAACTTCAAGAATGTATCTAATAGCTTGAAAGAATGATTTAATTGGGATCACATTACATGAATTCAAAGATTTGAGAAAGCTAGCATCCACCTTTCTCCGGTGAAGCTAGACCCATGAGAACGTGGTAAACGGTGTTGCTTTCTGTCTTCTCCTCAGCTATTATGACACTTGAGCAATTAAACATATAACGAACTTGATAAAAAATGACTCTTTGGCTTGAAATGTTATTTTCTCATCCTCTCGTCCTATGGATAAAGAATCTCACTTTTGGAGTGCATGTCGTATTCAGAATTAGTGTATCTTGTAAACACTAATGGATTGATTTCTTTTCCTTTTTAATGGAATGAATGTTGTGATCTGCTAGGTGTCATGTCCCTCGACAAGGCGTGTAGCGGGTAAGCAACGAGCCCATCTGTAGTTCCTCAAAGAAAAGCCAAAGAAGGCGAAAAGCAACTGAACTCAAGCAACCTGATGAAGAGTCTGTGATAAATGGCCGGGTTACACCCTTCTTGAAAGAAAATCCAGTCCTGTTAAGTACGGAACCCAGGTCATTCTGGTAATTAAAGTAGATGATTTGAGGAACAGTTGGCGGTTCCAACTAATCAAACTACACATTAAAAAACGACACTACACTATGAGATATCTGATGAGTAAATGATTGGCATGAAAGATAGTAGACGAGGATGACAGACAAAGACGACATTCTTATACTACTCGCTTAAGCCTACGTTCTCATGCCAGCATCACTCGTTCCATGTCTAGTGATATGTGGTATAGATAGGGGCTTGCTTGAGAGGGAGTTACTCGGCCGAGAAGTCTCAAGTCTCAGAAATGGGAATATACAGCCTGTATCCGAGAAAGCCTTTGAACCAGTGGCAGTAGGGGTCAGGCGTTGGAGTTCTCGGATCTGCTCAGCCATGACCTCTATGCAATGCTTCACGTTATCCATGGCAAGTTTCTGATATATCTGAAATGGGGCCAGGGAAGGGTCGACTTGGATTGACGGAGCCGGTGGTGGAGGCTCATAGCAAGCATATTGTGAAGGGAGCTGATTCAGTCTTTCCTTGAAAGTCAACATCTCAACCACCTTCCCTGCAATGTGAACAAGGTCGCTATCCGAGAGGCATTGAGATCATTGTAGCCCCCAGTGGGGCTAGTCATCTCGAAAGGCAGGATCATCATAGGCATGACCATAGACGATAGAGCACACAACTCTGCGTCTAATTCATCCCAAGCCCTATCTAATTCGCAAAAGATCTCGTCCTGAGAGACGGGAGTCGAGTTCAAACACTCATACCAGTACTGTTGGTCTTCTTCGTGCCCATATGTGTCAGCCAGAGAGAGGGTGGCATCGAGTGGGTCAGATGCTACCTGAGCAAGAACATTCTCAGTGTCCAAAAAAGAACACTCCTCTATCCACCCACATTCAGGCTTCGGGGATAAGGAGATCGACAGGAACAATCAAGCCCTTGACCTTTCATTCCACTTTTCCCACTTCAAAGTCGAAGTGGGCCTTGGTCGTGGAGAGAAAGGGACAACCCAAGATGATAGGTGTCTGGGCCAAAGTCTTAGTGGGGTTTATCTCCATAACAAGAAAATCAACAGGTATGGTCATCCCTCACTATCACATCCTCCAATCATCCTTGACCTAACAGATCGATCTGCTGGATCATCGAGACCAGCTTCAGCTTCCCAAAATCAAACAGCCGCTGAATGGCAGCTGGGAGGAGGTTGATTGAAGCACCCTTATCAAGGAGGGTGCACTCAAAGGTCATGTTGTCAATGGTGCATCGCACCAAAGGCACCCCAGGGTCTTTCATTTTTTGGGGTAGGAATGAGGAGATGGCATTGGATGATGCTAGTGCTCGACAGCCTTTCCCAGTGCTTGCAGAACGATCTCGGTAGTAGACTATGAACCAGTCCATCGCATACGCATCAAGTCTAGAAAAAAGAGATAGGCCAGGTAGATATATATAGACAAGACCTGCGACTATATATCTAACACTCTGACTTTTCTTTTCCTGAATATTTGAGCATTGGACAATGTATGTTAATTTCTGCTGATGATGTAATAGGTAGTTGTGAGAATTCAGTAAATGAACAGAAGATAAACTAATCATTCCCAGTCTGATAAGAAATCTTGAACTGTTTATTTCTCGGTCAGAGTGACCAATGCTATCTTGAGTTCTCAAATGACTTGTCAAGGAAAAGTCGCGCTTTCGTCACTACCCAATGCTCCTGTCTGGCGGCTTCTTCCCTACTCCTCGCGACTTATAGAGGGTGGACTTGCGCCTTCGAAGAGCGTTTGAAAACGAAGTTAGGGGTCAATCGACATCCTTCTTTCACCATATCTTATGCTTGCTGCTGGGAAAATGCACGAAGTCTTTTTGCGTTAAGGAGTCACTTTTATCCGTTGAGGGCCTGGAATGCACCATTTGTGCTTGCGCCCAAATATGAAATCAAGCTCTGCTCCCAACTAATCTAGGGATTAGATATTGCGAGCTCCCTTCCCGGGAAGGCAGATTCCTATTCATCATGGATGTGAATAAAGAGGCCAGAGGTGTCGTAAATTGATGACATTTCCCTTCACCTACTCTTCCTCTTTGATTACCCTTCGCATTTCATTTATATAGCTTACATGCTTCAACGCACGTCCACGCTCGCTGCTGTCTACTGAATGGAAATAAGTTGAGGGGGGAAGGTAGGTCCCTGTTTCGGCATCGTCCCTTGGTTCGCTAACCCTATCAGAGATTTAGGGGACCATGTTTCCCATGCCATTTTCAGACCTACCAACGGTCAAGAGCTCAAAAGCAGAGCGGGAGTCTTAGCGCAGCGGAGCCTGAAAGGAGCGTCGAGACCTCGCAACTAGTATATAAGACCATTTTGACCAGCAAAAAGATGAAAGAGAGTGGATCTCTCTTTTCCATAGGTGAGTGAATACTTGCTAAACCCGAGAGTATGCCTGGAAAGAAGAAAGCACCACAGAAGCCACAGGGTCTTTGGCAGTCTGCGCAGAACCTCCGACTGCCTTTCACCATCCCTCTCACATCCAGCCAGAGAGCTCTTCCAGGGTCAGCCAGTCAGCATGCAAGGGAGAAGTAGTGTCAGGTGTGCCCTACTCTATAATCAGGGTCGAAGCTGGGAGACGTGGAAAAGAGGGTGGATGCGAGTTCCCTCCGGCTTCATAGGCAACCTCCCCGATGCGCTTGGTTGCTTATGAATATATGGGGGGTCCGCAGTATTTTGGACTGAGCTTGTGGTCATGTTTGTGACTGAAGGTGGAGAGTCGAAGAAGTACCCACCACCCCGAATCCTGTACATCCCATCCCGATTGGCGGAGGCACGCATACGGAGTGCGGTGCAGGTTCTCTCTAAGCTCCTGGAGTAGTGCATCCCGGTCACTGAGCTCTTGCAAGACTTCGGGCGATTTCATCTTAGCTTTGGTGTAAGAGATCTTTCATGACTGGGAGGTGGCCGACCATAAATCGAGGGGTCAGTGGATGAATGCCAATTAGTATTGAACCAGTAGTCCGTTATTTCTCGAAAAGTCGAGGCCCCACTTGGTCCAAGAATGGGGGCGGTGATGACAGAAACAATGGAGGTAGGCCTTAATAGCCCTATAACTAGACAAAGGACCTCGGTTTGACCTAATATAGTAATTAGGTTAATTTTCTTCATCATTCCAAGAGTCATTCCGCAGACTCATACTTGTTCTAGTACACTGAATAAAAGATGGACAAACAAGATTCTCATATAGAACCTCATGGTGGGTTTTAGATAGTATTAGCATCTTTTGATATGCCTTATCCCGCCTTTCTATTTAAGACAATGTGCCTGCTATTGATGTTGTATGTGTACCCTGCTGGATATGAAAAAATGACACCAGCTTATTCGCTCTTGATACCTACAGGGAATGTGTCTTTCACTCTTGGTAATGTTATATTCATTACAGAAGAGGATTTCTATGGGGAGTTTCTATTCTTTATATATCAAAGTCTAAGAAATCTAAGGAAATGTCTAAGAAAATTGGATTCACGTCAAGCTCAAATAACAAGATGAAGTCTTCAGTTCGGGTCTATACTACTAAGAAGAAGGATGTCAGGGATGATCTCACTGAAGCTGAGATTGATAATAGGCTTCAATCCATGGTTATGCCCGGCCAGGAGCCTAGTCCTAATTAAGAAGAAAAAAGAAGATCAGTAAGATATCATAACTAAGATCAAGAGATAGACTAATGAAAAGAGGGAGGGTTTCCTAGTAGCTGATATCGAAAAAGTGATTAATGAGGTAGATGAGAAGAATTCGCATATGGCTTATGCGGTTGGTGTTCTAAGAGTAGCTCCAAATAAACCGAAAAGACAATATAGCTAGTTGGTTTAGTTAGTCTGAATTCTTTATAGATAGCTTTGCTGAAATTAGTCTGAAGGTACTTAGTTCTTTGATTTTCCACTTCCCCCGCCAAACCTTTTAGAGATAGTCTGCAAAGTGAGATACTTTCTCAATTTCTCTCACTTTGATGCTTTTGATCAAACATTGAGTTTCCCATCACAAATAAAACTGATGAGAAATGTGGTGCTTGACGAGTTAGTAGTCTATTATGGAGAAAAGAAGAAATTCATCTTCCGTGATTCGGCTCCCTGGGAGCCTCAGCAATGACGCTAGAAGCTTGTGCCGGGTTGGAATTAGGGACCTCGTCGAACTCATTCCTTTAGGGATGAGATCATTGGTCTTCTTCCGCTTCTTCTCTTTCCCTTTCCTCCGCCCCTCATTATAGGGCCTATCCGCTCTCACTTACATTCAAACATACTAGCATACTATAAGCCTTTTTGAAAGTTCTTCCTCAACAGCTGGAAATTGGATATCAAATCAAAGCCTATTATACCTATTCTTGCATCTAATTCTTGTCTACCCGCTAGTATTGAAAGCAGGAGCAGATTCCAAATCTTTGTACTATTTCCCCGCTAGTGCGCTCCCAGGTGGGCTAGCGTCTATGAACTACTGAGGGTCTGAGATGCGGGGGGAAGGACTCGCTCACGTGGAGGAGTATGGCTTTTCGTTCGAGTTAGCGGAGCATACTCTATACTATGACTTTGTGCAGATATCAATATCAGTTCTAATGGGAGCTGATCTTGTTCTGAGCCCCTGATATATAATTGCGGTAGTTCAGAGAATTAGTGCTTTACTAGGTTCAGTTGTGCGGTAAACTAGTAGAGTAGACTAGAGAAATTAGGCGAGCCCGAGTGGACGTCGGATTGACCTTCTGAGTCCTCTTTATTTCCCTCATTCTCTGAGGTCACATCTTTCTTTTTCAGAGTTTATACGATTTTCTGAGAAGATTGTTAGGGAGTCTCTATCGTTATCGAAGATAGAGATGATAAAAATCTTTTCCAAATTTCTTATAGACTCCTTGCCCTCGTCATTATAAGTCCTAGCCTATTTATTTCATTCCGCTTCAACAAGTTCCTAGCCATCATAGTCATTCATACTCTTCTTGGGTCCTGACGACTCATGCGAACCAGAAAAGCACTATGAAATGAAGCGAAGCTCACGGACACAAAAACTGGCCTTTTCCTACTACATATCTTCGGAGATCTCAGGGTCAATTTTGGCCGCTGATTTTATTCATCTCAGGGGCTTGTTTTGGTTATGTAGGCTAGCCGCATTCCACTACTCACTTGTCCTCTTACCAACCTTTGTCTTTTTGTCATAGCTTATCTAGTGGGTGATGGAAGGACATAGGGACTGAGCTTAGCCCCCAAAACAATATAGATTTCGTGATATTATCCATTTTCTCTCGTAATATGTACTCTATAAATCAACTCAAAAAGATTATACAAGTGAATAGAATAATGAATTTGCTCTTCATTAATTTATATATTCTCTTAATTACTCGCACCAATTAATATATATATATATATATATATATAGTTGATCAAGGGTATATACACCTCTATGCCAGAAGAAAGAGAAGTTCATTCATTCTTGGTCCGTCGCTCCAGACAACAACTCCCGTACTAGCTTGCCTTCGTTATGAGACGACCCTGTCTCAGTAGTTAGTTATTCAAGGAAGAAAGCTCAATCCGTAGACTATATATTAATATGACGGCTTGCTCCTTCTTAGCTCATTAACTTGGCTAATCAAAAAAAGATGTCTGCACTCATTCCATCCTACGTGTTGCACCATGCGTTCCAGCTTAACAGGCATGAAGACAGCAACCAAACCGGCCTCACTCATTCCTTTACTTATACTTTACGGGAAAGATGAAATGCCTCCATCTCGTCTTTCTTGCTTCTATGATTCCTTTATCTCTATCCTTCTCTTCTCTCAGTTCCCGAAGCCAGCACAGTGAGGTCGAGTGGGAAAGTCTTCAAATGATGATAAACAACGATGATTATGGCTTAAGGCAAGGTGCTTTCTTCGAAATCTTTGTCATCATGTGCTGTGACTTCTTAAGCGGGCTTTGTCTCTCAATCTGTCTTTCTGGGACTTGATCATACCTTACAGCACCATACGTACTAGAGAGGAATGAATACAGCTTCGTTCGTTCCTGCCAGTTGTCACACCTCTATGGCTTGCTCCGCACTATGTATCCAGGGGCTCCAGCCAAGCCAATAGTCTTGTACAAATAAGACGGCTTTGCTTCTCCACTTTCTTTCATGACGGTATAGGTTTGCTTTTTCCTTAATAAATGAATAAGCAAAGGAGAGAGATTCCTTAAAGACAAGGGACTAACTCCTGACGTAAACAATCGGACTAGTGGAATTCCGACTTGCGGAGCATTATATAGTGATCTGGGAGCCAACCAATGTCAAAGAAAGAGGAGCGTCGAGGCTACTTCCCATTCCGGCCAGCCTCACCCCCGGAGCTAACCGGTTAAGATAACTCGGAACACAACTGGGGAAGGTCACTGTCAACCCATCTTGGGCGCTAGACAGCTCATGATTTACCGCAATTATATATCACCTGCATTTACCGCTATTATATATCAGGGGGCTGGAATGAAGTGAGGAAGAGGCTAATGACCTCCTTTTCATTACCCTCGTCTGCTTCAGTGATTCGTAGGAAAACATACTCTCTACTGGCTCAAACTTCCTTCTTGCATGCACGCTCCACCAGAGGAACCCACAATAATAAGGGTTAGAGATCGATTGGTAGCATACTCGATCAAACAAGTGATTTTCTCGCCTACTACGGATCCCATACTACCCCCATGAACTGAAATTCCATAGCCCCAATTGCTATGGTAATACCATTTCATTGACCGTTTGAATAGCTTCAATTAGACCTATCTTTCTTTGATCAGAATCGAGACGATCAGGGTTCCTCCTCTGAATGAAATGAAATAGGATCCGTAGAGACCATATCAGAATTCATGGTATCCCAAGTGCCCGGATCAATAGAAAGTGCGATTCTATCTGTACTACTAATTCAAAAATAATATCCACATTGTTCACAAATATTCATTTATGATCTCTTTAGAAACCATAACAATTTGCGCATTGAACCCATAAATGCATGTATTTTGGATTGATATCAAGATCATTAGATCTGCCCCTTATATGAACACCATTGCCATTACTACTAGTTCTCATACTAGAACTTCTACTTTCATTAGAAATTCCACTATAAATATAATAGTCATTGTCATTGTCTGTACCTTCTAAAATGTCACTATCAATACGGATTTCAAAATGAAGATAACTACCAATGCTACTATTAATGTTCTTATTCCAACTGGATTCAATATAATACACGTCATAGTGGCGGTTCTGACTTTGAGATCTACTATTTAAATAATGCGATTTTATATATTTATCATAATTTCTAGTTCATTCAGAAAATAACTTCCATTGTCAATCTCCAAAATGAGATTTTCCATATCAAAATCTATGGAATAACTATCGCCAATACTATCTCTAACTAAAAAAGTGTCATCAGAAATCAAACTCCAAATATCCCTAATCTCAAATAAGCGCTCAACATTACTAGAATTTCAACTCCCACTATCATGCCAACTGGAAATGTTTTTCTCTCTATCATTATAATGGGGTCTTCATTTTCACTAGTATGCCCAATGGGATCAAGACTATACATTGATTTATTTAGCTCACATCCGTGTTCTAACTCCGGACATCAAATTGAACCACCATTTTTCCATAAATTCTCGTTGTCCCTTACTTGAAAATACTATCGATTAAGAATTATTTGACTATTCGATTTCCTATCCTAATTAAACATATGGATTCTATTATTTGTCTCATTAACTAATCACGAATATATATTGAAATAAATGATTCTCTTTATGGGAATACAGGATATCGCTTCAACATTTCTATTTGCGATATATATATCAGATTTCATTGTTTGGTTGATAGAATCTTTTCCTCAGTATATTGATTATCAATATTAGGAAATTAGGAAATCTTTCTCTCCTATAGTGTACTAATTTGCTCATGAAATGGAATTAAACAAGAAGTTCAGATTTATTGCAACATGGAAAAAAAGACAAGATACTGGATGGGTTGATGGTACTCTCTTCCCTTGGCTTATGATATGAAAGCTGATCTCAAATAATCCATCAGTCGCAAAGACCAATAGGATGAATTATGGATCCAACAATAAACAACAGAAGTCTTGAGTTCTTTAGTCTTCAATCTGATCTAGTATTTATATCTTTTATATATACACTATATATATATACACATGGGTTAGGTTATAGGTCTGGTCTGTATATTCAGTACATATTTCTTGATATTGTTTCTTGCTATATCCATATCAATAATCAAGAAAAGATATATATGCATAACAGATTTACAGATGTATATTTGGTTATTCTTGATTTAGGGCTCCATCTTTGACTCAAAAAGAAAATGGAGCCGAGTTGATTTCATTATACTTAGGAGAAGAAACAGGAATTACTGAATTATGCACGTTTAGTTATCCAACGTATCTTCCTCATTCGAATTGGATTTCTTTCCACACTTAACAAGCAGAGGCAAGTTCAGGGCTCCTTTTGCAAGCTTCACGGATCATTTCATTACCTTCGCTAGCTAGATCATGCCCTTCATTACGAGCTTGTACACATGCTTCTAAAGACACCCTACTAGCTACTACACCAGGTGCATTTCCCCAAGGGTGTCCCAAAGCTCCTCTGTCGAACTGTAGTACGGAATCATCCCCAAAAATCTCGGTCAAGGAAGGCATATGACAAACATGAATACCTCCTGAAGCCACCAACAAAACACCTGGCATAGAGACACAATATTGAGTGAAGAAAATACCGCGGTTTCGATCTTTCTCAATATCATCGTCGCGTAGTAAATCAACAAAACCTAAAGTCATCTCACGTTCACCTTCCAGTTGACCTACTACTGTACCAGAGTGAATGTGATCCCCACTAGACATACTAAACGCTTTAGATAATACACGAAAATGCATACCATGATTCTTTTGTCTATCAATAACTGCATGCATTGCATGGTGAATGTGAAGAAGTAAGCCGTTGTCTCGGCAATAATGAGACAAGCTAGTATTTGCGGTGAATCCCCCTGTTAAGTAGTCATGCATTACGATAGGGACTCCCAATTCTCTAGCAAATACAACCCTTTTGATCATTTCTTCATACGTACCTGCAGTAGCATTCAAGTAATGTCCTTTGATTTCACTTGTTTCGACTTGCGCTTTCTAAATAGCTTCGGCACGTGAATAGGAAACGGTCTCTCCAACGCATAAATGGCAGTGAGTTTACGTTTTCATCATCTTTGGTCAAATCAAGTCCACCACGTAGACATTCATAAACGGCTCTACCATTGCTTTTCACGGATAATCCCAATTTGAGTTTCATAGTACAACCGGACACCCATATTTGTTCAATTTCTCTCTTTCAACACCATGAGGTGGACCTTGGAAAGTTTTGGAATAACCAGGAGGAATTCACAAATCCTCCAAGCGTAGAGCTCGTAGAGCCAAATACATTACCTACAATGGAAGTCAACATGTTGGTAACAGAACCTTCTTCAAAAAGGTCTAAAGGATAAGCTACATAAGCAAGATATTGATCTTCCTCCCCAGCAACAGGCTCGATGTGTTAGCATCATCCTTTGTACGATCAAGGCTAGTCAATCCATCGGTCCACACAGTTGTCCATGTACCAGTAGAAGATTCAGCAGCTACCGTGGCCCCTGCTTCTTCAGGTGGAACTCCAGGTTGCGGAGTGACTCGGAATGCTGCCAAGATCTCCGTCCCTTTGGTTTCATATTTAGGAGTCTAAGAAGACAATTTCTCATCTTTCATACAAGCTTTGAATCCAACACCTGCTTGAGTCTCTGTTTGTGGTGACATAAGTCCCTCCCTACAACTCATTCATTCTTCATTCTCACAAAGACAAGGTCTACTCGACATGGAATAGGCATGAATGAAACCGTTGAAAAAAAGATCAAGAAATTCTCAACTAAACGCGATATTATCAAGAAATTTCATTAAAAAGAAAGACCATGTATTTGATTCACCAAATGCATCATTATTGTATACTCTTTGATATGTATGGCGCAACCCAATATTTGTTTGGGGGTTTCTAATTTCTTCAAATATGCCTTTGATATGAATTTCCATATCGAATATACTAAGAAAAATGCCCTCTTTACAGTAATATATGTTGTATATGTAAAACCTAGATGTGAAAATCATCATAATTCATCCGGTATAAAACAAGAATGGACTCAAATCCATATACAAACCAAATACCAACGGCCGATGAGATCAAAATAATGAATTCATCATAAATCGAGTTTTGGTTCGAATTCCATAAATCAGATCATCCTAATATTCACAATAGTATGAAGTATAGATAGGATTTCTATTTGTCAACCGACCCCGGGAAGGTAGGGAATTGCACCTCTTCCTTATCTGAAAAAGGAGGAAAAAACCTGAGGGAACCGCCATCTAGTCCTAAATACCTGCTTAGAAATGACGTAGATAGAAAGACTCGGATTGAGAGAGAGACAGAAAGAACATATATAGAAAGGACTCTGATTGAGAGAGAGACAGAAATAACGTATAAAGAATGGAGATCCTACAACCATACCTTCATTTCCCTCTGCTCCCCCTCGAAGTCAAAGTTAGACGGCTCGCCTAGCTCCCATGGGCCTTCGCTCCCTGGGTCTCCTCTTTTCCCATTGATCTTTCATTCGTGCTTCACCTAGGGGACCATTTCTGTTCCGATTTCTCTTTGGTTTTGAGGCATGTCTGTGGTCTTGGGGACCTGAGAGAGTTTCCGGGAGGCTTTCGACCCTTCGGGTTCAGACCTATGCTGAGATTTCAGCTCTGATCGGATGTACCCGAACTCTACCATCAAGCTTTTGCTCCGACGATATAGATAGAGATAGAGATTTCGTCTTGGCTTGTGCCTTTGGTGGAGGGGTTCTATCCTTTAGTTTCAAAGGTGGCCTTATTTCCGTTATCACATGGTCCCTGGGTCTGATTTCTTGCTCAGAAAGAAGAAAAAACGTATATTGAATTGACGTCGTGGAAGAAAGAACCTTCTGAGGACAATTCTTGAGTCTTCTGTTACCGGAATCTGAAGAATGCAGAAGAATTTACCCCCATCACAGATGAGGGGGCAACCTAAACCTGAGGTGCTTAACACAAGAATTTCTCAATTCTATGCCCAATTCTGTCCTCGGGCATCGCAGTTCCGGCCATCAAGTATATATTCATCTTTCTGGCTTTCCACCTAAAAGACATGGAGCTCTCTGAGCGAGGGCTTCAGCCTATAATAAGGACTTTTCGGTTTGTCTTTTTCTTGGACATTTCGAGGGAACGGAATCATCTACCAGGGGACTTTCCCCCGGATATTGGTTAGTTAGTTCCCTCACTCCGGTAGAGTTTACATGAATCAAATGTGTTTCTGTAATCAATTAGATAGTAGTTCTTATAATGGTTTGAATATCAACAAAATAGTGATGATCGAAATGATTGTGGAATGGACTCAAAAGTTTCAAAAGAAGGGGTCTCTCCCCCAGGTTCGAGAATTGAAAAGCCAGCTGTATGCTTTAATGCTTGGTCAGTATTCTTTTTCCCCCATGGATCACTTCTTTTTACCCAAACCATTGAAGCCAGGGGAGATACGACCTATAACCCAGCCCAACCCAAAGGACCGACTTGTCTTAGGGAGATTAAGGCAGATTCTGACCCCTCTGCTTGATGGTACCTTTTCAGAGCATTCCCACGGCTTTCACCTAGATAGAGGGATGCAAACCTTGCATCATAGCATGAATGGATGGCCGTCGCTAGATGCCCTAGTTAAAAGTGATATTGTCAAGTGTTTCGATCGTATTGATTAAAGTCTTATGCTAGAGGCCCTTCAACAGGGGCTTGGCTCAGGCAACCAAGGGATAGTCCAACTTGTGAGAAGCTTCTTAGAGACACCGATCTACGATAGAAAGGGGAACGAGTATCCACTACGGGGTATTGGGATACCTCAGGGCAGCCCCATTTCCCCTCTTCTCATGAACATTTATTTGGAGGCTTTGGACAAGAAAATGGAAGAGACACTCTCTTGCTGGAGTTGGCTTCGATACGATAGATAATATGATGACATGATCTTTGGGATAGTCTCTGATCCCTTTGAAAGAAATCAGAGTATAGAGAATCAGACGTCTCAACGGGTCAAACAACTCAGAAAGAGGCTTGGCAAAGCCCTTCAAAGCCTCAAACTGAGTATGAAATTTGAAGACAGACGTCGGGGATCCACTCCTAGAGGAAAAAGGCACCGTCTGACTATCCTAGGTATAGATGTGCGATTAAATGTGGAAGGAAAGGTGACCTTCTTGCCCCCGTACCGTAAGTGGAGGACTCGAATAGCCGGTGCTCCTGATAGCCAACCGGCGAAATGGCTCACGAGCTTCCGCCGCTACTTTCATTATACCTATCCATTCACGGGTCAGTGAGACCAACTTGCTCCCTTCCTTGCCCACTGGCTTAGAAAGCGAATTAGTGAAGAGAATAGGCCCCTTGTGGAACAGTACGTGGCTAAGTTATTCAATATTGGCAGTGAAACTAAGGACAAGAGATCTCTTCGTCAGGAGCGTCGAGAATTGGAAAAAGGCAAAGAAAGGTAGGGAATTGCACCTCTTGCTTATCTGAAAGGGGGATACCACTGGAGGGTGCCAGAAAGTGGAGTCATACGAGGTCGGGAAGAAAGAGTCAGAGGCAGGCTTGGACGACATACATCGTCGGTTGGTTCGCTAACCCTGATATTTGATCAAGGACTTGATATTTCTCGAACATTATTCGCACTATATACTATATATGAGGATCCTCAGGAAAGGGATCAAAGAAGAGGCTGGGTGACTGATTTGTTTGTCAACTTCTTTTTCTTTTATCATAGGAAAGTACATATAAGCGAGGAAGACAGTCTTCTCAAAAGCGATGATCATGGGTCTGAGCCTCTAAAGCAATGGGAAATGATCTGAGCCTTAAATGGGCTCCTGTACTCTATAGGGTCCATTTTTATCCAGAGAGAGGTGGATTCTGAAGGAACGGTCGGCCTGCCTTCCTCTAAGGCTATTGAAAGTAGGCCCTCAAATCCAGGCAACAAGCGGCAAGAATGGAACAACCTTTCTTGTTGTGTCACTCCTTTCATCGGACCGAATGGGGCGGATTCGGCCATATAGTGTTGCTCGTGAGGCCCTCTTCACTCTTCATGAGTGGGGAGGGGGCAGGAGCAGAGAGGTGGGGCCTGCCACAATCATTTCATGTACCAAGGTTTTCGTAGGGTGTGACCTACGGGAGGATCGAATCATGTGGACTTATCTATGCTTCCACTTTGTCTCATATCTTTCCTGGTAAGCATGGTTGGAGCATCCGAGGCTAGGTAGCCTTGCTTAGGAATAGTCCTGATCCTTCACTTGCCAGCAAGTCCGTCTTCGGCATCCGACTACTTGATTGATGAGATTCCTATCTAGGCGTACTAGCGTTGATTTTGGTCAGAGGGGGCTTTCAGAAATCATCTTTTTTTCTCCTAGGTCTGCCGTAGATAATATGGTGGATTCATGCCTCCTTCAATCGTATGCGATCTGGCTTTTCTGGCTTCAACTTCGTCTCATATCTTTCCTGGTAAGCATGGTTGCCCATCGCCCAAAAGAGCCTTATTAGGACGGTCCCCGAGGGACGTAAAATGTCCTTCTTTCTTGAAAGATATGAGATCGGGGGAGAAGAGGGAAGAGAGTCATGATGAGGGCAAAGGCACATTCTTTTTCATTGACCAGGTTGAGGTAGCAGCATCATCTATTTCCAGGTGTTAGAAGGGTTGCCCCTCGTCCAAAAGAGCCTTTTCAAGGCCGGTCCTGGAGGGACGTAAAATTTCCTTTGCTTCTTCTGGAAATATATGATGTCGGGGGTGGGGGTTAGATAGTGGTGAGGCTAGCGGAGGGGAAAGGAGGATCTTTTTCCAAGTAGAGAGTCTGTTTCCCTATTCATCACTGCATTCCAAGAGGGATCATAACAACTTTTGACCATGGAAGACCACTTAAGCACCATTACGACAACCTCTCATCTTGCCCCTTTCGCACCGGTATCACCAATCCACATATCATGCCAGAAATCAATGTTGCCCACCCCGACCTTTCCACTTGATGTGAGGAGCCATCTGTTTTCAGGTCTCCCCCAAGCCAACGGGCGGGGACGTGACCTAAATGGGCCTTCTCAAGCTAACCATAAATCAAGGTCGGCTCGAATAAGGACTTTCATTTCTGATTCCAAGCACCTTGCTTCTTTCGCTCCCCTCAACATTCGCAGGCTACTCCGGTTCGGGAGCTAAGGACGGAGGATAACCTGGGAAATCCACCAATCCTATCCCTCATTCTATTCTCTTGGGTCAAGTCAAGTTGACAGGCTGTGATCTTCCCATTCCCCCATCCCCCCAATGCTGGGGAAGTCCTGGATTCTCTATTCTATTATCTGATTATAGGATTACAACATTCATTATTTCCTGGAGTCCACTCATCCATTCCTACTCAATCTCGTCTGGAAAGGTAGACATGAAAGAGGAGCAAGCAAGAAGCACATGAGTGGAGTTGGGAAGGGCATGAATGAGATCTATGAATTCCATCATTGACGGATAGGAAAAGCTATGACCACTGCCACTCACTCTTTCCTCCTCCCTCTCTTCAGTCGGCTAGTCCTATTATACCATTCTTCTTGTCCTACCTGGGAACCCCTCTTTGCACTCGGAGCTTAGTAAGCAAAGTGGAGATCCTCACTTCTTCGACTACCTTGCTGCCTCCGTCCTCAAGCCCTCAGTCAGGCTTGGTCATTATCCTTGTCTCTGGCTCCACCTTGTTCCGAGGATCCCTCGTACCCGCATCGAAAGTGAACAACCCGTCATAGATCAAGCCTATGTTAAGGAAGCCCTATTGTTGGGTGTCTTGAGACCTCCGTTCTAGAAGGAGAGTCAGAGGGAGCTAGTATCCACCTGCTTAGGGCATTCCTAGGCAATAACAGAATGTCATCTAGACCCTCGCTACGGATCCTCTGCCTAACTCGCTCGTGTAGTCAACTCCGCTCCATTTCCTAGAAAAAGACGATCGAGTCCTAGCACTTTTCTCTTTGACTTTTCTCTCTGCTTTCTCAATATATTCCTCAAATATATAATCACCCCTAGTCTCCTTGTACCATCAAGATTTGAGGGTTTATTAGAAGCTTGATTCTTCTTCATTTTGCATAATCAGCTTTCAGTCTAGACTGATTTATAGAATGACGCCTATATATCCAGGGCGAGCGAGCACGACCTAGCCTGCTCTCTCTAGCTTATCCCGCCTCTACTTCGATACCTCTCCCTATTGGTTGGTCTTTCCACTTCAACTAGACTTTCAAATATCGCTGCTCTGGCCTGAGCTCTTCTCCTCTCTCTCTCTTCCTTTGTTGAAGTCGAGTATAGAAGTCGGGAAATGTCATTTTTCACACGTTATTGAAGTTTTTTTTCGAACTAGGCTCTAATAGGGATTGGTTGCATTAGATATGAAAAGTCAATTTGAGGGCTCATCAGTTCCTCGATTGCCCGAAAGGCTTCCAGATGAGGTTAGAAGAGGAGAGGAGGCTTGTCGACGCTCTTTCTTCTTTGCAGGGGCGAGCGCTGTCTATGCTTTCTGGAGATCGGAATATATATAGAATCTTTCACGAGAGAAAGAATGGCTAGACCTTTGAGGAAGTCTAAGCACTTTACGCGTGCGGCTTAGGCTTATATATCTAGTTCTCTATCCCACCCCAATCGCGATATTAGAGGGCCCCGCGCTTGCTGTATATATAACCTCAGATGTGCTAGCTATATAACCATATCTCTTCTTCTCTCGGATTACTGGATAAGCACATTATTCCCTTCCCGACTAGAGAAATTGTGAATTCCCACTAAGTCACCTCGAATGCAAGCATTGTCCTCCTCCCTTCCCGCTCTATCAAGCCAAGACCCTATCAGATAGTACGTAGGAAGCGGGGGGCACCAGCTGACGGTGGTGGGGCTATGGGATGCTGGTGTCTATTTCACCATTGAACCTTCCACTGCCTCCTGGTCTCTCAATGGGAAAGATGCGGGCAGGTAGTACGTGTAAACGAGGGAGGGTCTAGATGGCCAAGAAGGCAGCGCGGGGAGGGAAGAGACTATAAAAAGGGGGTTGTCAGCTTCCTTAGTCTACATGCACTTATTCTCTTCCGGGATTCCGAACCTAGATTTGATTAGGGTCAGGACTGGTACTTTCGTAATATATATAAGGGGTTGCTTTCTTGCACAGGAAGAAGAAGGCAAATCCAGTCTTAGCAGGGAAATCAGAGATCCAGAGGGGGTAAGAAAGAGTTCATCCGTCGAGGGTAAGCTAAATGTACATCCAAGAGCAAGTCAGAGGGGAAATTGACATCGAAGAAGAAGTCAGGGGTTGAAAGATGATTTGAGCATTCAATCGACCACTAGTTCTTAAGGGGCAGTTGAGAAAGTGGTCGAGCTTAATATATACATGAGTTAGAGGATTGGAAGATGGAAGTTAGGCGAAAGGAAATGATGTGGGACTAGCAGCTCTTGCCTTAGTTAAGTACTCCCTCTTTTCCTGAAGAAAAGCTGAAATACCTATAGATATAGATATATATCTGTCTCCTTCTATACATAGCAGCAGTTGCCCAGCTGTGGAAGGTGGTGGATTGGCGGTCAAGTCGCGGAGGATGAGAGAAAATCGTCGAAGCAGCAACGTCATATATAGTTGAGGAAGTAGTCATAGAGTAGTGGGAGCGGCAACTGTGATGGTCTTTCTTATCGATTTGCCAGCGTAATAGCTTGCTTCAATTTATATATTCTCTTAATTACTCACACCAATTATTTCTATAGTTTTGAAACCTCACCGAAATCTCTTCTCAGAATGTGCATCGGATAGTCGAGTCCTGACTACATCTCCAACTAGTATATAAATGCCATCACCTCCTCTACTTCCAACAACTAGAACACTTAGAGGAGCTCCCATGAGCAGGAGTAGATTTTGATAGTGCTTTGGGTAGCCCTTGGCTTCTCTCTGCATCAGGGACTTGGTACCTTGTTCACACTTTCTGGAAGCTAAAGAAGGTGAGGGAATTGAAGGCTAGCTTGATTGGGAAAGTCTGACTCTCTCCCTTGTTGCTTTGCCTTCTTCAATAAGCATACCTCTTCTCTCAGTAATGGGCTGAGAGCGGGAAGCCTTTAAATCAAGCAGGATCTGATGATCATGATCAAAGAAGGAGCGTGGGAATTTCTCTCTTTCCTCCCAACGAGTCTAGCCTCTTTCACTGATCTCTGATCCCCTCTCCTGACTAGGCATTGCACTTCCCCCTGGCATAGATCTTAGACTGACCGAGCTCCTGTAAAGTGGGCTTCCCCTTCTTTCAGGAGTGGGAAACCTCCTGTCCAATATCTAGTAGGAGAGTCAGAGCACGCTTCTTCCGGCTAATTCCACAGTTTGACCCTAAAGAGGACTTTCTGCCCGCCTCTTCGAGACCAAGGTCACTATAGGGCCCTCTATATATGCAACTCGGGATTGGCAACTAATCATACTATGTTTTGGCCCTACGAGCCAAGCTAGTTCTCTTCCTACAGATAAAGAGGAATTCCTCCAGGATTAGACATCGACAACCATGATTTCCCGCACCTGACACCAGAAAGCAGGAAAGAGAGAGGAACTGGTATGTTGATGGTTCACCCTCTGAGTCAATAGCTAAAGCCATTCCACCAGCCCTCCTAACGCAAAAGAGAAAAAACCATACCGCACCTACTTAGTAGTCCCGGGGTTCTCAGGTTCCAACATCACAGGCATACAAATGAAAAGAAGGTTCAACCAATGGCGAGTCAACACTAGAATATCTTACTCGAGCACTTTACTTAGCCCTAGCTCTTTGTTTCCTTGAAAAGGGTTGTGCCTAAGAAGATTGACCTCAATGGTGCGCTAACTTGATAACCAGGCTTTTCCTAATAGTCGAGTGAAATGTTGGCATCGCTTCAAGACTAGGTATGGCGATGGATATAGTCTCGATGGCTTTGCTTGTCAATTCTTTTATAAAAAAAATGGAAGTCGGGAGCTATATAGTTCGAATATCAAGTAGTAGTATCAACTTTTGAACTAGCACACTTTCTGAGCCAAGATCAGCTTGGCCCATTCCTCAGATGAGGAAGAAAGAGTACCTAGATCCACATCTACTCATTTTCTTTCGCGATATAAACAAACTTTCCCAAAGCTAGGGCAAACTAGTCCCAAAAGTCAAAGTCTTTTGACCCGTAATATATAATTGGGGAAAGAGGTTGGAACAAACTATGCCAGTAGTAATTATAGGTCCCCACCCCATGAAAGATTGTTGGAGCTGGGCGGGAATAGCTCCTGCTTTACTCGTACTTAGTGACGAGTTCGAGCCTTAGAAGCATGCGAAGGGATAGGTCTGGAAGGCTTTTCTAGTATCACTCTCCTGCCTCCTTTCATGCTTGAACCTATTCTCTAATTAACTATATCAACTAATTAGGGGCTTTTTTGTATATGTATTTTCATATCGTTTTGATTCTTTTTTGACGATTACCATTAAAGATCTCCGCCTCCCTCTTTGATTCGTTTCTCAACTTGGTTGGTGTTAAGTCACCCCAAATGAAAACCAACATATTTAGGTGGATGAAAATAGAGATCAATGCTAGTGAAAAAAAAGATCAAAAAAGGAGTTAGAGAGGGCCCCATAGTCTAGTTGATGATGAGGCATCAGATGCCGGGGGAAGACTGCCGAAGAGGGAAGCCTAGGAAGTAGGCTAGTATAGTTTACTAAGCATTGAGCGGTCAATCTCATCTCGAAATTACATGGGGAATCTTTTCTTAGAAGCAGATGTCGACCAGGGAAGAGGAGTAGGGGAAGGTGGCAAAAGGAGGGGTGACCAGGGCTCGGGACGAAGGTGAGCCGCTAGGCCTAAGGTGAGATGGAGGCGCAGAGACTATAGTGGGTACGGTCTTCGTAATACGCTGTTTCTTTCTGAGCAGCAGCAGCTGTGAATGATAGAGCGTCAGTGGAGGTAGGAGGCTAGGACTTAGTATCAGCAGGTGGTACAGGGGAAGGTAGGTATCATCAGTAATTATTATACACGTGAAAGCCATCTGCTTCATTTTTGAATGGGCTCGGGGGTACCGACTCACCGAACAGGACCTTCGGGAATGGGGGGCACATACCAGAAAGAGGTCTCTTGAAGTACTGAAGTCTCAATAACTTGACGAAAGATCTCGATGCCAAAAACAACACTCTCGACGGGCTTCGGATATAAGTCAACTGCACTCGAGATTATCGAAAAATAGGAAGCGCTAGTCCTAGTCTGGGATAGTTGTTTCCTCGCTCGAAAATGATCCAGTCTCTCTCCGGTGGATAAGAAGAGAAGCATGCTCATGTCAGTCACGATATATGCGCCTAGTTTGAGCGGATTCCACATTCATTCTTCTATTGGAGACATGTCCTATCTCACCTACCTTTCCTAGCCTGATGTCTTGGCACCACCCCTCTTCCTCTCGCTCATGACTCCAATCTAAGCGAAGCGTGAATGAGTCCTAGGGTTGGGAGACGAAGGATCGATACCAGCAGCTAAAGATTCCGGAACATAGTTGCTCTTTCATATCTCACTTCTGACTGATGATGGACTCCTAGTCTAGCACTCAGACGCCTCCGGAGAAGGTTCGCCCCTATCGGATCAGGGCCAGTCAGGCCAGGCGGATGATCCATATGCCTTTCTATAAGTTATTAACCATCAGACTTTAGTGCTCTATTTTCAGAATATATTTGAATCAGAGTCTGGTGAGGGAAAAGTTGCCCACCCTCTTTGTTTAAAGGCAGATTTGACGTGTGCGAGGCTGCGACCAGCTCTCCTCCCAAGTATTGATTTTCAGCCCTCGCTTTGACACTCACCCACACTCATGCTCATCTAGGCTTTTCTAGCTCACCTCTTCGGGCATCACTTTTCTTTCTCTTTCAGTGTGCTGGGTTTGTCGACCTATGAGAAAGAAAATCCTTTAAAAAAAGTGAAGAGGTCTGATTAACCACTTTCTTCTTTGATGGTTTTCTGCCCCTGCTCTTTCTCCGAGCCTGAAGACAACCCTTGCTTGACTGCCCATCTATTTACTTAATATGAACCAATGTCGTGATTCTTGACACATTACACTAGTTCCAGAACATGAAAGAAGAACGTCAATTGAGCGGGAAGAGCTGGAATAGGCTAGGGTCTCAGTCTGGCAGAAGTGGAGGTTCATCCTTGGACTTGTCTAGTCCATTGTCCTAAGAAGACTAAAGGCCAGAAGAGCAGGATCAGATCTCCAGGCCTATACTGACCTGTCAGACCACAAGTCGTCGAGCGTCGGAACTCTTCTCCCTCTTTTTTCTGGCAATTTCATGGCCTGAGGCTGTAGTGGAATGCTGACAACCAAACCTCGATTGCTCTACTTACCTATAGACAAGCGATGCCCTCGATCGCACCACTGATAGTCTATAGCAAGACTGGTAAGACTCCTAGCCTTTAGAGAAGGTAGGAAGAGTGCTTTGACCTCAGCCTCAAAGTCATAGTCCATAGCTAAAGAAGAAGGAAAACCAACCTTAGCCACCTTATTGCGGTTTGAGCTCACTCCCTTCTTCCTTCGGCAGTCGCCTATGGTCGTCCAGTCAGGGCTCTGACTCCCCACCTCAGGGTATCAAACAAAAGGTGTATACTTCATTCGACTGATCCCACTCCAAATCTCAATATCTAGTTGCCAGTATGTGAGTTGGGATTAGATACGACATCTTTCCCAGCTTTTTCCTGAAAGTGATCGGTTCAGATAAAGGATGCTATCGTAGTGGGGTAAGGCTAGGAAAGCGACTAGTTCTTAAGGCCTCATTCCTGTTGAAAGAGTTCAGATTTCTGCCAGAACTATATATCTGGGGAATGATGATGCTCGAACTTTTAGCTCTTTTGGGCGTGGGAAAAATGGACTCTTGTAGCGGTGAGGCCCAGCCAACTACTTCTCTATAGCGGAATACGTTACATCGGTTCACTTGAGAAGGGACATCCCTCTGCCTCAGTCCTTCTGCTTCTCATAAATCAAGTGAAAGATCTTTGTGCGGGTGGACATAGTGAGTAGTCCGATACTATGGGCCTTTGTCAACAAGTACCTGCGCTGCCTCTCATCATGTGGGTAGCCTCGATGACAACTACGCGATATCAAAGCTGAAGTCACACAGCTTCCTAGGCTATAGTCCCTCCACTCTTTGTCCTCCGTCAATCGCATTCTGCCAGAGGCTGCAAGGCGTCCTGGTGCCTGGCCTGGTCTCTACCTGGAAAGCATGTCCCGCCTGGGCAAATGAAAGCAACTTTCCTTGCGATGGTGCAATCCTCATCCTTCCGCTACTATATATTACTGTTCTGTCATCTCCCAACTATATAGCTGGGCAAACCTCTCTCATCAGATCCGTGTTGGCAGCGAAAGCCGAAGCATGATGGATAATTGCTCTGGTAAATGGGGGTCTTTTCCAGACAGGTAGGAAGTGATGGTTCAGCTTACCAAGCTGACTGACGGGTCTGGTCTGAGAGGATAGGACCTAGGCGCTGAGAAACGATCCAAAGCAGCTTATTATATAGAAAGTGGAGACTGCCCAAAGCCTAATGATAGAGGCTTTCTTCCCCTTACCTCTCTGTTTCGCATTTGACTCTTCAGTAAATTCTTCTTTATAAGGTCGTCAACCTCCCGCCCCGCCCGTGGTTCGACCGCTTCGACCAGAGAGAGGCACCCACCTTCCGAGATCCATTTACTGACTTTCATTCCTAACATTCTTAGACAGAAAAGGACAACCCTTTCTCCTTCGCTCTGCTCGCTGCTGCATCTTGCTTCCGTGGTGCTTTGTCAGAGTAGGGACGCACGACAAATTAGGCACAGTGAGAGAAGGCAAGTAGTAGACCCTATAGGCGCTTATAGGTGGCCCGTAAACAGAGGTGGCAGTTTCCCAGGTTTGAACTCTGAATATGGTCACCATTTTCTTCGCTTTTTTCTTTCTTTATCTAAGTCAGGAGCCTACTTTCATGAAGAGTATGGCCGGCGACTCACAACCTGACTACCCTACAAACGAAATCAGAAGAAAGCCGAAAGTGGTCCTCAGTTGAGGCTGGTATTATCTTGAGCAGACAAAGAGCCTCCCATAAGCAGCTAAACATAGCATCTATAAGCAAGCGACGAGGCTCGTGAAGCTATAATGACATATAGGATCGATGCTATATCAAATCAAAGGTTTGACTCCCCCCAAAACTCGAGACCTTTCTCACTATATCCGACGTTTGAATAATATTAGAATAGCCTGTTGAAGTACTTATATATAGAAACTCCTAGAAAGCAAACTAATGCCTACCCACAAGCTTTCGTATGTATGACTAGCTTCTTCATTTTAGGGAAAAAGTCAAGCACAAGGCGAACGCAGAAAGGTAAGCAATCAGCTGAAAGTCCGAGGGACACAGCTGAACTCCAAAGTTGACTACCTCGCATCACCTGGAGGAGATTCAAGTTAAAGCGCTCAGTCAGCCACTCTTGACCTTATTCTCACTGCCCTCTCACTCTTGTTGTTTGCCTGCGCTTGTAGACCAAGCCCTCGCTCTTGCCCTATTATATCACACTTGCTTTCCCTAGCAGGTGACTTGAGCCTACTAGGGAGCTGCTGAGAACCCCATGATCTGACCCCTGACCTTGTCCAATGTGAAAGAAAACAACAGACAGATGTGATAGGCCGCAGGGTACGAACTGTACGTACTATCAGAAGAGGGTAAGATAACCGCAGTCGACCTCTCCGCCCACACTCGTGGGTGATATAACTACTTTTCCCTTTACATCTCCATGCCCGTTGATCTTCCTATATGACCATAGGGTCAAAGTTCAGGTATATGCACTTAGGTCAATCAGGCTGAGGTCTCAGATATGCCAGGCTACCCTACTCTCGGCTTCCCTACAGGAGGTGCAATAACGAGAAGCTATGAACTAGGCAGAGCGGTTCTATTACCAGGATCAAAAGCGTCAAGGTCCCTAGAGCCCGAGGGCTCAGCTACAAGGTCCCCTTCTACTTCACTCTCAGCGGGAAGCTTTCCGGGAAAGAAAGATGGAAGAAGTCCGCAGATTGAGATAGTGCCTCTTCTGACTTGAGAAGTCTAAATCCTTAACCGACTAAGTACAGGGTTCAGATGCCGGAATTCATGAACACTATGTATAGATCAACCCTAGTCCCCTTTCACTTTCCCGCTCCACTTCACTCTCAACTTCACTCTGCCTCGTCTCCGCCCCCTTTGTCTTCAGCCGCTTCTTCCTGCAGATGATTCACGAAAGATAGCTGATAGTCAGAACTATAATGCTAGAACCCCGACCAAAGGTAGCTGACTTGTCAGGACAAATTCAAAAAGGAGCCAAACTCATAGTGGGGACATGAGGAAAGATTATCTATTTCGACAGGTCGGAGCATCGAGGGTCGGAAGTCAGGCCCGGAACTATAGAAGCTGAATCTTAGGGCGACCGCTAATGATGAACTAAGTACAGGGTCTTTTTTCTCCTAGCAGAACCCGAGGTTGTACAAGTCTTCCAAGAGATTTCGAGACGTGAGCTGACTTTCGGTACTACAATCTACTCGTGTTGTTCTGAACATCTTCTATTAAAGAGCTTATTCCGGCCCACTTGTTAGATAGCTTAAGACGTAGGGAGAATACCTAGCGCAAATAGCCTGCCCATGAGAAAGAACCTAAGAGAAAGGCCTCAAACTAATGTGAGGAATGTCCCCTAGGTCTCTCTTGGACGACCGAGGGGCATGCAGTTGAGTGCAGTTCCCTTTCCTGCGGGGACTTTCTAGCCAACTATCGAATCAGGGCGGTTGAGCCCGAGTGCTTTTACACTCTCAAAAAACTTGCTTTAATCGACTATAGAAAGAAATCTTTCTTAAGTGCTCATTCTTAGTCTTCATTCTATAAGCGTAGAATGATCTGTCTTTCTTTTCTTAGCGCTAATACTGCTAGAACGAGAACCCTTGAGTATTTATGGACCCGTGAAATGACTGAAATCTGAGATAGAAAAGTGAGTTCTCAGAGCCTATGGAAATCTCTGTCCTCTCACTCATTGATTCTTCAGTTCCAAAGATGACATAATAGCCCCCATAGGTGAAAGAGGAGTTCGCAGTCGAAGAAGAAGGTAGTCTACGCCTGTACTCTTCCCTGGAAAGTTTGCCGCCAGGACTTTGACAGAGCGAGTCCTTGGGTCGACTAAGAGTGATGGGTTATCGGAGGCAAAACTGGGGGAGTAGCCTGGTAGTCCAACTCTGGGGAATTCTGATGTCGACATGTCCGACTTGGTCTACCACCATCCCGAGACCTAGCCGCTTGCTTCCCCTTCTTCCGTGAGAGAGCTCAGGTCCACGAAAAGCATTTCCTTCCCTTACTAATGCCCTTCCGTGATGAATAGGAAAATGAACTCTTTTCTTCAAATTTTCCTCGAAAACTCACCCTCCTCTTTTCCCTACTACTTATTGCAGGCTTCTTTTCCTACTCCGTATTAGCTCTCTTCCTTTCTCTCATTTGACCCTTTTTTTCTTTCCCTTTTTTCCTCCTAATCGCGATGGTGGATCGCGGTTTCCAGAAAAAACAAACCTAGGGGTGTCATCCAAGGCTCAGTACTGGAGCCAGGGAAGCTGCCTCTTCTTTCTCAGGCTAGGGTCGATCTCGGTCAACAAAATCGAGGGAAAGGAGATGATCGTAGATAGAGACTGAAACCCTAAGAGGGGGTAGTGGCGGATGTAGCCAAGTGGATCAAAGCAGTGGATTGTGAATCCACCACGCGCGGGTAAAATCCCTGTCAATTGCCCTCGCTAGAAAGAAAGTCCCATTGGTTACGGAGACACAAGCCCATCTGGCCCTGGTTGGAGTCCATTTTCTCTTCGACGAGTCAATTCATCAAGGGCTTGCGACCTGGGTGGTCGACTGTGAGGGAGAAGCTTGATTTACGTGCTGGGAAAGTGGAGAGATGAAAGGAAAGGGAAGATAGTGAGACTAATGGCGCTCGGGACATGGACAGAGATTGTAACTAAATCGACTCAAAGAAAAGAACAAGAGCGTGACATAGAGAAGCTAAGGGAAATATATAGTAGGAATTTTCCCACCCCATAAATATATGAGAAAAGGATTCCCCCTCTACCTATGAATGCTGGGGGGGGCACGCAACACTAAGTAATCCAAGCCAACCCATTGGATATCTCTTCCTATCGTTCATGGCCTGATTCTTGCCTAGCCTGAATTGCCAGCGACAAGTCTTGCCTTCATTCCCTTCCTTATATAGAAAGACTAGAATACTGCCTTTAAAAGAAGACATCGGACTTCCGGGTGCAATTATTCCTAATGCACTTATGGATAGGGAAGTTCGGTGGCAGAGGACTACGTATTCTTTACCGGCAAGACTATCCCCGGCTAGCCTAGTCAGGTATAGTCAGGATCAGCCGAAGCAGTCGGGTTGACAGGTAGGGTGGCAGAAGGTCAAGCTGATAGAGTCGTAAACAGACTTTGAAGATGATCGAGGCTTTGTTTTCCCTCTTCTACTGAGGGATTGAACTCACAAGACAGAGCGCGATCCTCTCACGACGTTTTTTGTTTTGGCCTTCTCTAGTATTGCAAAAGAAAGGGCTTGTCCCCCTATAATCTGAGAAATTAGTTATCAACTAGACCTCAAATCTGGTAGAGTCAACGTTCTTTATTGAGTCTCCGTGCAAGGATGTCTGCAGAACCAGATAAGACTAGTCACCAGAGGGTCAAAGGCTCTCTCGACTCTACCCTGCTAGATCTTGCAGGCTTCGATGCACTCGCATCTTTCTTTGAATTAAAGAGAGATAGCCTCCTCACCGACCCCGCATGGTTGAGCCCTGGCTTGACGCTTACCTGCTCCCCACTAATATAGATAGATAGAAAGAATCCATTCTTCTTTTACCTCTAACTGCCTTTGCCTAGATTGTTGTTGACCTGTCCAAATCGAATGCATGTCTACCGCAATTATATATCAGGGGGATGGCCTGGCTAACAAAGATTGGAATGAGGTGCAGTGGTGCAGGTTAAGAACCTCATTTTCCATCGAACTGTAGTGAGGTTTTAGTGCTACGAGGACAACAACCCCAATAATATAGATTTTCTTTTTCTTAAATATATTACACCTCAAAAAAGAAAATCTTTATTCTCAAATCCAAACTATATAAAATAACTGCAGCCAACTCTTCGCTTCTCATCACCTTTGTGCTAGAGTGACGTGGGCGGCCAACTCTTCACTTCAGAGGTGGGAGACATAGGTTGACGTAGGAGCAACTATTTCCCGATACCTACAACATTACTCCCTTTAAGCCATTTTAATATCTACTAATATCAAGAAATTCAAGAAAAAAGCTTGTATTATCTAGTTGAGTTTCATTTTTTGATATTCTTAATCAAATTACTTTCTGAAGCCCCGATCGCGAGGGTATGATGATGTTAATAGTTTGGGGGTCGAGCGAGGTTTTAAAGCAAGCACCGCGGGCAAATAGGAGTAAGCAAGGATGAGAGACAAGGAGCCAAGGAAGACTCTTTCCGATGGGGTGCCTCACTTGTTTTTTGTCACTCACCTTATATCAAGATCCAGAGCTTTCCTAGGGTATATATAAGCAAGCTTGAGAAGACAACCGCCTCAGGAAGAGCTTGTGAGCGGTATTCGAATCAGGCAGTTGGAAAAGCCAGAAGCCTGAGGACCGGAGTTGAGGACTCCTGAGGGACCCTCGGGAAGTCGTCGTCCTGTATAGCCCGTGTTTTATTGGGAAGGCTCCCCAGATTGGAAAGTGCACACCTCCTCATATATAGTCTCACCTTTCCCTATCTATATCAACAAGGCCGAGAAGTGAAATGCTTGTCAATTCTTGGTGTAATAGTCTTCACCTCCCCTTCACAAAGTTAGGGGTCGTTCCTTCACTTTTCTCTTTTTTCCGTGTCAGAATTTGGAATTCCTCTTCCAACTTGTCCGAGAATGGGCGTGATGGCAAAGAACAAGAAGAAAATGAAAGAGGAAATTTGTCCAATAGTCATAAATGGTACCTCTACAAGTTGACATCCGATCCAACCTAGTAGTAAGAAATCCGGCAAAAGCAACCAAAAGATTCCTTGGTATATCGAGCGAAAACTGGAACTACGCACATAGAGATTTTTGAGAAAAGGTAAAGCCAACAGACATATTAAAAACGAGTGCTATTGCGGCTACACCTCCCGATTTGTCAGGTATACTTCGAAGAATGGCATAGATTGGTAGAAAATACCATTCCAACACAATATGAGGCGGCGTAGACATCGGATTAGCAGGTATATAATTGTCGGGATGTCCCAAAACATTAGGAGCATAAAACAGAAAAATGAAAAAAAAAGATAGAAAAGGCTACCCAACCTACGTTATCGTTTACATAAAAAGAAGGGTAAAAAGCGATTTTATCCATCTCTGAATGTACACCCAATGGATTATTGGATCCATATTTATGCAATGCGGCCAGATGAAGAAGACATGTGCCCACTAAAATAAAGGCTAGTAAATAATGGAGACTAAAAAAACGATTTATGGTGGCATTGTCCATGGAGAAACCACCCCAAAGCCAAGTCACTATAGTATCTCCTACTACAGGTATGGTGCTAGCTAAGCTTGTAATGACTGTTGCTCCCCAAAAGCTCATCTGACCCCAAGGTAGTACGTATTCTATAAAAGCTGTCACAATCATTAAGAGGAATATGACAACTTCGATACACTAAACAAATTCCCTAAGACTGCTATAACTCGCATTATATAGACCACGAAAAAGATGAAGGTAGACCACAATGAAAAACATACTTGCCCCATTAGCATGCATATAACGGAGCAACCAACCCCCTTCCACATATATCATAATGTGTTCTACGTTGTTGAAAGCTAGATCAACATGAGGTGTGTAATGCATAGCTAAAAAAAGGCCAGTTACTATCTGAATGGTTAAACAAATATCAGCTAACGAACCGAAGCCCCACCAATAACTAAGATTGCTCGGGGTTGGATAATCTATCAAATGCTGGTTAAGTGTTGAGTATATGGGTTGTTGAATTTGAGAGAATCTATGGTTTCTTATAGTCATTCTTCTTTTCTATCGTGACAAGTCCTCTTCCCCTATTTACCTCCACCGCCTGATGCATAGTCTTAATCAGGAATAAAAAAGAGTCCCAGGGAGACTATTGAGAAGGGGGTAGCCGGAATCGTTGACCTGCACTATTCTACCATTACCCACACCCTTCATCTTCTTCTATAGTAGTGCGAAAGGGGTCGGTCATTTCCCCAATCCTTTGATCGCTTATAGGGGTTCCAGAGCAATAGCACCGTGTGTCCCCCTACTTGGTGTAATGAGTACTTTGTCGAATAGGGGCCAGCGGGTCTCTCATCGTGGAACATTGGGAAGGGAGGGGGAGGACGGTGAATTCAACCAGGATACATAGCTTATAGATTTAGGTCTATCAGGTTTCAAATTCGGCTATAGTATAGTCAGGCGTTGAACTAGTCATTCTGGGAAAATCTGGGAGTCAACTAGATATTCAGGGGGTGAAAATGCTACTTCTGATGTTCGCAAGCAGGGAACAACGGTATCAACCTCAGTGGATTCCTCATACATCGACCTCAAAGTCCACAGAAAGAAGAACTATATGAGAGTGAGGGGTCCGGAAAGAGAAAGTGAGTGAGGGGGGTCTGAGGTGCGTCACTATAGGTGCCGATGAAGAAGTCACTTGATGTCGCCATAGGGCATGGGGCTCTGATGCATGTGTAGAAAGGGACTAGTCTGATCGGACTGAGGGTAGGAGGATAGGAGAGTAGTAGGAGGATGGATTTTTCCATTCCCACAGATGATGCTAGTTTGATCCCAGATTGAGGGAAGGGCCAGAATTGAAAGAGCAAAGCCACAACACTTATAGTATTGGCATTAAAAAGAATCCTTCTCGAGCAATCGGCAAAGCTTGACAACCATATATTGAGGTCTGAGGCTTTGAAATACATATTACATATGACCCCATCCTAGCTCTGTGTCCTGAGGGAGCGAGTGCTCTCACCTCGGTCCCCCTCGCGTAGTCATCCTCTCCTGCTGCTAAGGATCTTGCCCCTTTGATTGAATTGATCACTGACGAACTCTTTCTTGCCTATCATCTTCTGGCTTTTCAGTAGACAATGCATCGACAAGGTAGTAGAAATAGTGATGGACGCTGAGCTGATCGTCGGTCGACCTCACTCGACAGCGTCATGCTAAGCTTCTCTGAGTCAACTGCGGGGAACTACCGATTATTTCTTGATTATGGACCTGCTACTAATTCTCAGCTTAGCTGCTCCCCTCCTCTGAGGCTGTGTCTCTGATTCTGACCTCCACTTGTCTAGTCATCGTCACCTCATCTCAGTAGTCCACAAATCCTCGCTATTTTTTGGTTGACCTCACATTCACTGGCGTATGGGCTCGTACGGATCCACAATGCCTTATAGATAGAACAACCTTGATTCTCTAAAAAAGCTCCTTTCCCTCTAAGAAGTAGTATCCTGATAGCTCGACCCTCTTCCTACTGGCAGCAGTAAGTGGAAACCCAGCACATACTCACTATGAAACCACTGTCATACATGCTTCAACTAGTCCACATACCCATCCACCACAGTCTTCCAGTACCCTCTTCTCTTAAGAGACCATGTATGAAACTACCGCATTGTCCACCTCACGATCACACCACTTTCCCGTGGCTGATGCTTCTGTTCTATCCCGCTTGACTGGAGGATGAAGAGTTTGTCTACTAAGACTGCTGATCCTACCTCGTGACCTGTGGATTCTTCCCGAATACTATCTGATGCTAGGGCTCTCTTCTGATCTTCTTCATAGCTGAGTGAGCTTATGGAAGAAGATTCAGCTGTTGAAGCTGTAACAACCCTCTAATCAGCTGATCACCATGACTCAGATACCCCGTCTGCGCAGTGTATTTTCACTCTGCCATGGTATGATATATTAGGTTTCGACGTCATTAAAGCACCTTCCAACTAGTAATGAAAGCTCGGGATCAGGCTACAACTCAAAGCATTATGGGTTCTAGTTTGACTCCTATTGAGTCTGAATCGAAAATCTCAGCAGAGTGGTAGCAAGCAGGGCAAAAAAGCTATTAATTTAGTCATATTGCACCGAAAGTGCATACATCAGTTAGGACCCCTACCTCGTTGTAGTTGCCTTGATGAGGGTCGTCACTCATATCCGAGACTCACTGGACCTATAAAAAAAGTGAAGAATGATCTGCTTCAACTCCTCACTGATTGAAGATACGAGTTCCAGCAGATGAGACCGAGGCCTAGCTTGACTGGAAGACGACTACTCGAATATGACACTGCGAAAACAAGTCAACCCCATCATCATATGCTATTGACATGCCTTCAAACCTCTTCTTTCAATGCTTGCCCATCATCTCCTCAATCAGTGACAGCTGAACAACAAGCGAAGAGCTCTAACTATCCAAGAAGACACTCGATTCCCACCCTTATCCCATTTTGGCTATCAAGAAGTGGAAAATGTTGACCTATGATGACGTTGTTCCCTTATATCTTTTTTGATGGTCATCAACATACCTAGCTTTAGCTGCTGACCTCTTAGCTGGAGGGAGCTACTGATTGAAGATAGTTAGCTTAGTGTGGGAGCTGTAGCTTTTCTTTCCGTCAAAACCTAGATGACCAAAGGCCTTACCAGCCTGTCAAACATGACCTCTGCTTGCTTCTCACCTTGACTTTGCTTGCTTGCGTGGGCATATCCATTGTACTAGTCACGTTCCCTAGTTCATCAGATCTCTTTAGAGATTTCTTTGCAATGAGTTGTCCGTCATCTTGACCTCCCGGATCTTCAAGGCCCCTGAAAAGAAAGTAGTCTAGTTGCGTTCTCTGAGTAGCTGATATCCTTCTCTGCTTACCACATGGGCACTGACTTCTGATTTGCTGACCGCAACCTCGTGACCTGCATCTTGCTTTTCAGTAGACCATGCTTATCCATATGTTAAGCGACTTTCTACTAAAACTTCCTTACTTTCTTTGAAACGTCGCTCGACAACGCGATAGATATATATAGTCAAAGGGCGATTCTACTACTATATATATCTATCTTATATCTATATATAGTACGGAGGAAAGATTCGAGCGAAAGGAGAGGAGGATGCTGAGTTTTTCAAGTACTGGACGTAGGCAGTGGTAGAATTAACGGTGCGACACTCGACTGACTTATATCTATCTATGCCTTAGGGCAAGGAAAGATGTGATTGATGCTTTCCCATCTCAGATGTCGATGGTAGTTTTTGCATGACTATCTTTAACGATGTCGGGCATGCGATTTCTGAGAGTCCTTCCACAACCCCCCAGAAAGTGCAAAGAGAATCCTTCCTCCATGCTTTCCCGCTTGCTTGCTGAGAAGGCGGAGGAAAGGCAAGCTGAAAGCAAGCACCCCGCTGGTTAAAGGTCGAACCAAGAGCATTAGACTAGTCAAAGGCCCCCCTAATTCTATATATTTCCGTAGTTTTATACACATTTGACCTTTTTCCCAAGCTGACTCTCATCTAGGCACGATTCGGGACTTCCTACTATATATCTAGTAAGTAGAGCGATCGAGGAGGCCTTTTCTATAGTTCCCCTTCGATGACTGCCCAGACCGAGAAGTCTTTTTTTGTAAACGAATCCCAGAGCTTAACTATCAATCTCTTTCCTTGGAACTAGAATATATAATGGCAAGGATTGAGACCTTTGTCCAGAAAGAATCCGGAGGTTCAGAACTGATAGATGACTCTTATGTATTGACTTTCGTCACTTGAATATAGCATGACTGCAACTCTAATATACCATTACTGTTATGGGTATATCCGATTGTCTAGATGGAAGCGTCGAGGGTCTTATTCAATTAGCTAAGGAGCTGATATGCCATCTTTCTATAGCAATTATATATCAGCAGGTACTGCGTCAGGTCTGACTATTCCTCTGATGGATGGATAAGAAAGAGAGTTGAAAGTGCTTTGTGGCATGAATTCGTACTAGATATATGAATGGGGAGTCGATAATTGCCTTTATGTACGCTAAAGTCCATGCCTGACAACTATGATTCTAACGTGCATGATTTTACTACTTGTCTTATCCCGCTCTATTCTCTCTTATCATCCTCTTCCAGACTATAAACCATCTTCTTAACACCAGGATCGACTTTCGGGGACAACTAGACTTTCAAATATGTCATAGGACGGGGCGTGGAGTGGCTGGTTCAGTGTCTTCCTCGTGGATTGAGAAGGCAAGGTCAGAATAGCCAGCTAGTGCATGAAGATGATGTTCTTTTTTAAAGAAGGGGGAGGGGGTATTTCTCTCAAATATATTAAGTAGAGTAGGTATCTATATAGGAGGATCAACCCCTGTATTACATTGGAAATGAAGCTCCTCCTAGGACTAAGACAAGTAAGGACTAGTATGCAATCCCGCGTCAGGCTTTCTTCGAGGGGTTGTGAGCCTTGCTTTGCCGCTGAGACTCTCATTCCTCGTCTAGGCCTAGCCCCCTTAGCTTGACGCTTGGAAGAGACTCTCCACGCTTCCTGCTTGTCCGAGAATATAGTTAGCAGGAAAGCCTGTCTAGGATATATAAGAAGTGTTGTTCATGCCTAAAACGTCAAAGGGGTGCGAAGATGTACTATGATTTGGACTTGAGACCTCTCCTTTCTCTACTGAAGTGCACAACACCATTTATAGTACATGCAACTCGATTGCAGAACAAAACAACAGGGGTAGAATGCTAGCCGAATGTGGACCTTCTCAGCTAGACCTTTCCTGATTGTATATATATGGGGGGAGGAATGGATCTAGGGGAAAAGAGGCAGATGACCTAGTCCTTGCCCTCTGATACCCCGGGGAATCTGAGTCTCCGCACTCTGCTTCACTGACTTATTGATTAGGGATGTCTGAGGCCATTCTACCTTCCTATCCTATCTGGCTTCCCCTCTGGAGACAAAGCCCCAAGGGCAAGCCGATCGCAGCCTCCATTTCCTCTTTATATGTCGGCCCCTCTAACACATTATACACAATAAGGCCCTCACTTTGAAGCCTGACTGATGTGTCCTATCTTTCCTCTCATCCTGCGGCTGAGAATGTCTGATCTCGCTTCGTCAACTAGGCTTGCTTGCTTCATGCAAGATAGTTGAGTTCTGCCCAATCCCTTAACTTGAGCTTTCCGAAAGGTAGACGGATTGCTTCGAACTCCAGCACCCTCTGGAAGCATTTAGTAAAATAGCCTTGGCTATAATATCAAAGAAATTGTCAAGCTTGGCAAGAAGACCCATTTGAATCACGGATCCCTCTATCCTAGGTAACATCCAGCGAGGGATTCAGAGAAGGAAAAGGAACTAAGGAGAAGAGCGAGTTTCGGAAAAAAGCCAATCGTCATCAAAATACTCCTGATCTCTTTTCCTTTTTACCTTTGTCGCCACCTTCTGACGCACGTCTACGCTCGCTTCGTCAACTAGGCTCGCACTCTCTACCCCTTGTATATAGTATAAATAATTCAAGCCTAGAAACCTTGTCCATGTATTCCACTTCCAACTTTTTCTTTTGTGCGCTAAGATTTGAGAAAATAGATATATAAATAATGGTGAGAGCCTTTTGATTTCATAGTAGATTCCTTGCTATGAGATAGTCCCTGCGAAGTGAGAAGTCCGGATAGGAATGACGTCGTCTATGAAAAGGCTAGGGATCTCACGAAAAAAGCCTATATTTGGGGTTGTCTATCTCTATTAAGATGATATGGGCAGTGTTTGGTGAGATGGACGCACAGGAGTCCGTTCTAGACTGGTTTTGAAAGTGAGCGTCAAAAGCCAAGAAAACTATATCAAGTCCAGCGAAAGATGATTCCTATAGTCCTTCGTCCTCTCAGCCAGTTTTGACTCCTACGTCTACTATATCTCACCCTAGTCCTTCAATCACTAAAGGCAAGGAGGAGGCTTTCCTTGATCAGACGTCTGGGTGCGAAGTCCTATAGAAAGCGACTCGAGGAGCAGACTAAGCTGATTTGAAGACTGGTATCATCGTACATTTTGGGCTGATAGTCAAGCCCAACAAGAGAGAGACCTCAGGTCACAGTTCGAGAGTAGAGATACATCGAGGAAAGACAAGCTATATGCAAAGCACAAGCTATATACAAAAATGCATGTAGCATTTCTGATGTGGTCTTTCTTGCGCCAAGATCTCCACAAAGGGCAGTGTGGAAGTGGGAGCGCAGTCAGTCTCTGAAAGACTAGTATATAAGGGCTTTCCAGGTAGTTCGAAGAAAATCTCAATATATAATGAAGAAAGAATGGTATCAGAGATTCGGATCGTTCTTTCTCGATGCCAGTAGTGAGATCCTCATTTGGCTAGCCTTCCCTATCCCTGATCTCTTTTCTTATGCCTTTTTGACCAGCTCAACACCTACCCCGTGCTTGACTTCTCTACTTACCTAAAGTGGAACAATATACCTACCTTGTGACTCCGGAACTCTTATCTGAATTAAAGACTGCTTATGGTGTGAAGCGAGCCAGATGCTTCCTTTTGGGTATAGAATTGAGAACAGAGAGGTAAACCGATAGAGAAGCAAAGCAGCGAGGTTCAATTCCATCTTCAACTCACTCGACTTTCCTCGGACTCGAAACCCGCCTGACACTAGGGCTTGACTACAGCACATTAGACCTCGTGGATTGTATACTAATTTTTTCTTATATATCCTCTTCTCAGTCTGTCATTCCCAACCTACCAGCATCAACTCTTAGTGGGGCACTTGGATACTACAACAGTGCATCATTTTATCTCATGTACTAACCTGCACCCCGTAACCACCTGACTAACCCTCTTCGTCTATCGCCTCCCCCTTGCCTCGCATCCTTGTCAATCAGTAAATCAGACTCGGAGCTCAGTTCCAAGTACTATTCTCTTTCAAAGTCAGAATATTAATGTCAGCTATAATCCTACTCATCTTTCCCGTACGTAGAATGTCCCTCCGGGGGAAGAAGAGTAGCGGAGAGAGAGGACTCTCTGAGACGTTTCATATCTGTTTTTCTTATATAGAAGACCAAACTACCTTCCGGTCTTGCTCTCCCTATTGCTGAGAATGATGATCGCTTCATCTTATTTATTACATCTTCGGGATTGGCTCCGAACTGCTTTCTTTTTCTTCTGAGAGCCCCATGTATGTCTTTGCCTAGCTCCACTCTTATAGTGTAGTGCCACAAGATCCATCCTGTGGTCGCCCCGTGTCACTTCCTAGGGACTTCGGGTGGCTTCTTTTCCCGTGTATATATCATGAAGCTCCCTCGCTCGTCACTCAACCGGCTCTCTAAGAACAGACCAAAAAGTCTGACGTTCTTCCCTTTATGTCATGAGAGTCTGGCCCTAACTACATCGCTCGACTCCGGTCACATCGACACCCCCGCTCACTCAGAGCGGAACAAGGATCCTCTCATTGAAGCGGCTACATCAACTGCAGATTTCTAGGTCAGGTAGGATCCTGCCCTAAGAACTAGCCCCCCAAGCTGAGGGAGAACCACTCACTAGCTATTCGGTCTAGTCCTATCGGATCTTCTCTTCGAGCCTCATACGTTATGCTTCGTTTGTTTGGTTTTGCTCTTGTTCGTCTTGCCTTCCGCCGAAGTGAGGCCTTTGAGATGCAGAGATGCTCTGGAATAGGCACGTCTAGAGGAAGATAACTAGATCACTGGGCCCTTAAGTGTTTCCACGTCAATTCCCTTTTATATAAGACGGAAGAAAGAAAAGAAGATGCTTAGGGTCAAATCCGAAACCAAAGACCCAGGGCTTCCCTGGGCTCATCCTATCTCGACAAATGGGAGTAGCAGGAACAGACAGTCGGGTAAATCTACCAATGAAAGGCCACTTATGGGATTTGCGAAGAGGGTAGAGGCGGCAAAGAGTAGTAGACTATGAAATCGCGACTATGAAAGAGTGACGAAGAGGGGATATAATTGGAGATACGGGTAGGGGCTCTGTTTCCTAAAGCCCGAACATGGGACTAGCCATTTGCACCCGCATAGACGTACTCTTTTCATTTTCTAAGTAGATACATATGGCTCAAACTGACTAGCGAAAAAAGCCAGGTGAGGTCGACCTTCCATTTTCCAAGTCTCTCTATATTTTGGTTTCTTGATCTACCTTCTTCTTCTCTCCTATTACTTCTCCACATCTTGTTTTGATGCTCCCTACAGTTCGCTGCCCACCTACCTCTGACCCTTAGGGAATGCATTGACGGAGGGCCATCAGGTAGTTTTCTTCGCCCTAGGCTCACTTATCGACTTCCTGGGAAATTACCTTAGTCAGTCAAGATGGCCAAGACCTGGACGTGTCGGAAAATCCATCAAATCTTCCTCGGAAATCTGTCGAATAGACCCCGGTCTCTCAAAGAGGGGGTATAGGGAATGTCTACTGTGCCCTAACTCGATCTTTCTCCTGACTAAGCTCATTTCCAAGAACAGACAGCCTCTATCTTCATCGAGTGGTCAGTGTGCTCTGCTCCATATGTACTGAAAGGGGACTGATCCAGCGGGGGGCTTTATAGACAAGTTCTTCTGTTCTGTGCGGGTACATCTGACTCAGCTTAATTCTTAGCTACGAAGCTAGACCAAAGCCTCCCGAGAAGGGAGAGGAAAGGGCCGTGAAGCTAGACCAAAGCCTCCTGAAGGCTCTGAGAGTGAGGAAAAAGCAAGTCTACTCGACGTCCCTATATAACAAAGGGGACTCGCTCGGTCTGAGTCCGTCTATGATCTTGGGGCTTTTGGTGCTTTTTTTGAGATCTTCGTTCTCTCCTAGGTTCTCGCTCTTCTTGACGCAGGAAAATACTTCCACTTGATGTCTAGTTTCGACCCCGTCGCTCACCCCCTCTGAAAACCGCCTAATTTGCTTATAACTAATTTCCAGATTTTTGACCGATCAATATAGTGCTTCCGGGATGCGAAAGCCCTCCCATTTGGCTGAGCACTTCTCAAAGTACAGGCTAGTTCTGAGCATTAGATAAGGTGAAACCTTGGATCCCTGGCTTGAAATTGCCAGATGGTCAAAGGTCTCACTATGATCATTCCCAATGCGAGTGAGTTTCGAGTGTCTTCTTAGATAGTTAGGGCTCTTTCTGTATTCCCGAGTCTGGGTAAAGATAGCGCTTAGGGCTCTCTCTGTCTTAGTACCAAGTCAAATAATCTCATACTCCTTTCTTTCTTTTTTGAAGAAGCTATTCCCGCCCCCTGCTAAGCCACTAGTAGCTCCAGCCTAGACGTAAACGTCGAGCCAACCAACTAGCCTAGAAACTCTCCCACCTACCTTTCGTAGCCTGATGCCGCTGCGGAGAACTCCCACACCTCGACTACAGCCCTAGCCCTCTTTCATATCAGAAATCAGAAAGGATATATGAACACTATGGAAATGGAAGCGAGTTCTAGTTGTAGTAGGAGTTGAGGCAGGTAAATCGACACCAGGGACATCTATGACATTCTCAACTACCTCCTATCTGGGCGCTGTGATGTGTCAAAACGACTTTAGATTTGCCTGATCTACAGAAAAACAAGACAATGAATAGAGTGATTCTGGGTTGATCTCGCCCAATTATATATAGTAGATTAGAGGAAGACATCATAACTCCATCTGACTTCTTCCTATTCGTTCTCCGCTCCACCGCGACTCGCTTGGTTCAGAAGAGTTGTTGTACACAGACAGCAAGAAGAATCTACTTGTTACCTTTTGATGATCTGGTTCCTCTTCCGTTTTTCCTTTCACCTTTTTACAGAGTCCTAGCATCTTTGACCTCTTGACCTTTGACCTCGGATTCGCTTATGCTACTCCTCGTCCCCCTGACTATTCTCAAGTACGGCTCGTCCCCCGGCTTCGGGTCTTTGACCTCCTCTACGTTATCTTTACTCCTCATCCCCTCTACGCTTTGCCTTGACCTTGCTTGACGCTAGTTGTTCTCCTCTTTCTCTCTGGCAGGGGTACGATGGAAGAATGCATCCCTGCAGCAGGGGTCTTGGGGTATCCTTCCTGGTGAAGCTTCAGCCGCGAATAGAATGGCGTCTTCAATATAGACAGAGAGCAGTGGAAGCCCTTGGATCAGGTTGCTTTATCTAGCCCTTGTGCAAGCATTAGGACTAGGGGAGGAAAGGTAGATGGGGTATCGGTCTAGGTTAGATCCCTAGGGAGGGATGTAGGAGATCCGAATTCCACTTTCTTGATTTATTTGACTCTTTCATTATGTCTTCCCAGGAGTATGTGAGCAAATGGGATGACCTTTCGTTTTTCATTCACCTTTCTTTTTTCTGGTTCAAGTCGAATACCTGCCTCCATTCCTGTGTTGTGAAAACATTTTTCTTCCTTAGCTAGTGAACCGGGAAAAAAGGAGAGGCGGACCGAAGCCCTCTCTCTGATAGAAGAGGGTTCTAAAGAGGAGAAGTTTTTGACGAAGATGTGCCCTTTTGCATTGGAAGACATTGCCATCTTCATTTCGTCTTCTGTTTTCCATCCTATTTAAAACTGAACCAGGGTCCAAGCTTCTTTCTTTATAGAAAAGCTGAGTTCTGGGATCCATTTTTATGTCAACTAAATTCAGAATCCATGGGCAGAATGAAGAAATCGAGAACTAGATATATTACACTCGCTTCCTACGTAATTGAATTCCTATTGAATTAAGGAAAATGAAGGCATTTCAGTCCATTTTGACGTGGTCCTTTTGCCTCTGAAGAGGGATCTTCCTATGATTTGTCCCCCTAAGCCTTGGTCAATCAAGGAGTCTGCTTTGAAAAAAGTCCTAAATCAAATTCCACTGAGCCTGCACGATTTGAATGGAGGTTACTTTAGCCAACCCTGGGAAATAATGATTCATTGCAAGGGGAAGGAGGATGACTTTTTAGCTTTTTTTGAAAAAAAATGCTTTTATATATGTGAGGTTCTGATCTTCATTCAGAATCAGCCTCTGCAAATTAACAGCGAGATGTTGGATTTGTTTCAGACAAAGCAAGAGAAATTGACGTCATTGGGTCTTCTCATGCCTTCTTTCCTTGCTAATGTCAAGGACGCGCGAAAAAGTCAGGGAGGAGTTGGCCAGAGTTTAGAATATATACGAATTCGATCGTCTCATTAATATCCTTGATAATCGAATTAGAAGAGCCCGCTACGAGCAGTTTCTCATTGATAACGCTTTCGCCTACGAGGGCTATGAATTCTTTTTGCCTGGGGGAAAATACATCGATCCGATCTATTGACTTTTGAGGAGGGAGATCTGGTACGAAGTCTAATTCTGTTTGTCCCCCACGGCACCCACAGATTCACTGACCATGATGAGCTTTTTGATATGCATGAGAATGTAGTTTTTTATTCCACAGCCCTGCATTACCAAAAATTTCCAAGCAACAAAAAGATGGTTTCATGCGGGGCAAGATCAAAGTATGGACAACATATTGGAGCTCTCTGCGGGGGCTAGGAAACCATACCAATTTCTTGGTCATTTATTGACGATCGATGGTTATAATACAGAGGAACGTGATAGAAAGACTTCCCGTCACCTAGGATGTTTCTTCTTCTTTTCACCAAATATTAAGCTATTTTCTTTTAAAGAAGGACTTGTCCCAAGAAACTAATCTCATTCAAACTGAAAAAGGGGAAAAACAGGACTTTGATGGGGAACTTACCGATGATATCAAAATGAGCATGGAAAAGCTATTTCTAGAGGAACAGGGTATACAAAAGCTACGAGGCTTGCGCGGGAACTTTCCACGTGGAAAGTGACTAGAAAGGGAGCCTTCTGAGACTTTCGAGATAGAAAAAGAGAACCTTCCTCTTTTTCATTTTTTGACTCATTTTTGGAGAGAGAAATTCTCTTCTATTATGTCTTTGGTTTTCTATATTTTTTTTGCAAAGCCATTAAGCACAAAAATGTATTGTTTACCACTTCTCATTATAAGAGAGTGATGGATCAGAAGGAAATATGGATCCCGGAAGAGAAGAAAGGGAAATGGCACCAAATCCATATTCAAATCCCCACTGCTGCATGGGATAAAGGTCAAAGTATAGGGGCGACCTTTTCAAACTTTTGAAGTAAAAAAGAAGCCGAGATTTTTAGGAGTCTATATCGTCATTGTGCCAATCGAAAAATCCCCATATATTCAGCTCACGATCATTTTGTCACCAACTCCCTTCATTCTCATCTTCATTCTTGATTCTATTCTCTAGTTTTTATTGAAGAAGATGCCCCATATATGTATATAACTAATCACGACTTAAGAGACCCGCCACGAAAATGTAATTGGAACTACTAAGTTGACTGTCCCCCTGCAATACCAAAATTTTGACTTTCAGATGGGCAGGAAGAGAATCCCCTGGGAAGAAGCTGCTAAGGAACCCGGTTGATGAGAACTAGAATCCCAGGTTGCTTGATTTTGCTTGATCAAAGGGCACTTTCAATCTCGCTCGACAACGCGAGAGATATATACAGGAAGAAGCGGGTTTCCAGAGCCCTCTGAAAGAGGGAGGTAGTGTAGTAGTCAGACCTGGGAAAGATTGCATGCTAGGAGCAAGCTCACCTTTCTGACTTCCCCAAATATCTAGTACTCTTCCCTCTTTTCCCGAACCTTTCTCCCCTTTCAATTCCAGCCAGTCGAGTTCAGGGTCAAGCCACCCACCAGGCAAATCCTTGCTTGATGAATGGGGAGGGAAATCCCCATCTAAGATAGATAAGAATCGTACTAGTCCTTTTTTCCATTACTAGACTTTCGAATATAATGCAAAACACCCTTTGATTTTTGTTTTCTAATAACTTCGAAGTTTCCCTCGCTCCACTTTTCCCTCTGAGGCGAGATCACTTTAGGGGCTTTTCTCGCTAGCATTTCAAGTCTCTAAGGCCTAGGCTCGCACCTCTCCGAGCTTTAAAGACCAGATATATATTAACAAGAGGAAAAAGGCTATTGAGATAGTAGATTTCTGAGATTTCCAGGCCTAGTAAAGAGCAAGGCCCTTGTCCCTGGGGAAGGAGTGATACAAAACAACGTATATTGTGAGGCCTACACCTCTTTCCTCTTCGAAGGAAGGAAGATAGCCCTCTACTCTAGGAGAGATAAGGGTATGGGATTTCAGTGCAATTAATCAGATAAACCCACTTAGCCATTATATATATAGTTTCGGTGACAACTCTTGGAGGACTCTAGACTGGAAGTGGGAAAGCAGGAAAGAGTGACCTTACGTGACGCATCTCTACGTGCACCGAGGCACCCTCGTTTACCCTGAAAAAGTGGATAATATAGAAATAGCACCTTTTTTCGAGTCGAGTTCTGGTCAGGGAAATCCTAGACCCAGATCAGAATAGAAAGATGTTCTCTTCCGACTAGTATATATTTTGGGAAAGGACTTCGAGTTCCTCGAGTTGAGGACTTCCAACTAGTATATAAAAGCTTGTTCCACCCGCTAAGTCAGTTCATCAATCATCCCTCCTCTATCTGACTGACCTCATGCCTGCCTGGATGGAGAGCTTGAGATATCTAGTTGGAGCTAGGGGGAAGGATGCTTCCTAGGATAGTGCGGATTCTAGTCTCTATTCTGACTTGACTTAATTCGTCCAACTAAAAACTATATCAAAAAAGGGTTGGTGTGGCAACCAGTTGAGGAAAGTAAAGTTAGAAATGCACTCTTCCAGTGAGAATCAAAAGAAGGAGCTAGTCCGGGGAGACGACCTGGCTTCAACTTCTTAGCTTGTCCATAGCCAGAGGGGCGGGCTACTGTGCTAGGCTTCTTTGAGACGGTGCGAAGCGGTCAGAAATGCTCGTCCTAGCAGTATAGTTAACGATGCAGTCAAGTCTCTAACCTCATCAAGGACCGGGACTATAAGCTCCAGAATCCGTCCACCTGAGCCTTCATGATGTCGACTGATTGCATCGGAAGAGAATAAGCGCACATACCCCTACCTCTCCGGTCGAGCTACTGTCGTATGTCACTCTTAGCCTGTCAAACTGCGAGGTAAGTGCTTGGAAGATATGCATTGTCTTGACCAGGAAAATGAGTTGATGGTATCAGAGAGGTCAGTCGAAGGTGTGGAAAAGAGAAGTCCAGACGCTACTTATCAAGGAAAGTGACTGGGATCAGAAAAGAATGGATAGTCCACGTAAGGATGACTCCCATACCTTGCTCAGTTGTCAGGATCGTACCTAGAATTGAGAATATAAAGCAAATTGCCAGTATTTATGCCTGAACCTAGACACTTAGATAGGCTATTGGCTTCCATTTTCTATAGGCGTAGGCACCCTTTTATGTAGTTTAAATAATTCAAGCTGCTTGGAACCCAATGTCACTATAAGCTCGCAGTGTTCGTCAGTCAGGGGATGGCAAAGATAGAGCCGAAGCTCATCCGTCTAACCCTTGCTTTTCAAAACTATCGAGATATATAAGGCATATACTATTAACAATTATGAGAATATTAACGGATCTTCACTATTACCTGAGTTCAGATCGAACTTATGAAACTCCCTCATCTACCCCGCTAGCCAAAAGCCCGCACCCTAGCCTGACCTTGGATATGCTAGCCTCTACCGCCATACGGGGCCTTACATGACAGTTGGAGGGTGTAATAGAGCTATAGGAATTTCTATCCTCATTCTCTACCCAAAGACATAGTTTCGTCTTCCATGGAGTGAGGGGCAGTATCCGTCCAACTGAAGACGGAAATGTTGGGTCGTTTTGGTTGAATTTCATTATAGAGATTCAGGTAACTAGAATATCCAGATTTACATAACATTTACAATTAGCCCTACCCTGCCTTAAAGAGATTAGATGATGACCCCTTACATACATTGATAGATGCACTACTTTCGGAAAGAGTTCTCACAGAGAAAAAAGACGAGAAAGAAAGGAAGTAAGCAAAAGACATGATCTTCCCCCCAGGGAGAGAGAGAAAGTCATACTTCAGCTATGAAAGAAAAGTAAGCCGGATCAAATGAAGAACCTAGAGAAAATAATGGAATGAATAAATCAAAGATTGGACTATTGATAAAGGGGGTCAAACTACTATTATAAGATTTCGGAGGAGTGAGAGCATAATCTTACGAAGTTTAAAACAAGGATTTACCGATCAGAAAGAAATAGATTATCATGAATAAACTCCAAAAAACACGCAATTAGGGACACCTCTCGTAAAGAAGTAGAGAAAGGATCGGAAAAAGATCTATCCAACCTACACAACTACTAACTATATTATTCAAGCTAATCAAATATAGGACTTTGAAAGGCATACTCTCTGTCTTTCTTTACACTTAGTGAGCCTCTGAGTTAGACTAGACTATCCGATCCAATGGCCGCAGACAAGCGAGAGAAGCATAGCTGAGGAACTATACATTATGCTGTCCTCGAATGGTTCTTCCAATATCTTTGATGCATTTCAGGCTATTAATCAGGCAAACCGACACATTCTCATTGCATCTGAGGGTTGATATCGTACGCCTAGTCATCAATGGCTTTCAAGTTTACGCATAAGTGAGACCTTAGTCTCTGAGAGGTCAGTAGTATTTGCTTGTGCCGCTGGCTCGGGGAAAATCAAAAGAATAACAGAAAGAACTAGATTTTCGAATATGCTCGAGTCCGCTTGAATCTCGCTACCTCTGAGGACGAACTATCAGGAAGGAGAGTCTTCTCCGTTAACTAGATCCTCCGACCACGAAGTCTAATCTCATACCTCACTAAGATTCATCGCACCCATGAACTAGACTCAAAAGATAAGAAAATAACTAGCTATCTTATCTGAAAAGCCGAAGGGTGATCCCCAAGACGGACACACTCTCACTCTAAGGACAGTCTGCCTTATCGGCTAATCCCTCATCATGGGAAGAACTTCTGGAGCGCCTTCTACTTCTAATAGGTCGTGAAATAGATATCAAGCCTTCTCCACTAAGCACGAAGCCAAAGGACAGGTACTCGCTTCCTAATGAGGTCAGTCACTCCAGGCCAGGGGACCGCTGCGCTTTACTTCGGCTGTAAGCATCAAGCAACGAGAGTGGTGTCAAAGAATCAGAATTGAGAACCGGTGTTTTACGCTCACGAAAGGCTAAGCTATGTATACGAGTCGAGTTACACTGTACTAAGGTAACGAATTCGGGTGGGCAACTAGTCCACAAGCGTTGTTTTAGTGAGAAGAAAGACAGTGTGCGCACGAAACATAAGGCCATAGCCACATCTGGTCAACTATCCTGAACATGCCGCTAAGTGCAGGTATGATTCGCGTAGGGGTGCAAGAAGCGAGGTCAAAGGTCAAAAGTGAGTAAGCCGACTTAGGTAGTAGATGGTGTGCTCGATGATGAGAAATTCCTAAACAGTTTTTGATGATCCTAAACCAATAAGACTATATAGGTTTTGAGAATGAAGAATTCTGGTGTCTGAAACCAAGGAGGACTAGTTAAGCATTTGCGGAAAGCATTTGATATTTGTACTCCCCGACTTCTGAGAAATCCTCTACTTCCACTCAAAAAGAAGCGGAGGGGAACGAGTCTATGTAAGGCGGATCTGAGAGCAAAAAATAGTGGTCAAGGATCAATGGATTCGAACGTCAATCTCAAAAAAGTCGTGAGCAAAAAGTTTGAGTATTGAACCAGGCTTGGAGCTCAAGCATAGAGGAGGGCTCATCCGATTGTCAAAGAAGGGGGGAGATGCCAGCTAAGAAGAGGTCAGATGCGAATCAAAGGTAGTTCCCCAGTGGAGGTGAAGGAGAGGAGGGCAGACACAAACTATATAATCGGCGGTTATATCAGATGGAGGGCTATGCCTTCGAGAAAGAGAGCTAGGAATCACGGAATGACAATAGAGACGATAGATGGTGCCTCAGCTTCTGACAGCCTCGGAGCCTCAGCAAGGAGGAGGTATGTTGAATTGGAAAAAGGAAAAGGTAGTCAAGTATTATCATACTCGCCATTCATTTCTCCTCGGTCTCTTGATAGTGGCGGCAGATCCGCAGTGATATGCTCTTATTCATCGACGCTCTCCAGAGTTCTAGCCTTCAGAGGTAGTGTAGAGCGCGAGGATACTTAGAGGGATCATAATCTATCGGTCACTACTACAAGGCTGGAAAAGGCAGGTCAAGATCGGCTCAGCAAGAAAGAGGCAGAGTGGATTCAATAAGCAAACCTGGAGCTGACGGAGGTACCTAAGAAGTGGATACATAGATCAAGTGGATAAGCAGTCTTTGAGGCCCCTGAAAAGAAAGTAGTCTAGTTCTTAGCTTCGATGCGGTCTCAAAGAGCTGAGGTCTGTCTCCAGTCGATCAAAGAGGGAGTGAGTTGAGGCAGAGAGGTGCCGAGGCGGAAAGCGGAAACGGAAGGCTTTTTTGAGAATATAATAGTTGTCAGTCCACCACACCTATCTCTATCATCTTTCCAGATGCTAGCCTTAGCCCTCGCTCGAGTGAATGAATCTATCGTCACACACATGGCCCACAACAGAGCGGCGCTTTATAGCGACTGAATGACCTGACTACTAACTAAAGGAAGGCAGTGGAGTGATGGAACGAAACGAGCCTCACTTAAGGTGATACGAATCCTTGCGAGCGACTTCCAGGGTCCATAGGGGGGACCGTTGTCGCGATATAAGAAGAGGCTTAGTTAGCCTGATCTCAATTTCAGGCTAGGGAGAAGAGGATCCTACTTATTTAATTTGGATTTGATCTTGAAAAATTCTCTAAAAAGATATAATAGGCAATTGGGATAGTTGGCTTGCAATGCCCTCCTTTCTTTGTTTGCTCTTTTCCCCGATTGGTCTTCAACCTCACTTCTGCTCGTACCTAGGTGCTCACATACATCCGTCGGTAGTTGACATAGGCTTAGGGCTCAATTGAGATATATGATTGATGGGCTTTCTTTGACAGAGGTCGAAAGCTAGTAAAAGCAGGCCGCCTATAGCCTGCCAGGAAAGAGCCGCCAATTTCCAAGTGTGCTTTTCTGATATTAGCCTGAGAATCTGAACCCTTTGAAAGCACCTTTCTTGCTACGAGTTTATCGGGATATGAAAAGCTTGTATATATTCCAAAAAAGCCGCTAGTGCAGACGGGAATGAGGAGATATAGGTTAGGGCAGTCTTTCCGCGTTTTCTGTCCCGTAATAAATAACACGAAGCGAGTGATCCCCAGGCCTATAATCTTCTAGTCCTCCCTCATATATAGTAGGAAGTCGATCGAATAGAAGTTCTCTGGCAGTTGAGGGAACCGTGCGTCTAGCAGGAAAGCAGGAACTAGATAGAAAGGCTTTCTTTGTCTTCCAGGTGTCGAGGAGCATCTCTCAGTCTAATCTACCCGCTCGACTTCTTTGATGTCATTGATCAGGACTTTCAGCTATCTATCCAGCCCCTCTATGGGAAGTAATAGCGAAAGAAAGGCTCTATCAATGGGGCTCATCTCATAACCCTAAGAGAACCCTCTATAGTTTTGTAAACTACACAATTTCTTTGAGCTGACTCGCTCCTTCGCAAAGTTAGCGGGAAGGTCACTCACTATACTATAGTTTGGTTGGTGGCTGACGCAAGGAAGGAGAGATGGCGACTTGGCTACGAAGTGAGCGGGAAAGCAGTAATATCAAGCCTAGTTGATCGGATGCTCAAGAGGGAAGTGGAAAGTGGCATCAAACGCGGGAGTCCCATGGGAAGTAGAATAGCTTCTTCTCAGTCTGGGCTGATTCTAACTGAATAATTTGGATAGCCTCCCACCTATAGCCCTCCGGGGGTACGGTAGAGAGGGGAGACCCCCAGGGGTCAGGGGGAGAGGGGGATACACATACACCTACTCTATAGATGGTGAGAGGGAGAACTACATATCAAGAGAAATGAAAGTAGGTCAGCCTCACTCCCCGCTCGGGTCCTTCGTCACCTCCCCTTATTAATAGTCTCATTGTCTTTACACTAAGTGTGTGAAAACACTGTCTTAACACATTGGGGGTCGCAAGTCGCAACTCTCCATGGTTATCGGTCGGGAATGTGTCCGCCGAACAAAAAAAGCCATAAGTCGAAGACCTGTGAATCCTTTGGACTCCCGTGGCACCCCTGCAACAAGCTTTCTAGGTCGGAGACCACCTCACCTGACAGCGGCCCCCATCACCCGGGATAGGAAGAAGGGTACGCTCAATCGGTAGTTCGGTTCAAGGGGCGAAGAAGCTCTCTTGTCCTTTGACGGGAGAGGGGCGAAGAAGCTCTCTTGTCCTTTGACGGGAGAGGAGCGAAGAAGCTTTCTTGTCTTTTGATGGGAGAGGGGAGAAGAAGCTCTCTTGTCCTTTGACGGGAGAGGGGTGAAGAAGCTCTCTCATCCTTTGACGGGAGAGGGGTTGATCTTGTTTCATACTTGTCTTCTAGTTGGCTACAAGCAAACCACTCCTGAGGGGGTCTTCTCCATGTCCATCATCCCAAGAGTGGATCAGCTCTCTGATGTCAGAGTGAATTGGATAGCCGCACTGGGTTCTCCGGTTGAATCAATTCCCCTCATCGCAAGAAGCCGTCCTTATCCCCCTGCCTCAATCTTGATGAAACCCAGTCCCCGGTAACCTCTATATGAACGGGAGGGATGTCCCAGGGGGTAGATTGGGAACTGGAGAATCTGTCCTTTCTTCAGGGAGCAAGGATCACGAGCTCTATTAGCCATCAGGCGGGTCTTCGTTGAATCAACCCCACCCAAGTGAAAGCAGTGAGCAGACCCAGAGAAAATACATAATACCTACTAATATCAATGTATTAAATATAATAAAAGCTTTGCGAAGACTTTCTTTATATAGTTTTCTTTGCTTCGCACTTATTTATATAGGGATTGACATTTTCTTTGTGAGTCACGTAGGTGAATGGTAAGCGTAGGAGGCATGCCCGAAGGGCAGAGGCTGCAGTGTGGTTTCAGGTGATGTCGCGTCTTTGAGATCTGCAGGGTGGGTGGCGGGGAATTCAACTGACCTTTAAATAAGGAGTGCTAGGCTTAGTAGGGCTCAAACCTACAATATCACTGTTATGAGTGGTACGTTTCAACCAATTAAACTATAAGCCCCTACCGGTATTTACATGCAATTCGCTCACTTCGAGAAGAGTAGACTCCTCTTGAGGAGACCCGGAGTTTGTGGAGGAGTTGAGCCGTTGACTTCATCTTCTAACCCGGGGGGAATGAAAGAGGCGAATTCGTGACAGCGAAAACAATGACAAAACTCAGCTCGCGGGCACTCAAAGCTCAAAGCAAGACCCGAATATATATATATATATATATATATATATATATATATATATATATATAGTTGGGGCTCTCTATTTGCTTGCCATTTTTTTGGCCGCTCGAGCCCATCCTGGGGGCAGGAGGGGTGTGTGAGGCCACCATTTCCGTAGCCCAGAATATATAATCTAATCGCCAGTCCGTCGAGTTACTGATAGACCGGCACTCGGAGGTGCAAGGCTAACACAAAGAACCACACGCGATGCCATGACGTTCGGGCCTCTCCCCCAAGAGTCCCTTCACTACACTAACCTTAACGTAGGACTACTAAGGCATACTGATGATATACTTTCCCAAGCAGCACAAACAAAAAAGATCAAAGCTTAAGGGAAGAATAGTTATTAGAAGAGAATACAAAGTCAATCAGGATCCATGCTTCAGCCTTGTTCTTTTCTTCTAACCCCTTCGTGCACTACGTGAGCTCAGAACCGGGAGTCCAGTCGCTAACTCCGTTGCCGACGTTTCGCTCAGGCTTATCCAAGAGAGGAAGGCTTTCTCAAATGTGATAGAAATTCGTTTAAAAAAAGAGAAGACTCTTTCTGAGGTATTTGCAAAATAGGACCTTATCGCGATTAGTCCGAAGGTCATTGTTGGAGAGTGGGTTTTGGGATTTCTGATTTGAATAATAGCGGAGAATGAATCACGGAAGCTGTAATATCGAACTTATCGGTATTTTTCTATTACCATCGAGATCAGCACGCGAATAGTAGCCATACGTGCCATAGGTGAAAAGGTGAAGTCACGTACATCTACGTCTATCCCTTAGCTACGCGATCGTGCCTTATAGCGCTCCACAGAGCCATCAGCACATTGACAGTGCCATTTACATCCCACAACAGAAGCATCAGCTAGCTCCCAAGTACCCCATGCCTGTAATGCGGACATCTCATCCTCCATGGCCTGAGGCCATTTCAGATCAAGTAGTGCCAAGGTAGCCTCTAATATAATAGACTCTCTGCAGACAATGCTTTAGCTTATCAAATCCCTAGCTGGAAAGTCGAAAATCCCTATCTTCAAAGTCGAAAATCCATAAAGAATGCTGGAGACTATCGCGAAATAAAGAAATGTGAAGGAGACATAGTGAATATATAATAGAGTCTGGGATACATGGTACTGTAAATACTATTGCATGTCCTCTGCCCCTTTCTCTTGGCAATGGAAAAAGCAAATCACTATCAATATCAACATCTTCCCCACGTCATCAGAATTTTCACTTGCATCCAGCGGGTCAGATGTACGCTGCTCAGACCCTAGATCTCACCCCCAGCCTCACCTGCATCCACAGAGTCAGGAACATGCTCCTCAGACCTGACCTCAGACTCAACAGGCGATTGATGTGATCTTGAGGTAGACTGCCCCAACTATATATACGCGGGGGATCCCAAAACTGACTCAGTGACTCCTGTGTGGTGGGATAGGACTCCAAATGGACATGAGGAAGAGGCATAGGAGCAGGAACTAGATAGAAAGGGGGTGCTATGTAAGGTTGAGCGAGTCACTGCAGTAGAAAAGAAGGGAAGAGACAACCCTATAGTGACGTGGTGACATTAGCACTCACATAGTGAGGTCTCAGAAGAGGATCATAGCACCTATATCCTTTCAGAGTCCGTGAATAATGAAAAGGCATTTGACTGCCCACGGTGAATAGACAATTGAGGCATTAATTGAAGCGCTCACATTATATGCAAGATTTTCCCAATTAAATTACATATTACTATCATCTACAAAAGTTGGGCCTTATGAGGCCGCTGCAGCAATAGAAATGGACCTTCCTATTTGCAGTTTGAGTTCTGCCCTGCGGTCTTTCCAAGCGACAGAATTCCATCTTCAACCCCCTACGTACTACTTGAATATTTAATAAGAGAAGGGCCCCGCTCACAGACGCTGATTGGGAAGTTCGATGCTGTGCGACTGAGTTATATGCTTTGCTTATCGCACCCTCTGTCCGCAAGTTCACGCTCCATTTTAGAACTTCAACTATATATTCGGGAGCTGGAACTTGTCTACGCAAGTGAGGATAGGCCTTGGACCTCGTGGGTGGAGTACGTAGCGTAGTGAGGAGGCATGTTTGTCTACGTTGTGAGATGAATGTCCTGGGAGATTTTCTTCCGATAAAACCACCCATCTAGGATACGAGGTAGGTGGGTCAGTGTCAGAATCTCGGCATGTCTTTGTCTACGCAATGTCTTGTCTGGATTGATGCTGGTGAGTCGATGACCTAGTCCACTGGCTTGCGTCGGAAGAATGACTAATCTATTACGTCTGCGCTAGGAAGGGAACGAGCAGACTAACTATAGGAGGTGCGAGATAGGAGCGAAAGAAGTGGAAGTGAGCAGGGGATGAGGAAAGAGAATGCTCAATAAATAACTCAGGCCTGCCCCCCTCTCTTCTATATTAATTACTCGCTCCGGGAAAGGGAGAAGCAATCCGTCAGCCCTTTGAAACCTCGATCGAAGGGTACAGAAAGGACCATCTGGAAAGTGCAAATGACATGCTTCCTTTTTTTCCAAGTTTCCTCTTTCCTCCCCCTTCGGGAAGGCCAAGCAGCAACTAGATAAGCTTAACGAGAATAAGGCACCTCTCTTTTCCCTTTTATATAGTTTCTTCCATTTTATATGTATTTTAGATCTCAAAGCTTCAGTTCCCCGGTTAGGCTTCAGAAAGGCAAGGAAAGCAGATGAGAAATAGATAGATAGTGAGTTCCCCTTGCCTCAGGGGATCGGGGAAGTTGACTCATTCCCCGCTACTATCGCATTGTAGTTGTGGGAAGACTCTTCAAAGAGCTATTTAAACATCAACGGTTTACTAAATCCTAACCCAGAAGAACATGATGAATTCCCGGGAAACGATGAGATGAGATGTGGACTTTCAGCTGTAGTAGTTGAGCTAGGACTGGAACATGATCTTCATATCCATATCTCGTTGAGTCTGACTTAGCTTTTGGGCTCAGCACTTCATCTAAGACTTTCGAGTTGATCGCATTCTCCTGATAGACTTTCGGGAAGGCCATCAGGTGAGCAGCATGAGAAAGGTGTATTAGAATGTTCCGAAAGTCTCTAACACTCACTTATTCCTGGCCTCCTATAGTACCATCTTCTTTATTGATTTTTCATAAGTAAGGGAATCAGACGCAATTATTAGTTAACATTCTATTCTTCTTCCTCTTAGATTCGCAATCATAAGTCAGCCTTTCCCGCGGGATCGTCCCACCTTTCATCTTTGAATCCTTCCCCTACTGAACTCCTAGCTCTAACCCTTTGACACTACCGCATTCATCTCCTTCCCAAATTTTGAGTTGATATTAGAGCTTGGAAGTGTGTTAATTGTTAATAGTTTGCATTTTGAAATGCCGTAATTTCCATGGAAGGTGATATGAGATGGATATAGTTATCAAACCCGGTTTAATCTAGTCGAAAGCAATTGATGATTCTAATTGAATAATTGGTTTTGGACTGGCAGGATGGAGAGTCAGTTGATGATCTCTTTCCACATCACTAAGTTCTTTTACTCATTCTCGAGAGCTGCATCCTGTCGAAAGAAAGCATGGCAGCCGGCAAGGCCTTTTCTACTAGTTGGTTACTTTGAGTTCCCGGTGGGTCCAAGCTGGTCTTCTTTTCGCATCGCATCCCCATGTATTAGTGGTCGGGCAAGCTGAAATATATAATAGGAGCAGGGTGCGGAGTGCTTTCTTTCTCCTCTCATGGTTTGGGAAGACTTCGCTCCTCAGCGGCAGAGGTCTGGTCAGCCAATAGTCAGTACGGTTCACTAATCCTAGCATGCCTGGGGCAAATAGCCATGGCAAAGAGGCTTTGGTTCCAGGGTAAATCATCCACTGTCGTCCCAGTGAGGGTCGGGGATGGGAAAAGAAATAAACAACCCCCGTGGGGGTTGCTGGAAGATGAAAGACCTCCTATTCCTGGAACTACTCATTTGTTAACGGTAAACGAATCGATGAGTACCAGAGGCTACTTAACTGAAAAAGTCGACGTTCAATCAACAGAGAAATCCTTGGTCCCTTTATTTATAAAGCTATTTTGCAGCTTGTAAAAGCCATCCGTAGTCCATCCCTAGGGTGTGTTGGTGATTTTCCAAGAATCCACAGTCGTAGGAGTTGTCTATAAGCAAGCACCAAGGCTAAGTAGACGAGCAAATAACGACTTCATCCCCGCACCTTTTGAGTTGAGGAATAAATACTAATCAAAACTGGTGGGACCTTCGCATTTCAAGTGAAAGATCCGCCTCCGCGCGGTTGAAGAACTATGTACGGGATGAAAAGTGGCATGCTTTTTCAAGTATGTCGTTGCTAAGGTGACCTCTAATCTGATATCAAATACTATAAGAATTTGGGAGATTGGGCGCGGTTGGACCGCAGTGCTAGGTGAGAGAAAAGACTGGATGGAGCCGCCAAGCAAGCCTGACGGTTCGACAAGGGTGACGAAAGTACAACTACGGATGAGACACATCGGCAATTCAACCCTGAAACAAAACTCAAAGGCGAAGAGAACGCAGCAATTAGAGCTAAGGGCATAGGCTTAGGGCGGCCCAGCGCATGCATTATTTCCCCTCCCGACTGAGGGAAAGCAAGACGTACTGCGGATTCTCGGACTCTCTATAATACAAATAAGAGTATGTATAGGACAGGCAGATATCCAATGCTCTCCCATTTCCTTTGGCCGACCTGTGTGCTTGTGCTCTCGAGTATGTGTGAGACCCGGGATGAAGTGGTCATCAAAGAGGATCTTGAAAGCAATATATATCTACTCTGACTCTCAACCCACGAATAGGAGTAAGCAAGAAGAGTAGCAGCCTTAGGAAAGGGCCTCTTATTTGGGATTGGAAGAGACAAGCTCAGTAAGTGCTAGGCTAGGGCTAGTCCTCAGGTTCCTGGATGAGGAAAGGTTCAGGTAGCCACTTGAAGACTCAGCAGCGAGATTGCCCACTCCATGCAGCTCTTCCCCAATCACCTCCCGGGAATCGTACCAACCAAAGGTCAGTTATTAATGGGCGAGGGAGCTAGGCATAAGAGTTTGCGGATAAGGAGAAAGGACGGAAATGACAACTCACTCACACTACCTACTAGACTCTCACTGGGAGGGGAGAAACATATAACTACGTGGGAAAGACATCTCTCTCACTTCGGCATAGGCCTACTAAAGCACCTACACTCAATTGCTTCGAGACTAGGTAAGGCGATGGTGCTTGGCTTGCTCTTGGACTATTCTCGAGAGAAGCAGTCTTCCCGGTTATATATTAGACCCTCAGGAAAGTAGATAAGATAACTAACTCCATCATCATCAAGGGATAAAGGCAGTGGTCGACGTGCCCACTAAGACCCTCTTCCCTCCTTCGCAGCAGTTTCCCAGGTTTGAACTAATAACATTGAAGCCCTGACATCAACAATAGCTTTTCAGGGATAGACTCGAGGGAGATGCTACAAGATAAGGGAAGTCTGTCTGGGCCCTTGCTTTCCTACTTCAAGTATAGGATATATATGTACATTGGGAAGTAGTTAGTCTGTAATGGCCTTAGAATTGATAGTCCGGAATTTGAGTCTTGGAGTCCTATTGCCAGAGCAGGCAGGGTTGAGGGACAGAGGAAGAACTGAAAGACGTTTGTCTCTGCCGACCTGAATAGGAAAAGGTGGAAGAGAGAAGGACCTCGATTTTCAGCAGTGTCAGATATTTTTCTATATATTGGGGCCTGACGGAAAAAGGCGGAAAAAATGCGAAAATCCTACGAGTATGAGTAGTCTCTGTCAATGAAGACAAGGATGAAGGAAGGGCGTCGATTAGCCTTACTACCTTAGATATCATGATATATAATAGGACTCGACTTGGCTCGGAGCCTTAGATATATAGCTGGGAACTATGTAGTTGCTTTAGCTAGTCCGTTTTTCATTGTGAGACCGAGAATGAGAAGATGTATCTATTTCTCCTCCTTCCTTACCTTCATTATAGCTTCAGAGCGAACCCTCAGGGCGATACATAGATCATGGCCGGCTTCACATCGAGATCAAGTGGATTCTTGATGTTGGACTAGACTAGACCCCTAATTATCATGTTTGAGTGGGGAAGCTCGCACCACCCAACTTCAAAAGAAAAGGAGGGGCCCTTCCATAAAATCCTTCGAGAGGGGAGTCGAGGTCTACCTCAAGCTGCGAAGTCTCTTGCAAGAAAGACACCCTTCAGTCTATTCACCTTTCACGTATTTGATCTACTGCTTCCCATAACTTGACTTAAAGGAGAGATAACTGCATACTTTGCCATAGAAAAGGAGGGCAGAAAGGACCCCACTGGAAAACCACATCCGGCTCTAAGCGGATGAGACCTTGCAACTGAGCCCACCTAAGGGAGCGGAGCTTTTTAGGTTTTGAAAAGTATTCGGATCCAGAATACAGATATATAGTGGTGAGGGGATGTCGAATTCTGGCTAGTCTCAGAACTTATAGGTCAGCACGCAGCTCAGATCTCCCTCATTCTTTCAGAGGAAAAGGGAAGTAGACATCAGCGTGCAGTGAATCCTCGAGATTACTCTCAGGAGAGGAGCATGATTATATAGCCAAAGGTCACACATCCACGTACAATAACAAAACATCAAAGACTTTGGGAGACAGCTTTTTTCGAGAATAGTCCAAGCCTCTTCCATTCCCGCGGAGATACATTTCAACTACTAATTATATAAGAGGACAAAGAGACCTTTGGAGAAGCTGATAGGAGAGGAGGCGGGTGAGAGTGAGTCAGATTTTCCTATGTCAGGTCAGGCCAGGCTATCTAGTGGACTCAAGCCAGGTTGCGGATCTTCCTCCTGGAAAGAGAGATGATAGTCGGTCTTCTTCTCAAAGAGGATGCGAAGGTCAGCGAAGAAGATGTCTACTGCCCATTATATATCGCGAAGAGGTTGGTGAAGGTCTTTCCCCTCTTTGTCATTTTATAGAGTTTTTTTCATAGAATAGAACTCTTGAATGGAAAGGAGATGTAGCCGCTTTGCTCCTCCCCACTGCCCCATTTCCACGTCATTGAGAATGGTTTTTGTTCCCTAAGCGCTTTGATTGAAACTGGGGATCACTCGCTTCTCGTTTGCTTGCTGGAAACCGCTTTTTCCTCCTAGGGAACTTGCCCATCCACTGGCCCTATACTAGACATCCATCCATCCTGCTCTAATAGCCCTAAACTCAGCTGAGGCTATGCTCGATTGGCCAGAGGATCCTGACGACTCAACCTACGGCTGTCATGGTAGAACTGGAAACTCGTCCATACACCCTGAGTCAGATGTTTGTGACCTCTCACTTGCAATCCTGTGCTTCTGTTCTCACCTCATCTTGTTCATTTCTCTTGAAAGATGTGAGATCCCTCGATAACTGTGGGTTCTGGGCCGCATGTTGAATTATCGGTTGGTACTGGGCTGTCTTTGAAATTGGCAGCTGACATGCTTGCTTTTTCACGTGGATGCGCGGTTGAGCTTTGAGGCAAGACATGAAGCGTAGGCCGGGGAAAGAGAGAGGTTAATCGATAAATCTCAATCTTTTTTCAGTTGTTTAGTCTAGTAGCTTTGATTCTCACTTGCTTCTCTTTCCCGATAGCTTCACTAACTATTGATTATATTAGGACGAAAAGTGGATTCCCTTTCACTCTTCCCCCCGGAAAGCACTTCTTTGCTTTTAATGACGTCTACCGGGAAAGCAAGCACTCAAAGCAAGATTCCTCAATCAAGCGGGACTATCGCGTTACCCAGCTAGAACAGCACTAGGAACTCTCACGGAAACAACGCTTATTGTACAAAGAATCCATAGTCCCCATGAGGGTGGCAGTCGTCCCTTGGAATGCTAGCAGTGTCAGTCTTGCTTTTTCCCGTCTTTCTCACAGAAGAAGCGCATCCTTCCACCCCCCTTCTCTCCGACCTAGCTTGAGAGTCTCCCTCATTTCTACTATCTTTCTCACGGCTTCGCCACCTTCCCACACTCTTACCCCTCGGCGCTTAGCCCTCTATCCTGACCTCCGTCAGCCGGCTTCTAGCAGGAACCCTCTATAACAGGCTTCGATCTCTTCCGCGAGAAAGAAGCTAGGATATGAGGATTTGACCATCACTCTTCCCTCCTTCAAAGAGTCTTAGGGAAGGAGCTTTCTCTCCTATTCAGCTCTTTTCCAGCCTCACAAGCAGTCGATCTTGTACTTGATTTTCGAAATTAATGGAATGAAAAGCAAGCTGTCTCATCCTAGCACTAAGACTACTATAATAACTCTTTTTTGATATCAAAGTTTTCATAATATTATGTGTTGCCTTATCGAAATCAAAGAACTTATATATCGCTCGCTGGTTTATTGGGTTCTTCATGAATGACAACAATCCTCACATCGATTATCTTATTCCGAACTGCCGACCTCGGGCTCAGGTGTCTAGCCTAATCCTAATCAAGAGTACGACATAGTTTCCGAAATCGATGCTAGCTAAACGACTCGAAGAGAAGGCAGTTGCTTTCTGGGGAGAGGAAGAATGCGTAGGTGTAGGAGTTCTTAGAAAGAAGGGTAGATTATTACCGCTAAAGTCAGATGTATTTAAGCTATTCCTCAGATTGGTAAGTAAGCAGGCTACTGACTTGATCCTTCCGATCCAGTCAGCTAGAACCCAGGAGACAAACTTCCAATCAAGAGCTTTCCGACATGCGAGCCTATCCTATCCAGGTCCTCCCCTCCTCTAGGTACGAGGGCACATAGACCTATCGCGATTATATGAATATCTTGCATCGCAGTGAGAAGCAATCAACATAAGGGGCAGGGAGAGGGTTTCTTAGCGCACTAGGTCATCATTCTTCTAGGTGGGTGGCCTAGCCTAAATTTATGCAGTCATTGCGGACCACTGTTTATATTATGGCATATTTATATGCGTCGAAACTTCTCCTTTATCAGTATGCTAAGTTGGCTTTGTCTGTCACCATACTGGCGGGAATCGAGTCCTAGTCTATACTTTGCCTGAGGTCCACCTAAACGATTTATTTATCCCCAAGAAAGGGCTACTTGAGAAATCCACCGTACTAGCTTGCAAACTAAGTCATCTCTTATAAGACTAGGGCCTTTGATGGAGCTCACTTATATACTAGTTGGACGGCAGTATTTGATCTTAGATTCTTTGATTTTCGAGCCTTTCCCAAAGGACCGGGGTGAAACAAGAGGGTATGAATGGTTATCTTGTGGAACTTCCTACTAACTATATAATATAAATAAACAGCTTTCAAAGCAAGGAAATGTTGGGCTTTCCAGTCCTTCTCCCTTGTCTGTCGTAAACTCTGACTCCTAGCGCTTTCCCCTACTAAGAAAACAGACCTCAGTACGGCTTTAGAATAGAATGAGTGAGTTGGTTGACCAACGTCGATTCACTGCCGAATTCACTGATGTATACTTTTTTGCCTTGCTTGCTTGTTATGACTTTTCCTTTTCCTTTCTTGGTCATCCATACCACTACTTCTCCACTATAGCAGGATTCCTAGAGCCTTGTAGCTCGACCTGCTCTGCGGGAAAGCCGTGAGAGAGATGAGAAACTATATAGTAAAAAACCCGTCTAGTAGTACCATATTCTAGGGGAATTCGAAGAAGGACGGTCAGTATATGAGATTTCCAGTCCTACTTTAGTATTCCGCACACATCCTGAGCTCCTAGCTTCGGGTCGTACCTATCCCCGGGATTCGTCCATTCTAGCTCCTCAACACGACCCGAGATTCGCCTTGAGATCACTCCTTGCCTTGATTGACGGGATGACTTTTTCGGTGGGTTTGTCATGCATGGTCAACCTTGCCTCCCGCAATTATATATCTAGAGCTCGTATCTTGTGAATGCGGATAGGTCTTCTTTCCCTCTCCTCTCCTTGATTGTCCTAGTACAGACTTTCCTTGATTTCACATACTTATACGAAAAAAGCCTGTGACTAATTTTCTCATCTGAATGTTCTTTCCCTCATATCCGCTTAACAACTGATAGTCTGCCCCACTAGTCAAAAGCCCTTTTGGCTCGCAAGGCTAGGGAGACGTCATTAAAAGTCTGAGTTGCGAGCTTCTAAACAAAAATGCTCTAAGCTTCCTAAAGAAGTCAGATTCATACGCCCTGAGGTCCCCTGCTACTGATATATAGTCGTGAGGCCATCAGGATAAAGAACCTGTCTCTTTTTTCCTCGCTTTCGACCTCAGTCTCACCTTATTCGGGCAAGCAGATCACACGTACTTCCCACAACACCTAGGTAGGTCAGGTTACTAGCAGTACACACTTTCAAGTCTGTTCTCGTCCCTGCTCGCTCCAGACCTCTTCAAGCTTTTATGGGACCTTTGAGTTCGTGCTTGGAAGAGCGGAAATCGCCCCTTTAAGATCATATGGATCTGAGGAAGGCTAGCTAATCATGAGATCCGAGTGAGGGTAGCTAATCATGAGTTCGGGTTGTTGGGTCTGAAGGTGGTCGGAAAGCAAAATCAGCAGCAAATTCTTTTAAGCAAAGTCAGACACTTGATCTTCACAGCTTTTTGTATAATTTGTTGTTGAGAGTTTGATCTAGTTTGAGCAGCAGACTATCGATTCCCGGGTATACGATGTTTGTCTAACCGCCGCCTAACATTAGAGTCGACCTTGCCGGTAGGATATAAATCAATTGAGAATCTTAACCCGCTCCGCAACTTCTACTCTTCCATTTCTCATCCTGGGCAAGAACTTTCAGAGGCCGATCTCCCACCATGGTTCAGCCCCAAAGTAGTATTGTACCTTAAGGCCTCAAGCTACTAACCTTTGTCGAGCAGCCACGCTTTCTTATATCCCAAATCTCCACGAAGTAATACTACTATATAACATCAGGCAGGAAGCCTGGAATCAGCTTTTCTTAGCCTGTTGCTTCTCTACCGCAACTAAATATTCGGGGCTTAGTCGATAAACCATACTAGCCTGCTTTTCTTACCTGCCCACAGACGACCCTATAGTAGTCTAGTGGTGACCTCCCTCTCGAACTCGCTTATGGGGGATGACCTGTCGGCTACCAAGCCCTTGCTGATGCTCTAAGATAAGTAGTTCTCCAATTGGTCTGCCTTGCGAAATCCTACTATCTTGCCAGAAGAATCCTCAGGTACGGCCGGTATAGAGCCTCAGATTAGCTTGAGGGAAGTGTGTATAACAGAGGACCCCGTATGAATTCGAACTAGATTGCTCCTGAGAAGCGAGTGAAGCGAGAGGGGATGAATAGTGGGAAAGGAATCATCACTTTCAGGACGAGAATTTCCAAGTTCCCGCTCGTTCAATGCGTCAACCAAGAGGCATAAATAGCGCTATCCCCCGGAGGAAGAACAAAGAGGGGGGTATGATCGGGCTTATGAGATATAGTTGAGGGTACTACTGAAATGATTAAAGAAATTGGTGGGCGAACCAGAACCATTCTCATTCTCTTGGCTAGCTGTTGAGTTTTGTCCTGGGAAAGAGGCAATAAGTGCCACGAAATGATGCACTGTGACTGGTCATTGGCGTGTAAACACTGCGGTAGCTTGGAACCCGGTGGGTAGCAGAGTTATACAGAGTTAGCTGGCCCCGGAGCGGAGGAGTGGGAACTAGGCAATTGATGTCTTTGCTAAGTGAGGGGGCTTATAGCCGGTTGTGGTAGACTTCTTTTTTGTTTCACCTGATATATAGTAGCGAGAGAGTTTGGCGAGTTGAGTTAAGCTGTGTGGGGCGAGCCAGTCCCCCGCGGTATTCAGGAGTGAACAACTCCCTTCCTCATTACTACTTAGTTCAACAACTCCTTTCCTCTCCTTTCAGGTCTTTCCCTGCTACTATATATGACGCAGCTCAACGAATAACTTTTTTCCAATCCCGCAACTATCCTGCGCTTCTAACCATCTATAACTAATTCCCTCAAAGACCCGGAATCTCTTCTTCTCCTCTGGCTCACTCTTAGTCAAGTGAAGGAGTAGGAATTCCAGAAATTGCTTCTCCTCTTAGTCTACGGAAAGGAATAGATACCAGTTAGGGCTAAGAAAGTCTTAGGAGTTCACTTCCTTTCCTCCTAAGCTCAGTTTCAGGAGTGGATACTGGTACTTTCCCCTCTTGGATGTCTCAGCGGTCCAGGGTTCACTCAAGACCTCGATTAAGAGTAGAGGATTCCTGACCTCGAACTCTCCTAAGGTACAAGCAGAATTTCAAAAAAGATTCTAGATATATAGTAATAAGCCTATGTTCTATCACCATCCAAGAATAACCTAAATAGAACTAGGTTTTCTAGTATTTAAAGTATTATATATCTAGTTATATTCAACATGAAAGGTTAGTCCCCCACCTTCCAAAGGAGGTGCCAGAGATGAGCCCCTATTATATATATTCAGAGGTCACGGAGAAGATCCGAAGTCGGAGGCCTGTCGACTTCCTGTAAGCATCGGAAAAGGAAAGAAAGTCTAGACTAAGCAAGCATTCCGCCCAGCAGAGCCAAGGAGAAGGTAGTTACAGTGCTCAGTTTTGAAGGCCACATAGCCAAGAAAGAGAGGCGGGAACCCTGGCTCTCTAGACCTCCCAATAGTAGGGGAGGGCAAGCTCCGCAACTGATTGATTTCCACACACTCTCTCTCAGTAGATTGCTGTTAGAGGTAGGGTCTCCTTGAAGGAGGGGGGATAGTCTCTGAGGTCCCTTCCTTTGTGCTCTAATTTCTTCAGCGCTTTTCAGAGATATTTCTTTGTTCTCAACTTCGTCACGTCCTTCAATTATCTCAGTTCTACTTGAGAAGTCAAATCTTCGGGACTTTCCAGACATCAGTGAGTCTGAAGCCCAGACATTCTCTATGGAGCCTTCTCGAGTGCGCATTCTATCTGAATCAGAACTTGGATTTTTCGAGTTCATTTATTTATCAAGTGCGAATTCAGGCCTCAAGCGAGAACTACAGATAACACGATTTTTCTCGCTCATTCTTGAGACTAGGTTATGCGCACTTTCTGACTCTTCTTAGTACCTCTTTATGTGAGTTGGTCAAAGATAGGTAGTTTTCTCCGAGATGAAAGCATAATTCCGGAAGACTGGGGACTAAGGAAAAAAGCTGGAGAGAGAACCTGGAAGTCTCACTGAATAAGCGTGGATAAGCTAAGCCCTTGCTTATATATACCGATCTGGAAAGTCCCTTAAGGTAAGGGAAATTCTCTCAAGCCTCTCAAAACCGCCCTTGAAAGTCGTGATATCTAAGGCTGCTTCCTCTCCCTTCTCCTTTTGTCGAACACTCCTGACCTCACTGCGAACCCAGTACTAGACTCTGGGGAAAGTGAGAGCCTACTTCAAGTTATAGTACATGAAAGTAGATATATAAAACATCTCAAATCACGGTCAGACCAATGGGAAATGGGTCATCTGCTTCTTTGACATTAGCCTGTCAACTCTGAACTCCTTCTGTCGAAGCTATCCGAGCATACTTTGTCATCAGTTCCTGGCCGGCCGGTGAAGTAATGTCTTGACCTAGACTTTCACTCTCTACTTCCTAGCTCATACGGCTGAGAAAGACTAGGATGCGATGTCAAAGCTTTTCACTGGAATTGGGCAGTTTCCTCTGTGCCTGCGACTGGCGTCTACGCTGCGATGCCTACCACTCTAGTCTGTTGAGTCGTACTGCTCGAAAGACTCGGGCGGAGCTATAATCGCTGTTATATTTTTAATTTGATATTAATAGTGAGAATTAGAAATTCTAAAAACAAACTTGATATTCAAATCTTTTCTATAGTTTTTCCAATTTTTCATTATATAAAATAAAGAAAGAAAAATGTCGAGCGAGTCGACCTTTTCTAGATGGTCAAGGAGTTCAGGCAGTAGGGAGTCAGAGAAGGATAATTAGTTCCCGAGGTAGCTGCTCTATCTATAGGGAATTACTGTCCAATCCTAGTCTCTTTAGCTTTCTCTGTGGAGGTCCGGGCATTTAGGGGGGTCGCATCTGACTTTCCCATGTGTGAAGGGAGTCGAGGGCTATGTCTCGCAGGATGTGGATAATCTCATAGCCAGAAGCGTGGGAAAGGTGGTCTCGCAGGTAGTAATAGGACTAAGGCTAGCCTTCACAGTCTGCAGCAATGAGAGAGAGAACGAAGGTCAGCCATCTCTTTCATCTTAATATCAAGGCTATCAAAACTCCATCAGCTGCAGGCAGGAGAGGGCTTATGAGATCTAGTTGCGTTGGTGAGAAAGAGAAAAAGCAGTAAAGCGAACTGTGCTTGCATTTCTCATTGCACACGACTTTCCCTATGTATACATCTAAAACAGAGATTTCGAATAAATCTCAGAAAGTTGACTACTCAATTGATTTAACCACTACTGCATGAGCATTTCAGAAGAAAAATGATTCAATTTCTTTCTCTCTCGAACAAGATTTGAAGATTCTTTCTATCGCGATTTACACAGTCTCATATCCAATCATTTTATATTGACTTTACCAAGTCATTGATACGAACAATATCTAAATACCAAATACGTTCTTTATATGACCCATGTGAAGGAAAAGAAATTTTTGGCAAGACCAAAGAAAGAACTTGTTCTTCTTCCTTAAAGAATTCTTCTAAAAACCATGAACTGCAAAAAAGCATGTACTGTAGTTTGATGCTTACGAGCCAAGTTTCTAGCACATGAAAGTATCTGTATCTACTTCATCTGATACTCACTCTATTTTTTAAGGATCCACTATAATAATGAGAAAGATTTCTACATATCCGACCAAATCTTTCAAGAATTTCAGAAAAGGAGAAATCAGTCCAAATCGATTGACTAATGGGATGCCCAGATACATTACCAAATTGAGCTTTAGACAACGACCCAATGTGAGGATAAACTGGAACTATAGTCTCGAATTTCTTAGTAACTGTGTTTATTAGAAATGAATACTCCAGCATTTGACTTCTGACTGCCAAAGGATTTCTTAATACACTTGAAAGATAACCAAGAAAATAGAAAGAATTATTTGATAATTGATTTCGATTTTGCCTATATGGTTGAGACCAAAAAGCAAAATGACATTGCAAAAAATGAACGAGATAACATTTCCATTTCTTCATCAGGGTTCTTTTTGAAGGGAGAATGGATTTTTCTTGATATCTAACATAATGCATGCTTTGATCCTCTAACAACTGTAAGATTTTCATAAAATCATGATTACAAACTACTCGAAGATGTTCGATTTTTCCATATAAATGTGTTCGCTCAATAAAGTCTCCAAAAGATGTTGATAGTAAATAAGAGGAATGTCTACGGAGAAAACGAAATACTGATTCATATTCAGATACATCAGAATTCTATACAAAACTAAATAGTCTTTGATTCTCTTTTGAAAAAAGGAAAATGGATTTCTTTAGAGTAATGAAACTATTCCCATTTGAATATAGAATCAATCGAAATAAATGCAAAGAGGGAACATCTTTTATCCTGTCGAATTGGAATCAAGATTTCGAGATGAATATGATACCAAAATGCTAAGTATGGCTCGTAATAATCTATCATCCGGAGCATAGGATGATTCATTCGTTGTCTGAGGCGTGAATTTACCTACTCTAATCTCGCCCATTTCCACCCAAGCTCCCAACATCACAATTCCATTTCTGTTTAAACTGCAGAGTAAATTATACTAGAAATGCGGTATTTCCCTAGTTCTTTTTTCAGGACCTTGACTTGTCATATTAGTAAGAAATTCATACTTTCGTATGTGAAAATCAGTCTAAATGTCATTATATACTAAACGCTCACTAATAAGTACAACGTCTTTCAAATTGTAGCCACATATAAGCTATTAAGGCATATAAGCTATTAAGACATTTTTTCCCAAAGCGAGTTCCCGTAGCCGCACCGTCCACTAAAATGGGCCTCTTTTCATTTATTTATCTCGTAGAACCCGAGGTTTTTGATGCATACAAGTCTTTTTGTTGGAACGTTGATACATAACTAATGGAATGTTGATAGTGTTCCCATTATTTGAGAAAATCATCTTGTGAGTATCAATATAAATGACCTTTCCCACGTGTTCGGCTATAGCCGAAATGCCCGAATCTAGGGCCGCTTGGCCTTCCATCCTAGAACAATGCACTTCTCGGACCGAGAAAGCGGAACCGCTTGACGTTGCGCTCATTAAAGCCCGATTTGCATCATTATGCTCGATCAAAGGAATGAGGGAGGCTCAAATAGTAAAATCTTGGAAAGGTAAAATGCTTTGAAGATGAATCAGTTCCCGTCAGGAATTCTTGACGGGAACAATTGATTCTTCCTGAATACCGAATTTCCTGCAGCTATCATATAATATGAATCTCTACTTGGTGATAAAGAAACTATATGTCCTTCTTTTGATCTATCAGATATTTCACCAAAGGGACTCTCTATCGAACCCCAATGACCAATCTTCACATGAATAGCTAAGGATCCAATAAGTCCAACATTGATTCCCTCAGACGTGTCAATTGGGCAAATACGTGCGGCTCAGGCTTATATATCTAGTTCTCTATCCCACCCCCAATCGCTATATTAGAGGGCCCCGCGCTTGCTGTATATATAACCTCAAAAGCGCTAGCTGTATAACCATACCTCTTCTTCTCTCAGATTACTAGATAAGCACATTATTCCCTTCCCGACTAGAGAAATTGTGAATTCCCACTAAGTCACATGGAATGCAAGCATTGTCCTCCTCCCTTCCCTCTCTATCAAGCCAAGACCCTATCGGATAATGCGTAGGAAGCGGGGGACACCAGCTGATGATGGTGGGGCTATGGGATGCTGGTGTCTATTTCGCCCTTGAACTTTCCACTACCTCTTGGTCTCGCAATGGGAAAGATGCAGGCAGGTAGTACGTGTAAACGAGGTAGGGTCTAAATGGACAAGAAGGCAGCGTGGGGAGGGAAGAGACTATAAAAAAGGGGGTTGTCAGCTTCCTTAGTCTACATGCACTTATTCTCTTCCGAGATTCCGAACCTAGATTTGATTAGGGTCAGGACTAGTACTTTCGTAATATATATAAGGGGCTGCTTTCTTGCACGGGAAGAAGAAGGCAAATCCAGTAATAGCAGGAGAATTAGAGATCCGGAGGGGGTGAGAAAGAGTTCATCCGTCAAGGGTAAGCTAAATGTACATCCAAGAGCAAGTCAGAGGGGAAATTGACATCGAAGAAGAAGTCAGGGGTCGAAAGATGATTTGAGCATTCAATCGACCACTAGTTCTTAAGGGGTAGTTGAGAAAGTGGTCGAGCTTATTATATACGTGAGTTAGAGGATTGGAAGATGGAAGTTAGACGGAAGGAAATGATGTGGGACTAGATGTTCTTGCCTTAGTTATGTACTCCCTCTTTTTCAGAAGCAAAGCTGATATACCTATAGATATAGATATATATCTGTCTCCTTCTATACATAGAAGCAGTTGCCCAGCTGTGGAAGGTGGTGGATGGGCAGTCAAGTCACGGAGGATGAGAGAAAGGCGTCGAAGAAGTAGCGTCATATATAGTTGAGGAAGTAGTCATAGAGTAGTGGGAGCGGCATCTATGATGGTCATTCTTCTCAATTTTCCAGTGTAATAGCTTGCTTCAATTTATATATTCTCTTAATTACTCACACCAATTATTTGTATAGTTTTGAAACCTCACCGAAATCTCTTCTCAGAATGTGCATTGGATAGTCGAGTCCTGACTACATCTCCAACTAGTATATAAATGCCATCACCTCCTTTACTTCTACCAACTAGAACACTTAGAGGAGCTCCCGTGAGCAGGAGTAGATTTCGATAGTGCTTTGGGTAGCCCTTGGCTTCTCTCTGCATCAGGGTCTTGGTACCCTGTCCGCACTTTCCGGAAGCTAAAGAAGGTGAGGGAATTGAAGGCTAGCTTGCTTGGGAAAGGTCTGACTCTCTCCCTTATTGCTTCGCCTTCTTCAATAAGCAGTCCTCTTCTCTCAGTAATGGGTTGAGAGCGGGAAGCCTTTGAATCGAGAAGGATCTGATGATCATGATCAAAGAAGGAGCGTGGGAATTTATCTCTTTCCCCCCGATGAGTCTAGTCTCTTTCGCTGATCTCTGATCCCCTCTTCTGACTAGGCATTGCACTTCCCCCCGACATAGATCTTAGACTGACCGAGCCCCTGTAAAGTGGGCTTCCCCTTCTTTCAGGAGTGGGCACCCTCCTGTCCAATATCTAGTAGGAGAGTCAGAGCACGCTTCTTCCGGCTAATTCCACAGTTTGACCCTGAAGAGGAATTTCTTCCCGCCTCTTCGAGACCAAGGTCACTATAGGGCCCTCTATATATGCAACTCGGGATTGGCAGCTAATCATACTATGTTTTGGCCCTACGACCCAAGCTAGTTCTCTTCCTATAGATAAAGAGGAATTCCTCCTGGATTAGACGTCGGCAGCCCTGACTTCCCGCACCTGACACCAGAAAGCAGGAAAGAGAGAGGAACAGGTATGTTGATGGGTCACCCTCCGAGTCAATAGCTATAGCCATTCCAACAGCCCTCCTAACGCAAAAGAGAAAAAATCATACTGCACCTACTTAGTAGTCCCGGGGTTCTCAGGTTCCAACATCACAAGCATACAAATGAAAAGAAGGTTCAACCAGTGGCGAGTCAACACTAGAATATCTTACTCGAGCACTTTACTTAGCCCTAGCTCTTTGTTTCCTTGCAAAGGGTTGTGCCTAAGAAGATTGACCTCAATGGTGCGCTAACTTGATAACCAGGCTTATCTTAATAATCGAGCGAAATGTTGGCATCGCTTCGAGACTAGGTAAGGCGATGGATATAGTCTCGATGGCTTTGCTTGTCAATTCTTTTATAAATAAAAACGGAGGCCGGGAGGTATATAGTTCGAATATCAAGTAGTAGTATCAACTTTTGAACTAACACACTTTCTGAGCCAAGATTAGCTTGGCCCATTCCTCAGATGAGGAAGAAAGAGTACCTAGATCTGCATCTACTCATTTTCTTTCGCGATATAAACAAACTTTCCCAAAGCTAGGGCAAACTAGTCCCAAAAGTCAAAGTCTTTTGACCCGTAATATATAATTGGGGAAAGAGGTTGGAATGAATTATGCCAGTAGTAATTCTAGGTCCCCACCCCAGGAAAGATTGTTAGAGCTGGGCGAGAATAGCTCCTGCTTTACTCGTACTTAGTGATGAGTTCGAGCCTTAGAAGCATGCGAAGGGATAGGTCTGGAAGGCTTTTATAGTATCACTCTCCTGCCTCCTTTCTTGCTTGAACCTATTCTCTAATTAACTATATCAAATAATTAGGGGCTTTTTTGTATATGTATTTTCATATCGTTTTGATTCTTTTTTGACGATTACCATTAAAGATCTCCGCCTCCCTCTTTGAGACTGCACCCTGTTTGATAGTCAGGATTGAGTTAAGACTCTCTTCTCTTCAAATTCTTCTGCGAAAGAAGATCGGGCTACCATATTCCTAAGCTGGGTCCCTATATATACTACTTTGAACTCTGGGTTCCGTTTCTCAACTTGGTTGGTGTTAAGTCACCTGAATGAAAACCAACATATTTAGGTGGATGAAAATAGAGATCAGTGCTAGTGAAAAAAAAGATCAAAAAAGGAGTCAGAGAGGGCCCCATAGTCTAGTTGATGACGAGGCGTCAAATGCCGAGGGAAGACTGGCGAAGAAGGAAGCCTAGGAAGTATGCTGGTATAGTTTACTAAGCATTGAGCGGTCAATATCATCTCGAAATTACCTGGGGAATCTTGTCTTAGAAGAAGATGTCGACCGGGGAAGAGGAGTAGGGGAAGGAGGCAAAAGGAGGGGTGACCAGGGCTTGGGACGAAGGTGAGCCGCTTGGCCTAAGGTGAGATGGAGGCACAGAGACTATAGTGGGTACGGTCTTTGTAATACGTTGTTTCTGTCTGAGCAGCAGCAGTTGTGAATGATGTAGCGTCAGTGGAGGTAGGAGGCTAGGACTTAGTATTTGCAGGTGGTATAGGGGAAGGTAGGTATCTTCAGTGATTACTATACACGGGAAAGCCATCTGCTTCATTTTTGAATGGGCTCGGTAGTACCGACTCACCGAACAGGACCTTCGGGAATGGGGGGCACATGCCAGAAAGAGGTCTCTTGAAGTCAAGAAGTCTCAATAACTCGACGAAAGATCTCGACGCCAAAAACAACACTCTCGACGAGCTTCGGATATAAGTCAACTACACTCGAGATTATCGAAAAACAGGAAGCGCTAGTCCTAGTCCGGGACAGTTTTTTCCTCGCTCGAAAATGATCCAGTCTCTCTCCGGTGGATAAGAAGAGAAGCCCGCTTATGTCAGCCGCGATATAGCCTAGTTTGAGCGGATTCCACATTCATTCTTCTATTGGAGACAGGTCCTATCTCACTTACCTTTCCTAGCCTGATGTCTTGGCACCACCCCTCTTCCTCTCGCTCATGACTCCAATCTAAGCAAAGCGTGAATGAGTCATAGGGTCGGGAGACGAAGGATCGATACCAACGGCTAAAGATCTTGGAACATAGTTGCTCTTTCATCTCTCACTTCTGACTGATGATGGACTCCTAGTCTAGCACTCAGACACCTCCGGAGAAGGTTCGCCCCTATCGGATCAGGGCCAGTCAGGCCATGCGGATGATCCATATGCCTTTCTATAAGTCATTAACCATCAGACTGCAGTGCTCTACTTTCAGAATATATCTAAATCAGAGTCTGGTGAGGGAAAAGTTGCCCACCCTCTTTGTTTATTGGTGGATTTGACGTGTGCGAGGCTGCGACTAGCTCTCCTCCCAAGTATTGATTTTCAGCCCTCGCTTTGATGCTCACCTGCACTCACGCTCATCTAGGCTTTTCTAGCTCACCTCTTCGGGCATCGCTTTTCTTTCTCTTTTAGTGTGTTGGGTTTGTCGACCTATGAGAAAGAAAATCCTTTAAAAACAAGTGAAGAGGTCTGTTTAACCACATTCTTCTTTGATGGTTTTCTGCCCCTGCTCTTTCTCCGAGCCTGAAGACAACCCTTGCTTGAATGCCCGTCTATTTACTTAATATGAACCTCTGTTGTGATTCCTGACACATTACTCTAGTTCCAGAACAAGAAAGAAGAACGTCAATTGAGCGGGAAGAGATGGAATAGGCTAGGGTCTCAGTTTGGTAGAAGAGGAGGTTCATCCTTGGACTTGTCTAGTCCCTTGTCCTAAGAAGACTAAAGGCCAGATGAGCAGGATCAGATCTCCAGGCCTATACTGACCTGTCAGACCACAAGTCGTCGAGCGTTAGAACTCTTCTACCTCTTTTTTCTGGTGATTTCATGGCCTGAGGCTGTAGTGGAATGCTGACAACCAAACCTCGATTGCTCTAATTACTTGTAGACAAGTGATTCCCTCGATCGCACCACTGATAGTCTATAGCAGGACTGGTAGGACTCCTAGCCTTTGAAGAAGGTAGGAAGAGTGCTTTGACCTCGGCCTCAAAGTCATAGTCCATAGCTAAAGAAGAAGGAAAACCAACCTTAGCCACCTTATTGCGGTTTGAGCTCACTCCCTTCTTCCTTCAGCAGTTGCCTACAGTCGTCCAGTCGGGGCTCTGAATCCCCACCTTAGGGTCTCAAACATAAGGTGTATACTTCATTCGATTGATCCCACTCCAAATCTCAATATCTAGTTGCCAGTATGTGAGTTGGGATTAGAGACAACATCTTTCCCAGCTTTCTCCTGAAAGTGATCAGTTCAGGTAAAGGATGCTATCATAGTGGGGTAAGGCTAGGAAAGCGACTAGTTCTTAAGGCCTCATTCTAGTTGAGAGAGTTCAGATTTTTGCCAGAACTATATATCTAGGGAATGATGACGCTCGAACTTCTAGCTCTTTTGGGCGTGGGAAAAATGGATTCTTGTAGCGGCGAGGCCCAGCCAACTACTTCTCTATAGCGGAATACGCCACATCGGTTCACTTGAGAAGGGACATCCCTCTGCCTCAGTCCTTCTGCATCTCATAAATCAGGTGAAAGATCTTTGTGCAGGTGGACATAGTGAGTAGTCCGATACTATGGCCTCTGTCAACAAGTACCTGCGCTTCCTCTCATCAAGTGGGTAGCCTCGACGACAACTACGTGATATCAAAGCTGAAGTCACACAGCTTCCCAGGCTATAGTCCCTCCACTCTTTGTACTCCGTCAATCGCATTCTGCCGGAGGCTGCAAGGTGTCCTGGTGCCTGGCCTGGTATCTACCCGGAAAGCATGTCCCGCCTAGGCAGATGAAAGCAACTTTCTCTACGATGGTGCAATCCTCATCCTTCCTCTACTATATATTATTGTTCTGTCAGCTCCCAACTATATAGCTGGGCAAACCTCTCTCATCAAATCTGTGTTGGCAGCGAAAGCTGAAGCATGATGGATAATTGTTCTGGTAAATGGGGGTCTTTTCCAGACAGGTAGGAAGTGATGGTTCAGCTTACCAAGCTAACTGATGGGTCTGGTCTGAGAGGATAAGACCTAGGCGCTGAGAAAGGATCCAAAGCAGCTTATTATATAGAAAGTGGAGACTACCCAAAGCCTAATGATAGAGGCTTTCTTCCCCTTACCTCTCTGCTTCGCATTTGACTCTTCAGTCAATTCTTCTTTATAAGGTCGTCGACCTCCCTCCCTGTATGTGGTTCGATCGCTTCGACCAGTGAGAGGCACCCACCTTCTAGGATCCATTTACTGTCATTCATTCCTAACATTCTTAGATAGAAGAGGACAACCCTTTCTCCTTCGCTCTGCTCGCTGCTGCGTATTCCTTCCGTGGTGCTTTGTCGGAGTACGGACGTACGACAAATCAGGCACAGTGAGAGAAGGCGTGTAGTAGACCCTATAGGCGCTTATAGGTGGCCCGTAGATAGAGGTGGAAGTTTCCCAAGTTTGAACTCTGAATATGGTCACCATTTTCTTCTCTTTTTTCTTTCTTTATCTAAGTCAGGAGCCTACTTTCATGAAGAGTACAACCGGCGACTCACAACCTGACTACCCTACAAACGAAATCAGAAGAAAGTCGAAAGTGGTCCTCAGTTGAGGCTGGGATTATCTTAAGCAGACAAAGAGCCTCCCGTAAGCAGCTAAACATAGCGCCTATAACTAAGCGGCGAGGCTCGTGAAGCTATAATGACATATAGGATCGTTGCTATATCAAATCAAAGGTTTGACTCCCCCCAAAACTCGAGACCGTTCTCACTATATCTGACTTTGAATAATAATAGAATAGCATGTTAAAGTACTTATATATAGAAACTCCTAGAAAGCAAACTAATGCCTACCTACAAGCTTTCGCATGTTTGACTAGCTTCTTCATTTTAGGGAAAAAGTCAAGCACAAGGAGAATGCAGAAAGGTGAGCAATCAGCTGAAAGTCTGAGGGACACAACTGAACTCCAAAGCTGACTACCTCGCATCACCCGGAGGAGATTCTAGTTAAAGCCCTCAGTCAGCCATTCCTAACCTTATTCTCACTGCCCTCTCACTCTTGTTGTCTGCCTGCGCTTGTAGACCAAGCCCTCGCTCTTGCCCTATTATATCACACTTGATTTCCCTAGCAGGTGACTTGAGCCTACTAGGGAGCTGCTGAGAACCCCATGATCTGACCTCTGACCTTGTCCATTGTGAAAGAAAACAACAGACAAATGTGATAGGCCGCAGGGTACGAACTGTACGTACTATCGGAAGAGGGTGAGATAACTACAGTCGACCTCTCCGCCCACACTTGTGGGTGATATAACTACTTTTCCCTTCACATATCCATGTCTGTTGATCTTCCGATATGACCATAGGGTCAAAGTTCAGGTATATGCACTTAGGTTAATCAGGCTGAGGTCTCAGATACGCCAGGCTACCCTACTCTCGGCTTCCCTATAGGAGGTGCAATGAAGAGAAGCTATGAACTAGGCAGAGCGGTTCTATTACCAGGATCAAAAGCGTCAAAGTCCCTAGAGCCCGACGGCTCAGCTACAAGGTCCCCTTCTACTTCACTCGCAGCGGGAAGCTTTCCGGGAAAGAAAGATGGAAGAAGTCTGCAGATTGAGATAGTGCCTCTTCTGACTTGAGAAGTCTAAATACTTAACCGACTAAGTACAGGGTTCAGATGCTGGAATTCATGAACACTATGTATAGATCAGCCCTAGTCCCCTTTCACTTTCCCGCTCCGCTTCACTCTCAACTTCACTCTGCCTCGTCTTCGCCCCCTCTGTCTTCAACCGCTTTTTCCTACAGACGATTCGCGAAAGATAGCTGACAGTCAGAACTATAATGCTTGGTCCCCGACCAAAGGTAGCTGACTTGCCAGGACAAATTCAAAAAGAAGTGAGACTCATAGTGGGGACATGAAGAAAGATTATCTATTTCGACAGGTCGGAGCATCGAGGGTCGGAAGTCGGGCCCGGAACTATAGAAGCTGAATCTTAGGGCGATTGCTAATGATAAACTAAGTACATGGTCTTTTTTCTACTAGCAGAACATGAGGCTGTACAAGTCTTCCACGAGATTTCGAGACGTGAGCTGACTTTCGATACTACAATATACTCGTGTTGTTCTGAACGTCTTCTATTAAAGAGCTTGTTCCGGCCCACTGGTTAGATAGCTTAAGACGTAGGGACAATACCTAGTGCAAATAGCCTGCCCATGAGAAAGAACCTAAGAGAAAGGCCTCAGACTAATGTGAGGATTGTCCCCTAGGTCTCTCTTGGACGACCGAGGGGCATGCAGTTGAGTGCAGTTCCTTTCCTGCGGGGATTTTCTAGCCAACTGTCGAATCAGGGCGGTTGAGCCCGAGTGCTTTTCCACTCTCAAAAAACTTGCTTTAATCGACTATAGAAAGAAAGCTTTCTTAAGTGCTCAATCTTAGTCTTCATTCTATGAGCGTAGAATGATCAGTCTTTCTTTTCTTAGCGCTAATACTGCTAGAACAAGAATCCTTGAGTATTTATGGACTCGTGAAATGACTGAAATCTGAGATAGAAAAGTGAGTTCTCATAGCCTATGGAAATCTCTGTCCTCTCACTCATAGGTTCTTCAGTTCCAGAGATGACAAAATAGCCCCCATAGGTAAAAGAGGAGTTCGTAGTCGAAGAAGAAGGTAGCCTGTGCCTGTACTCTTCCCTGGAAAGTTTGTCACCAGGACTTTGACAGAGTGAGTCCTTGGGTCGTCTAAGAGTGAAGGGTTATCAGAGGCAAAACTGGGGGAGTAGCCTGGTAGTCCAACTCTGGGGAATTACGACATTGACAAGTCCGACTTGGTCTACCACCATCCCGAGACCTAGCCGCTTGCTTCCCCTGCTTCCGTGAGAGAGCTCAGGCCCACGAAAAGCATTTCCTTCCCTGACTAATGCCCTTTCGTGATGAATAGGAAAATGAACTCTTTTCTTCAAATTTCCCTCGAAAACTCACCCTCCTCTTTTCCCTACTCCTTATTGCAGGCTTCTTTTCCTACTCCGTATTAGCTCTCTTCCTTTCTCTCATTTGACCTTTTCTGCTTTCCCTTTTTCCCTCCTAATCACGATAGTGGATCGTCGTTTCCAGAAAAAACAAACCTAGGGGTGTCATCCAAGGCTCAGTACTGGAGCCGGGGAAGCTGCCTCTTCTTTCTCAGGATAGGGTCGATCTCGGTCAGCAAAATTGAGGTAAAGGAGATGATCGTAATTAGAGACTGAAACCCTAAGCGGGGGTAGGGGCGGATGTAGCCAAGTGGATCAAGGCAGTGGATTGTGAATCCACCACACGCGGGTGAAATCCCCGTCATTTGCCCTTGCTGGAAAGAAAGTCCCATTGGTTACGGAGACACAAGCCCGTCTGGCCCAGTTTGGAGTCCATTTTCTCTTCGACGAGTCAATTCATCGAGGGCTTGCGACCTGGGTGGTCGACTGTGAGGGAGAAGCCTGATTTATGTGCTGGGAAAGTGGAGAGATGAAAGGAAACGGAAGATAGTGAGACTAATGGCGCTCGGGACGTGGACAGAGATTGTAACTAAACCGACTCAAAGAAAAGAACAAGAGCGTGACATAGAGAAGCTAAGGGAAATATATAGTAGGAATTTCCCCACCCCATATACATATACATATGTGAGAAAATGAATCCCCCTCTACCTATGAATGCTGAGGGAGGGCACGCAACACTAAGTAATCCAAGCCAACCCATTGGAATTCTCTTCCTATCGTTCATGGCCAGATTCTTGACTAGCCTGAATTGGCAGCGACAAGTCTTGCCTTCATTCCCTTCCTTATATAGAAAGACTAGAATATTGCCCTTAAAAGAAGACATCGGACTTCCGAGTTCAATTATTCCTAATGCACTTATGGATAGGGATGTTTGGCGGCGGAGGACTACGTATTCTTTACCGGTAAGACTATCCCCGGCTAGCCCAGTCAGGTAGAGTCAGGATCAGCCGAAGCAATCAGGTTGATAGGTAGGGTGGCAGAAGGTCAAGCTGATAGAGTCGTAAACAAACTTTGAAGATGATCGAGGCTTTGTCTTCCCTCTTCTACTGAGGGATTGAACTCACAAGACAGAGCGTGATCCTCTCACGATGTTTTTTGTTTTGGCCTTCTCCAGTATTTCAAAAGAAAGGGCATGTCCCCTTATAATCTGAGAAATTATTTATCAACTAGACCTCAAATCCGCTAGAGTCAACGTTCTTTATTGAGTCTCCGTGCAAGGATGTCCGCAGAACCGGATAAGACTAGTCACCAGAGGGTCAAAGGTTCTCTCGACTCTGCCCTGCTAGATCTTGCACACTTCGACACACTCGCATCTTTCTTTAAATTAAAGAGAGATAGCCTCCTCACCGACCCCGCATGGTCGAGCCCTGGCTTGATGCTTACTTGCTCCCCATTAATATATATAGATAGAAAGAATCCATTCTTCTTTTACCTCTAATTGAATTTGTCCTAGATTGTTGTTGACCTGTCCAATTCGAATGCATGTCTACCGCAATTATATATTAGGGGGATGGCCTGGCTAACAAAGATTGGAATGAGGTGCAGTGTTGCAGGTTAAGAACCTTATTTTTCATCGAACTGTAGTGAGGTTTTAGTGCTGCGAGGACAACAACCCCTATAATATAGATTTTCTCTTTTTTAAATATATTACACCTCAAAAAAGAAAATCTTTCTTCTCAAATCCAAACTATATAAAATAACTGCAGCCAACTCTTTGCTTCTCGTCACCTTTGTGTTGGAGTGACGTGGGCGGCCAACTCTTCGCTTCTTCTCGCTTTTTTTCTAGCGGGCAGAGGTGCGAGCCATAGGTTGACGTAGGAGCAACTATTTCTCGATATCTACAAGATATCTCCCTTTAAGCCATTTTAATATCTACTAATATCAAGAAATTCTATAAAAAAGCTTTTATTATCTAGTTAAGTTTCATTTCTTGATATTCTTAATCAAAACTCTTTTTGAAGCCCCGATCACAAGAGTATCACGATGTTAATAGTTTGTTGGTCGAGCGAGGTTTTAAAGCAAGCACCGCAAGCGAATAGTAGTAAGCAAGGATGAGAGACAAGGACCCAAGGGAGACTCTTTCCGGTGGGGTGACTCACTTGTTTTTTGTTACTCGCCTTATATCACGATCCAGAGCTTTCCTAGGGTATATATATGCAAGCTTGAGAAGACAACTGCCTCAGGAAGAGCTTGTGAGCGGTATTCGAATCAGGCAGTTGGAAAAGCCAGAAGCCTGAGGACCGGAGTTGAGGACTCCTGAGGGACCCTCGGGAAGTCGTCGTCCTATATAGCCCGTGTTTGTTGGGAAGGCTCCCCGGATTGGAAAGTGCACACCTCCTCATAAATAGTCTCACCTTTCCCTATCTAAATCAACAAGGCCGAAAAGTGAAATACTTGTCAATTCTTGGTGTAATAGTCTTCACCTCCCCTTCACAAAGTTAGGGGTCGTTCCTTCACTTTTTTTTTCCGTATCAGAATTTGGAATTCCTCTTCCAACTTGTCCGAGAATGGGCGTGATGGCAAAGAAAAAGAAGAAAATGAAAGAGGAAATTTGTCAAATAGTCATAAATGGTGCCTCTACAGGTTGACATCCGATCCAACCTAGTAGTAAGAAATCCGCCAAAAGCAACCAAAAGACTCCTTGGTAAATCGGGCGAAAACTGGAACTACGCACATAGAGATTTTTGAGAAAAGGTAAAGCCAACAGACATATAAAAAACGAGTGCCATTGCGGCTACACCTCCCGAATTGTCAGGTATACTTCGAAGAATGGCATAGATCGGTAGGAAATACCATTCCATCCCAATATGAGGTGGGTAGACATCAGATTAGCAGGTATATAATTGTCGGGATGTCCCAAAACATTAGGATCACAAAAAAGAAAAATGAAAAAAAGATAGAAAGGCTACCCAACCTACGTTATCGTTTACATAAAAAGAAGGGTAAAAAGCGATTTTATCCATCTCTGAATGTATACCCAATGGATTATTGGATCCATATTTATGCAATGCGGCCAGATGAAGAACACTGGTGCCCACTAAAATAAAGGGGAGTAAATAATGGAGACTAAAAAAACGATTTAAGCTGCCATTGTCCATGAAGAAACCACCCCAAAGCCAAGTCACTATAGTATCTCCTACTACAGGTATGGCGCTAGCTAAGCTTGTAATGACTGTTGCTCCCCAAAAGCTCATCTGACCCCAAGGTAGTACGTATCCTATAAAAGCTATCACAATCATTAAGAGGAATATGACAACTTCGATACACTAAACGAATTCCCTAAGACTTCTATAACTCGCATAATATAGACCACGAAAAAGATGAAGGTAGACCACAATGAAAAACATATTTGCCCCATTAGCATGCATATAACGGAGCAACCAACCCCCTTCCACATATCTCATAATGTGTTCTACATTGTTGAAAGCTAGATCCACATGAGGTGTGTAATGCATAGCTAAAAAAAGGCCAGTTACTATCTGAATGGTTAAACAAATATCAGCTAACGAACCAAAGCCCCACCAATAACTAAGATTGCTCGGGGTTGGATAATCTATCAAATGTTGGTTAAGTGTTGAGTATATGGGTTGTTGAATTTGAGAGAATCTATGGTTTCTTATAGTCATTCGTCTTTTCTATCGTGACAACTCCTCTTCCCCTATTTACCTCCACCGCCTGATGCATAGTCTTAATCAGGAATCAAAAAGAGTCCCAAGGATACTATTGAGAAGGGGGTGGCCGGAATCATCGACCCACACTATTCTACCATTACCCACACCCTTACTCTTCTTCTATAGTAGTGCGAAAGGGGTCGGTCATTTCCCCAATCCTTTGAACGCTTATAGGGGGTGCCAGAGCAATAGCACTGTGTGTCCCCCTACTTGGTGTAATGAGTACTTCGCCGAATAAGGGCCAGCGGGTCTCTCATCTTGGAACGTTGGGAAGGGAGGGGGAGGATGGTGAATTCAACCACGATACATAGCTTATAGATTCAGGTCTGTCAGGTTTCAAATTCGCCTATAGTATAGTCAGGTGTTGAACTAGTCATTCTGGGAAAATCTAGGGAGTCAACTAGATATTCAGGGGGTGAAAATGCTACTTCTGATGTCCGCAAGCAGGGAACAACGATATCAGCCTCAGTAGATTCCTCATACGTCGACCTCAAAGTCCACGGAAAGAAGAACTATACGAGAGTGAGGGGTCTGGAATGAGAAAGTGAGTGAGGGGGGTACGAGGTGCGTCACTATAGGGGCCGACAAAGAAGTCACTTGATGTCGCCATAGGGCATGGGGCTCTAATGCATGTGTAGAAAGGGACTAGTCTGGTCAGACTGAGGGTAGGAGGATAGGAGAGTAATAGGAGGATGGATTTTTCCATTCCCACGGATGATGCTAGTTTGATCCCAAATTGAGGGAAGGGCCAGAAATGAAAGAGCAAAGCAACCACACTTATAGTATTGGCATTAAAAAGAATCCTTCTCGAGCAGTTGGAAAAGCTTGACAACCATATATTGAGGTCTGAGGCTTTGAAATACATATTACCTATGACCCCATCCTGGCTCTGTGTCCTGAGGGAGGGAGTGCTCTCACCTCGGTCCCCCTCGCGTAGTCATCCTCTCCTGCTACCAAGGATCTTGCCCCTGTGATTGAATTGATCCCTGACAATCTCTCTCTTGCCTATCAGCTTCTGGCTTTTCAGTAGACAATGCGTCGACAAGGTAGTAGAAATAGTGATGGACGCTGAGCTGATCGCCGGTCGACCTCACTCGACAGCGTTCTATCCTGCTTGACTGGAGGATGAAGAGTTCGTCTACTAAGACTGCTGATCCTACCTCGTGACCTGTGGATTCTTCCTAAATCCTATCTGATGCTAGGACTCTCTTCTGATCTTCTTCATAGCTGAGTGAGCTTATGGAAGCAAATTCAGCCGTTGAAGCAGTAACAACCCTCTGATCTGCTTATCACCATGACTCAGATACCCCGTCCGCGCAGTGTATTTTCACTCTGCTGTGGTATTATATATTCGGTTTCGACGTCATTAAAGCACCTTCCAACTAGTAATGAAAGCTCGGGCTCAGGCTACAACTCAAAGCATTATGGGTTCTAGTTCGACTCCTATTGAGTCTGAATCGAAAATCTCAGCAGAGTGGTAGCAAGCAAGGCAAAAAAGCTATTAAGTTGGTCGTTTTGAACCGAAATTGCATACATCAGTTAGGACCCCTACCTCATTGTAGTTGCCTTGATGAGGCTCGTCACTCATATCCAAGACTCACTAGACCTATAAAATAAAGAGAAGAATGAACTGCTTCAACTCCTCACTGATTGAAGATATGAGTTCCAACAGATGAGACCGAGGCCTAGCTTGACTGGAAGATGACTACTCGAATATGACACTGCGAAAACAAGTCAACCCCATCACCATATGCTACTGACATGCCTTCAAACCTCTTCTTTCTACGCTTTCCCATCATCTCCTCAATCAGTGATAGCTGAACAACAAGCGCAAGAGCTCTAACTATCCAAGAAGACACTCGATTCCCACCCTTATCCCATTTTGGCTATCGAGAAGTGGAAAATGCTGACCTATGATGACGTTGTTCCCTTATATGTTTTTTGATGGTCATCAACATACCTAGCTTTAGCTGCTGACCTCTCAGTTGGAGGGAGCTACTGATTGAAGATAGTTAGCTTAGTGTGGGAGCTGCAGCTTTTCTTTCTGCCGAAACCTAGCTGACCAAAGACCTTAGCCAGCCTGTCAAACATGACCTCTGCTTGCTTCTCACCTTGACTTTGCTTGCTTGTGTGGGCATATCCATTGTACTAGTCACGTTCCCTAGTTTATCAGATCTTCTCAGAGCTTTCTTTGCAACGAGTTGTCTGTCATCTTGACCTCCCGGAGCTTCGAGGCCCCTGAAAAGAAAGTAGTCTAGTTGCGTTCTCTGAGTAGCTGATATCCTTCTCTGCTTACCACGTGGGCTCTGACTTCTGATTCGCTGACCGCAATCTCGTGACCTGCGTCTTGCTTTTCAGTAGACCATGCTTATTCATATGTTGTAGATTATAGTTGTATACAACTATCCCAAATATATAGTGAGTTCTTCCCCATTCCCCGCTTTCCTCTACTTACCTGCATATTGCAATGTCCAACGTCACTATAAGCCCGCTTTCCATCTCTGAACTATTTGAATTAGAAACCTCAACCAGCGAAAGAAAGCAGACCAAGTCGACGGATCCCACCTTCATATCAGAATCAGATCCTCAACCCGTGAAAGCGGACAAAGCGCAATAGTACCCGCCTCTATTCCTACCCTTCTTCCCTAAGCTCAGCGGTGGGTGGAAAAGTTCTGATCCGTTGGATGCTCTTAGACTCAATCAACCTGTGGAAGCAGACATACCAAGCACAAGATACCACCAAATGAGACGAGAAAGAGGTTTACTGAGTGAGCAAGCGGGGAGACCTCAATCCCGCCGCAAGCAACATGCCCAACATCCTATGCAAAGGACTCTTCATTCCTCTTCACTAACTGCTGACTCGGTTCCCTCAAAAAGATTATACAAGCCTGCGATATGCTGATAGAGCTCTCTCTGAAGCAACTTTCTACTAAAACATCCTTGCTTGCTTTGAAACGTCGCTCGACAACGCGATAGATATATATAGTCAAAGGGAGATTCTACTACTATATATATCTATCTTATATCTATCTATATTACGGAGGAAAGATTCGAGCGAAAGGAGAGGAGGATGTTGAGTTTTTCAAGGACTGGACGTAGGCAGTGGTAGCATTAACGGTGCGACACGCGACCGACTTATATCTATCTATGCCTTAGGCCAAGGAAAGATGCGATTGATGCTTTCCCGTCCCGGATGTCGATGGTAGTTTTTGCGTGACTATCTTTAACGACGCCAGGCATGCGGTTTCTGAGAGTCCTTCCCCAACCCCCCAGAAAGAGCGAAGAGAATCCTTCCTGGCCCTGGTTGGAGTCCATTTTCTCTTCGACGAGTCAATTCATCGAGGGCTTGCGACTTGGGTGGTCGACTCTACCATGCTTTTTCGCTTGCTTGCTGAGAAGGCGGAGTAAAGGCAAGCTGCAAGCTAGCACCCTGCTGGTTAAAGGTCGAACCAAGAGCATTGGACTAGTCAGAGCCCCCCCTATTTCTGTATATTTCCGTAGTTTTATACATATTTGACCTTTTTCCCAAGCTGACTCTCATCTAGGCACGATTCGGGACTTCCTACTACATATCTAGTAAGTAGAGCGATCAAGGAGGCCTTTTCTTATAGTTCCCCTTCGATGACTGCCCAGACCGAGAAGTCTTTTTTTGTAATCGAAACCCAGAGCTTAACTATCAATCTCTTTCCATGGAACTAGAATATATAATGGCAAAGATTGAGACCTTTGTCCATAAAGAATCTGGAGGATCAGAACTGATAGATGACTCTTATGTATTGACTTTCGTCACTTGAATATAGCATGACTGCAGCTCTAATATACCATTACTGCTATGGGTATATCCGATTGTCTACATGGAAGCATCGAGGGTATTATTCAATTATCTAAGGAGCTGATATGCCTTCTTTCTACAGCAATTATATATCAGCAGGTACTGCGTCAGGTTTGACTATTCCTCTGATGGATGGATAAGAAAGAGAGTTGAAAGCGCTTCGTGGCATGAATTCGTGCTAGATATATAAATGGGTAGTTGATAATTGCCTTTATGTAGGCTAAAGTCCATGTCTGACAACTATGATTCTGACGTGCGTGATTTTACTGCTTGTCTTATCCCGCTCTATTCTCTCTTATCTTCCTCTTCCGGACTATAAACCATCTTCTTAACACCAAGATCGACTTTTGGGGACAACTAGACTTTCAAATATGTCGTAGGACAGGGCGTGGAGTGGCTGATTCAGTGTCTGCCTCGTGGATTGAGAAGGCAAGGTCAGAATAGCCAGCTAGTGCATGAAGATGATGTTCTTTTTTAAAGAAGGGGGAGGGGGGATTTCTCTTAAATATATTAAGTGGAGTAGGTATCTATATAGGAGGATCAACCCATGTATTACATTGGAAATGAAGCTCCTCCTAGGACTAAGACAAGTAAGGACTAGTATGCATTCCCGCGTCAGGCTTTCTTCGAGGGCTTGTGAGACATGCTTTGTCGCTGAGACTCTCATTGCTCGTCTAGGCCTAGCCCCCTTAGCTTGACGCTTGGAAGAGACTCTCCATGCTTCCCGCGTGTCTGAGAATATGTTAGCTGGAAAGCTCGCCTAGGATGTATAAGAAGTGTTGTTCATGCCTAAAACGTCAAAGGGGGTGCGAAGATGTACTGTGATTTGGACTTGAGACCTCTCCTTTCTCTACTGAAGTGCACAACACCATTTACAGTACATGCAACTCGATTGCAGAACAAAACAACAGGGGTAGAATGCTAGCCGAATGCGGACCTTCTCAGCTAGACCTTTCCTGATTATATATATATGGGGGGAATGGACCTAGGGGAAAAGAGGCAGATCACCTAGTCCTTGCCCTCTGATACCACTGGGGAATCTGAGTCTCCACGCTCTTCTTCACTGACTGATTTATTAGGGATGTCTGAGGCCATTCTACCTTCCTATCCTATCTGGCTTCCCCTCCAACGACAAAGCCCCAAGGGCAAGCCGATCGCAGCCTCCATTTCTGCTTTCTATGTCAGCCCCTCTGACACATTATACACAATAAGGCCCTCACTTTGAAGCCTGACTGATGTGTCCTATCTTTCCTCTCATCCTGCGGCCGAGAATGTCTGATCTCGCTTCATGCAAGATAGTTGAGTTCTGCTCAATCCCTTAACTTGAGCTTTCCAAAAGGTAGACAGATTGCTTCAAACTCCAGCACCCTCTGTAAGCACTTAGGGAAATAGCCTTAGCTATAATATCAAAGAAATTGTCAAGCTTGGCAAGAAGACCCATTTGAATCACGCATCCCTCCATCCTAGGTAACATCCAGCGAGGGATTCAGAGAAGGAAAAGGAACTAAGGAGAAGAGCGAGTTTCGAAAAAAAGCCAATCGTCATTAAAATACTCCTGATCTATTTTCCTTTTGACCTTTATCACCACCTTCCGATGCACGTCTACGCTCGCATCATCAACTATGCTCGCACTCTCTACCCCTTGTATATAGTATAAATAATTCAAGCCTAGAAACCTTGTACTTGTATTCCACTTCCAATTTTTTCTTTTGTGCACTAAGATTTGAGAAAATAGATATATAAATAATTGTAGGAGCCTTTTGATTTCATAGTAGATTCCTGGCTATGAGATAGTCTCTGCGAAGTGAGAAGTCCGGATAGGAATGACGTTGTCTATGAAAAGGCTAGGGATCTCACGAAAAAAGCCTATGTTTGGGGATGTTTATCTCTATTAAGATGATATGGGCAGTGTTTGGTGAGATGGACGCACAGGAGTCCGTTCTAGACCGGTTTTGAAAGTGAGCGTCAAAAGCCAAGAAAACTATATCAAGTCCGGCGAAAGACGATTCCTATAGTCCTTCGTCCTCTCAGCCAATTTTGACTCCTACGTCTACTATATCTCACCCTAGTCCTTCAATCACTAAAGGCAAGGAGGAGGCTTTCCTTGATCAGACGTCTGGGTGCGAAGTCCTATAGAAAGCGACTCGAGGAGCAGACTAAGCTGATTTGAAGACTGGTATCATCGTACATTTTGGGCAGATAGTCAAGCCCATCAAGAGAGAGACCTCCGGTCACATTTCGAGAGTAGAGATACATTGAGGAAAGACAAGCTATATGCGAAGCACAAGCTATATGCAAAAATGCATGTAGCATTTGTGATGTGGTCTTTCTTGCGCCAGGATTTCCACAAAGGGCAGTGTGGAAGTGTGAGCGTAGTCAGTCTCTGAAAGACTAGTATATAAGGGCTTTCCAGGTAGTTCGAAGAAGATCTCAATATATTATGAAGAAAGAATGGTATCAGAGATTCGGATCGCTCTTTCTCGGTGACACTAGTGAGATCCTCATTAGGCTAGCCTTCCCTATCCCTGATCTCTTTTCTTATGCCTTTTTGACCATCTCAACACATATCCCGTGCTTGACTTCTCTACTTACCTAGAGTGGAACAATATTCCTACCTTGTGACTCCAGGACTCTTATCTGAATTAAAGACCGCTTATGGTGCGAAGCGAGCCAGATGCTTCCTTTTAGGTATTGAAGTGAGAACAGAGAGGTAAACTGATAGAGAAGCAAAGCAGCGAGGTTCAGTTCCAACTTCAACTCACTCTACTTTCCTCGAACTCAAAACCCACCTAGTACCAGGGCTTGACTACAGCACATTAGACCTCGTGGATTGTATACTAATTTTTTCTTATATATCCTCTTCTCAGCCCTTCATTCCCAACCTACCAGCATCAACTCTTAGTGGGGTGCAGGCATACTACAACAGTGCATCATTTTATCTCATATACTAACCTGCACCTCGTAACCACCTGACTAACCCTCTTCGTCTATCACCTCCCCCTCGCCTCGCATCCTTGTCAATCAGTAAATCAGACCCGGAGCTCAGTTCCAAGTGCTATTCTCTTTCAAAGTCAGAATATTAATGTCAGCTAGAATCCTACTCATCTTTCCCGTATGTAGATGTCCCTCCGGGGGAAGAAGAGTAGCGGAGAGAGAGGACTCTTTGAGACGTTTCATATCCTCTTTTCTTATATAGAAGACCCAACTACCTTCCGGTCTTGCTCTCCCTACTGCTGAGAATGATGATCGCTTCGTCTTATTTATTACGTCTTTGGGACTGGCTCCGAACTACTTTCTTTTTCTTCTGAGAGCCCCATGTATGTCTTTGCCTAGATCCGCTCTGATAGTGTAGTGCCACAAGCTCCATCATGTGGTCGCCCCGTGTCACTTCCTAGGGACTTCGGGTGGCTTCTTTTCCCGTGTATATATCATGAAGCTCCCTCGCTCTCCACTCAACCGGTGCTCTAAGAACAGACCAAAAAGTCTGACGCTCTTCCCTTTCTTTCATGAGTGTCTGGCCCTAACTACCTCGCTCGACTCCGGTCACATCGACACCCCCGCTCACTGAGAGCGGAACAAGGATCCTCTCATTGAAGCGGCTACATCAACTGCAGATTTCTAGGTCAGGTAGGTTCCTGCCCTAAGAACTAGCCCCCCAAGCTGAGGGCGAACCACTCACTAGCTATTCGGTCTAGTCCTATCGGATCTTCTCTTCGAGCCTCATACCTATGCTTCATTTGTTTGGTTTTGCTATTGTCCGTCTTGCCTTCCGCCGAAGTGAGGCCTTCAAGACGCATAGATGCTCCGGAATAGGCATGTCTAGAGGAAGATAACTAGATCACTGGGCCCTTAAGTATTTCCACGTCAATTCTCTTTTATATAAGACGGAATAAAGAAAAGAATATGCTTAGGGCAAAGCCGAAACCAAAGACTCAGGGCTTCCCTGGGATCATCCTATCTGAACAAATGGGAGTAGCAGGAACACACGGTCGGGTAAATCTACCAATGAAAGGCCACTTATGGTATTTACGGGGAGGGTAGAGGCGGCAAAGAGTAGTAGACTATGAAATCGCGACTAAGAAAGATTGACGAAGAGGGGCTATAATTGGAGATACGGATATGGGACTGTTTCCTAAAGCCCGAACATGGGACTAACCATTTGCAACACGTAGACGTACTCTTTTCATTTTCTAAGTAGATACATATGGCTCAAACTGACTAGCGAAAAAAGCCGGGTGAGGTTGACCTTCCATTTTCCAAGTCTCTCTATATGCTGGTTTCTTGATCTACCTTCTTCTTCTCTCCTACTACTTCTCCACATCTTGTTTTGATGCTCCCTACAGTTCACTGCCCACCTACCTCCGACCCTTAGGGAATGCATTGACAGAGAGCCATCAGGTAGTTCTCTTCGCCCTAGGCTCACTTATCGACTTCTTGGGAAATTACCTTAGTCAGTCAAGCTGGCCAAGACCTAGACGTGTCGGAAAATCCATCAAATCTTCCTCGGAAATCTGTCGAATAGACCCCGGTCTCTCAAAGAGGGGGGTTAGGGAATGTCTACTGTGACCTAACTCTATCTTTCTCCTAACTAAGCTCATTTCCAAGAACAGACAACCTCTATCTTCGTCGAGTGGTCAGTGTGCTCTGCTCCATATGTACTGAAAGGGGACTGATCCAGCGGGGGGATATATAGACAAGTTCTTCTGTTCTGTGCGGGTACATCTGACTCAGCTTAATTCTTAGCTATGAAGCTAGACCAAAGCCTCCCGAGAAGGGAGAGGAAAGGGCCGTAAATCTAGACCAAAGCCTCCCGAAGGCTCTGAGAGCGAGGAAGAAGCAAGTCTACCCGACGTCCCTATATAACAAAGGGGACTCGCTCGGTCTTAGCCCATCTATGATCTTGGGGCTTTTGGTACTTTTTTTGAGCTCTTCGTTTTCTCCTAGGTTCTCTCTCTTCTTGATGTAGGAAAATACTTCCACTTGATGTCTAGTTTCGACCCCGCCGCTCACCCCCTCTGAAAACCGCCTATTTTGCTTATAACTAATTTCCAGATTTTCGACCGATCAATATAGTGCTTCCGAGTTGCGAAAGCCCTCCCATTTGGTTGAGCACTTCTCGAAGTCCAGGCTAGTTCCGAGCATTAGATAAGGCGAAACCTTGGATCCCTGGCTTGAAATTGCCAGAGTGTCAAAGGTCTCACTATGATCGTTCCCAGTGCGAGTGAGTTTCGAGTGTCTTCTTGGATAGTTAGGGCTCTTTCCGTATTCCCGAGTCTGGGTAAAGATAGCACTTAGGCTTCTCTCTGTCTTAGTACCAAGTCAAATAATCTCATACTCCTTTCTTTCTTTTTTGAAGAAGTTATTCCCGCCCCCTGTTAAGCCACTAGTAGCTCCAGCCTAGATGTAGACGTCGAGCCAACCAACTAGCCTAGAAACTCTCCCACCTACTTTTCGTAGCCTGATGCCGCCGCGAAGAACTCCCACACCTCGATTATAGCCCTAGCCCTCTTTCATATCAGAAATCAAAAAGGATATATGAACACTATGGAAATAGAAGCGAGTCCTAGTTGTAGTAGGAGTTGAGGCAGGTAAATCGACCACAGGGACATCTATGACGTTCTCAACTACCTCCTATCTGGGCGTTGTGATGTGTTAAAATGACTTTAGATTTGCCTGATCTACAGAAAAACAAGACAATGAATAGAGTGATTCTGGGTTGATCTTGCCCAATTATATATAGTAGATTAGAGGAAGACAGCATAACTCCATCTGACTTCTTCCTATTCGTTCTCCGCTCCACCGCGACTCGCTTGGTTCAGAAGAGTTGTTGTACACAGACAGCAAGACGAACCTACTTGTTACCTTTTGATGCTCCGGTTCCTCTTCCGTTTTTCCTTTCACCTTTTTACCAAGTCCTAGCATCTTTGACCTCTTGACCTTTGACCTCAGATTCGCTTACGCTACTCCTCGTCCCCCTGACTATTCTCAAGTACGGTCAGTCCCCCGGCTTCGGGTCTTTGACCTCCTCTACGCTATCGCTACTCCTCGTCCCCTCTACGCTTTGCCTTGACCTTGCTTGACGCTAGTTGTTCTCCTCTTTCTCTCTGGCAGGGGTACCGTGGAAGAATGCATCCCTGCAGCAGGGGTCTTGGGGTATCCTTCCTGGTGAAGCTTCGGCCGCGAATAGAATGACGTCTTCAATATAGACAGAAGGCGCTTTCCTTCCCAATTGGAAGCCTTTGGATCAGTTTGCTTTATCTAGCCCTTGTGCAAGCATTGGGACTAGGGGAGGAAAGGTAGATGGGGTACCGGTCTAGGTTAGATCCCCAGGGAGGGATGTAGGAGATCCGAATTCCACTTTCTTAATTTATTTAACTCTTTCTTTATGTCTTCCCAGGAGTATGTGAGCAAATGGGATGACCTTTCATTTTTCGTTCACCTTTCTTTTTTCTGGTTCAAGTCAAATACCTGCCTCCATTCTTGGGATGTGAAAACTTTTTTCTTCCTTAGCTAGTGAACCGGGGAAAAAAGGAGAGGCGGACCGAAGCCCTCTCTCTGATAGAAGAGAGTTCTGAAGAGGAGAAGTTTTTGACGAAGATGTGCCCTATTGCATTGGAAGACATTGCCATCTTCGTTTTGTCTTCTGTTTTCCATCCTATTTAAAACCAAACCAGGGTCCAAGCTTCTTTCTTCATAGAAAAGCTGAGTTCTGGGATCCATTTTCATGTCAACTAAATTCTAGAATCCAAGGGCAGAATGAAGAAATCGAGAACTGGCTATATTACACTCGCTTCCTACGTACTTGAATTCATGTTGAATGAAGGAAAATAAAGGTATTTCAGTACATTTTGACGTGGTCCTTTTACCTCTGAAGAGGGATCTTCCTATGATTTGTCCCCCTAAGCCTTGGTCAATCAAGGAGTCTGCTTTGAAAAAAGTCCTAAATCAAATTCCACTGAGCCTGCACGATTTGAATGGAGGTTACTTTAGCCAACCTTGGGAAACAATGATTCATTGCAGGGGGAAGGAAGATGACTTTTCAGCTTTTTTAAAAAAAAAAATAAAAATGCTTTTATATATGTGAGGTTCTGACCTTCATTCAGAATCAGCCTATGCAAATTAACAACGAGATGTTGGATTTGCTTCAGACAAAGCAAGAGAAATTTTCGTCATTGGGTCTTCTAATGCCTTCTTTCCTTGCTAATGTCAAGGACTCGTGAAAAAGTCAGGGAGGAGTTAGCCAGAGTTTAGAATATATACGAATTCGATCGTCTCATTAATATCCTCGATAATTGAATTAGAAGAGCCCGCTACGAGCAGTTTTTCATTGATAAAGCTTCCGCCTACGAGGGCTACGAATTCTTTTTGCCTGGGGGAAAATACATCGATCCGGTCTTTTGACTTTTGAGGAGAGAGATCTGGTAAGAAGTCTAATTATGTTTGTCCCCCACGGGACCCACATATTAACCGACCATGATGAGCTTTTTGATATGAACGAGAATGTAGTTTTTTATTCCACAACCCTGCATTACCAAAAATTTCCAAGCCGCAAAAAGATGGTTTCATGAGGGGGAAGATCAAAGTATTGACAACATATTGGAGCTTTCTGCGGGGGCTAGGAACCCATACCAATTTCTTGGTCATTTATTGACGATCGATGGTTATAATACAGAGGAACGCGATAGAAAGGCTTCTCGTCACCTAGGGTGTTTCTTCTTTTACTAAATATTAAGCTATTTTCTTCTAAAGAAGGACTTGGCCCGAGAAACTAATCTCATTCAAACTGAAAAAGGGGAAAACAGGACTTTGATGGGGAACTTACCGAAGAAATCAAAATGAGCATGGAAAAGCTATTTCTAGAGGAACGGGGTCTATAAAAGCTACGAAGCTTGCGCGGGAACTTTCCACATGGAAAGAGACTAGAGAGGGAGCCTTTTGAGACTTTTGAGAAAGAAAAAGAGAACCTTCCTCTTGTTCATTTTTTTATTCATTTTTGGAGAGAGAAATTCTCTTTTATTATGTCTTTGGTTTTCTATATTTTTTTTCAAAGCCATTAAGCACAAAAATGAATTATTTACCACTTCTCATTATAAGAGAGTGATGGATCAGTAGGAAATATGGATCCCGGAATAGAAGAAAAGGAAATGGCACCAAATCCATATTCAAATCCCCACTGCTGCATGGGATTAAGGTCAGAGTACAGGGGCAACCTTTTCAAACTTTTGAAGTCAAAAAGAAGCTGAGATTTCTGAGAGTCTATATCGTCGTTGCGCCAATCAAAAAATTCCCATATATTCAGCTCACGATCATTTTGTCACCAACTGCCTTCATTTGCATCTTCATTCTTGATTCTATTCTCTAGTTTTTATTGAAGGAGATGCCCCATATATGTATATAACTAATCGCGATTTACGAGACCCGCCACGAAAATGTAATTGGAACTACTAAGTTGACTGTCCCCCTGCAATACCAAAATTTTGACTTTCAGATGGGCATGAAGAGAATCCCCTGGGAAGAAGCTGCTAGGGAACCCGGTTGATAAGAACTAGAATCCCAGGTTGCTTGATTTCGCTTGATCTAAGGGCACTTTCAAACTCGCTTGAAAACGCGAGAGATATATACAGGAAGAAGAGGGTTTCTAGAGCCCTCTGAAAGAGGGAGGTAGTGTAGTAGTCCGACCTGGGAAAGATTGCATGCTAGGAGCAAGCTCACCTTTCTGACTGCCCCAAATATCTAGTCCTCTTCCCTCTTTTCCCGAACCTTTCCCCCCTTTCAAGTCCAGCCAGTCGAGTTCAGGGTCAAGCCACCCACCAGGCAAATCCTCACTCGATGAATGGGGAGGGAAATCCCCATCTAAGATAGATAAGAATCGTACCAGTCCTTTTTTCCATTACTAGACTTTCGAATATAATGCAAAACACCCTTTGATTTTTGTTTTCTAATAACCTCGAAGTTTCCCTCATTCCACTTTGCCCTCTGAGGCGCGATCACTTTAGGGGTTTTTCTCGCTCGCATTTCAAGTCTCTAAGGCCTACGCTCGCACCTCTCCGAGCTTTAAAGACCAGATATATATTAACAAGCAGAAAAAGGCTATTGAGATAGTAGATTTCTGAGATTTCCAGGCCTAGTAAAGAGCAAGGCCCTTGTCCCTGGGGAAGGAGTGATACAAAACAATGTATACTGTGAGGCCTACACCTCTTTCCTCTTCGAAGGAAGGAAGATAGCCCTCTACTCTAGGAGAGATAAGGGTATGGGATTTCAGTGCAATTAATCAGATAAATCCACTTAGCCATTTTATATATATAGTTTCGGGGACAACTCTTGGAGGACTCTAGACTGGAAGTGGGAAAGCAGGAAAGAGTGACCTTACGTGACGTATCTCTACGTGCACCGAGGCACCCTCGTTTACCCTGAAAAAGAGGCAAATATAGAAATAGCACTTTTTTTCGAGTCGAGTTCTGGTCGGGGAAATCCTAGACCCAGATCAGAATAGAAAGATGTTCTCTTCCGACTAGTATATATTTTGGGAAAGGACTTCAAGTTCCTCGAGTTGAAGACTTCCAACTAGTATATAAAAGCTTGTTCCACCTGCTAAGTCAGTTCATCAATCATCCCTCCTCTTTCTGACTAACCTCATGCCTGCTTGGATGGAGAGTCTGAGATATCTAGTTGGAGCTAGGGGGAAGGATGCTTCCTAGGATAGTGTGGATTCCAGTCGCGATTCTGACTTGACTTAATTCGTACAACTAGAAACTATATAAAAAAAGGGTTGGTGTGGCAACCAGTAGAGGAAAGTAAAGTCAGAAATGCAGTCTTCTAGTGAGAATCAAAAGAAGGAGCTAGTCCGGGGAGACGACCTGGCTTCAACTTCTTAGCCTGGCGGTAGGCAGAGGGGCGGGCTACTGTGCTAGGCTTCTTCGGGACGGTGTGAAACGGTTAGAAATGCTTGTCCTAGCAGTATAGTTAACGATGTAGTCGAGTCTCTAACCTCGTCAAGGATCAAGACTATAAGCTCCAGAGTCTGTCCACCTGAGCCTTCAAGATGTCGACTGATTGCATCGGAAGAGAATAAGAGCACACACCCCTACCTCTCCGGTCGAGCTACTGTCGTACGTCACTCATAGCCTGTCGAACTACGAGGTAAGCGCTTGGAAGATATGCATTGTCTTGACCAGGAAAATGAGTTGGTGGTATCAGAGAGGTAAGTCAAAGGTGTGGAAAAGAGAAGTCCAGACGCTACTTATCAAGGAAAGTGACTGGGATCGGAAAAAAATGGATAGTCCACGTGAGGATGACTCCCATACCTTGCTCAGTGGTCAGGATCGTACCTAGAATTGAGAATATAAAGCAAATTGCCAGTATTTATGCCTCAACCCAGACACTTAGATAGGCTATTGGCTTCCATTTTCTATAGGCGTAGGCACCCTTTTATGTAGTTTAAATAATTCAAGCTGCTTGGAACCCAATGTCACTATAAGCTCGTAGTGTTTGTCGGTCAGGGGACGACAAAGATAGAGTTGAAGCTCATCCGTCTAACCCTTACTTTTCAAAACTATCGAGATATATAAGGCATCTACTATTAACAATTATGAGAATATTAACGGACCTTCACTATTACCTGAGTTCAGATCGAACTTATGAAACTCACTCATCTACCCCGCTAGCCAAAAGCCTGCACCCTAGCCTGACCTCGGATATGCTAGCCTCTACTGCCATACGAGGCCTTACATGACAGTTGGAGGGCGTAATAGATCTATAGGAATTTCTATCCTCATTCTCTACCAAAAGATATAGTTTCGTCTTCCACAGAGCGAGGGGCAGTATCTGTCCAACTGAAGAGGGAAATGTTGGGTCGTTTTGCTTGAATTTCATTATAGATATTCAGGTAACTAGAATATCCAGATTTACATAACATTTACAATTAGCCCTACCTTGCCTTACAGATATTAGACGATGACCCCTTACACACATTGATAGACGCACTACTTTCGGAAAGAGTTATCACAGAGAAAAAAGATGAGAAAGAAAGGAAGTAAGCAAAAGACATGATCTTCCTCCTAGGCGAGAGAGAAAGTCATACTTCAGCTATGAAAGAAAAGTAAGCTGCATCAAATGAAGAACCTAGAGAAAATAATGGAATGAATAAATCAAAGATTGGACTATTGATAAACGGGGTCAAATTACTATTATAAGATTCCAGAGGAGTGAGAACATAACCTTACGAAGTCTAAGACAAGGATTTACCGGTCAGAAAGAAATAGATTATCATGAATAAACTCCAAAAAACACGCAATTAGGGACACCTCTCGTAAAGAAGTAGAGAAAGGATCGGAAAAGGATCTATCCAATACACAACTACTAACTATATTATTCAAGCTAATCAAATATAGGACTTTGAAAGGCATACTCTTTGTCTTTCTTTATACTTAGTGAGCCTCTGAGTTAGACTAGACTATCCGATCCAATTGTCGCAGACAAGCGAGAGAAGCATAGCTGAGGAACTATACATTATGCTGTCCTCGGATGGTTCTTCCAATATCTCTGATGCATTTCAGGCTATTAGTCAGGAAAACCGACGCATTCTCATTGCATCTGAGGGTTGATATCGTACGCCTAGTCATCAATGGCTTTCAAGATTACACATAAGTGAGACCTTGGTCTCTGAGAGGACAGTAGTACTCGCCCGTACCGCTAGCTCGAGGAAAATCAAAAGAATAACAGAAAGAACTAGATTTTCGAATATGCTAGAGTCCGCTTGAGACTCACTGGCTCCGAGGACAAACTACCAGGAAGAAGAGTCTTCTCCGTTAACTGGATCCTCCGACCACGAAGTCTAATCTCAGTCCTCACTAGGATTCATCCCACCCACGAACTAGACTCAAAGGATAAGAAAATAACTAGCTATCTGATCTGAAAAGCCGAAGGGTGATCCCCAGGACGAACACACTCTCACTCTAAGGACAGTCTGCCATATCGGCTAATCCCTCATCATGGGAAGAACTTCCAGAGCGCCTTCTACTTCTAATAGGCCGTGAAATAGATATCAAGCCTTCTCCAGTACGCACGAAGCCAAAGGACAGGTACTCGCTTCCTAATGAGGTCAGTCACTCCAGGCCTGGGGACCGCAGCGCTTTACTTCGGCTGTAAGCATCAAGCAACGAGAGTGGTGTCAAAGAATCAGAATTGAGAACCAGTGTTTTACACTCACGAAAGGCTAAGCTATGTATACGAGTCGAGTTATGCTGTACTAAGGTAACGAACTCGGGTGGGCAATTAGTCCACAAGCGTTGTTTTAGTGAGAAGAAAGATGGTGTGTGCACGAACCATAAGGCCATAGCCACATCTGGTCAACTATCCTGAACCTGCGGCTAAGCGCAGGTATGATTTGCGTAGGGATGCAAGAAGCAAGGTCAAAGGTCAAAAGTGAGTAAGCCGATTTAGGTAGTAGATGGCGTGCTCGATGATGAGAAATTCCAAAACATTTTTTGATGATCCTAAACCAATAAGCCTATATAGGTTTTGAGAATGAAGAATTCTGGTGTATGAAACTAAGGAGGACTAGTTAAGCATTTGCGGAAAGCATTTGATATTTGTACTCCCCGACTTCCGAGAAATCCTCTACTTCCACTCAGAAAGAAGCGGAGGGGAATGAGTCTATGTAGAAGCAGATTTGAGAGCAAAAAATAGTGGTCAAGGATCAATGGATTCAAACGTCAATCTCAAAAAAGCAGTGAGAAAAAAGTATGAGTATTGAACCAGGCTTGGAGCTCAAGCATAGAGGAGAGCTCATCCGGTTGTCAAAGAAGGGGGGATATGCTAGCTAAGAAGAGGTCATATGCGAATCAAAGGTAGTTCTCCAGTGGATGCGAAGGAGAGGAGGGCAGATGCAGACTATATAATCGGCGGTTATATCAGACGGAGGGCTATGCCTTCGAGAAAGAGAGCTAGGAATCACGGAAAGACAATAGAGACGATAGATGGTGCCTCAACTTCCGACAGCCTCGGAGCCTCAGCAAGGAGGAGGTATGTCGAACTGGAAAAAGGAAAAGGTAGTCAAGTAGTATCATACTCGCCATTCATTTCTCCTAGGTCTCTTGATAGTGGCAGCAGATCCGTAGTGATATACTCTTATTCATCGATGCTCTCCAGAGTTCTAGCCTTCAGAGGTAGTGTAGAGCGCAAGGATAATTAAAGGGATCATAATCTGTCGGTCACTACTACAAGACTGGAAGTGGCAGGTCAAGATTAGCTCAACTAGAAAGAGGCAGAGTGGATTCAATAAGCAAAGCTGGAGCTGACGGAGGTACCTAAGAAGTGGATACGGAGATCAAGTGGATAAGCAGTCTTCGAGGCCCCTGAAAAGAAAGTAGTCTAATTCTCAGCTTCGATGAGGTCTCAAAGAGCTGAGGTCTGTCTCCAGTCGATCAAAGTGGGAGTGAGTTGAGGCAGAGAGGTGCCGAGGCGGAAAGCGGAAACAGAAGGTTTTTTTGAGAATATAATAGTTGTCAGTCCACCACACCTATCTCTGTCGTCTTTCCAGAGGCTAGCCTTAGCCCCCGCTCGAGTGAATGAATCTACCGACACACACATGGCCCACAACAGAGCGACGCTTAATAGCGGCTGAACGACCTGACTACTAACTAAAGGAAGGCAGTGGAGTGATGGAACGAAACGAGCCTCACTTAAGGCGATACGAATCCTTGCGAGCGACTTCCAGGGTCCATAGGGGGGGACCGTTGTCACGATATAAGAAGAGGCTTAGTTAGCTTGATCTCATTTTCAGGCTAGGGAGAAGAGGAGGCTACTTATTTCATTTGGATTTGATCTCGAGAAATTCTCTAAAAAGATATAATATGCAATTGGGATAGTTGGCTTGCAATGCACTCCATTCTTTGTTTGTTTTTTTGCCCCGGTTGGTCTTCAGCCTCACTTCTGCTCGTACCTAGGTGCTCACAGACTGCCGTCAGTAGTTGACATAGGCTTAGGGCTCAATTGAGATATATGGTTGATGGGCTTTCTTTGACAGAGGTCGAAAGCCAGTAAAAGCGGGCCGCCTATAGCCTGCCAGGAAAGAGCCGCCAATTTCCAAGTGTGCTTTTCTGATATTAGCCTGAGAATCTGAACCCTTCGAAAGCACCTTTCTTGCTACGAGTTTACCGGGATATGAAAAGCTTGTACATATTCCAAAAAAGCCGCTAGTGCAGATGGGAATTAGGAGATATAAGTTAGGGCAGTCTTTCCGTGTTTTCTGTCCCGTAATAAATAACACGAAGCAAGTGATCCCCGGGCCTATAATCTTCTAGTCCTCCATCATATATAGTAGGAAGTCGATCGAATAGAAGTTCGCTTGCAGATGAAGGTACCGTGCATCTAGATGGAAAGCAGGAACTAGATAGAAAGGCTTTCTTTGTCTTCCAGGCGTCGAGGAGAATCTCTCAGTCTAAGCTACCAGCTCGACTTCTTTGCTGTCATTGATCAGGACTTTCAGCTATCTATCCAGCCCTCCTATGGGAGGTAATAGGTAAAGAAAGGCTCTTTCAATGGGGCTCATCTCATAACCCTAAGAGAACCCTCTATAGTTTTGTAAACTACACAATTTCTTTGAGCTGACTCGCTCCATTCGCAAAGTTAGCGGGAAGGTCACTCACTATACTATAGTTTGGTAGGTGGCTGACGCAAGGAAGGAGAGTTGGCGACTTGGCTACGAAGTGAGCGGGAAAGCAGTAATATCAAGCCTAGTTGATCGGATGCGCAAGAGGGAAGTGGAAAGTGGCATCAAACGCGGGAGTCCATGGGAAGTAGAATAGCTTCTTCTCAGTCTGGGCTGATTCTAACTGAATAATTGGGATAGCCTCCCACCTATAGCCCTCCGGGGGTAGGGTAGAGAGGGGAGACCCCCGGGGGTTAGGGGGAGAGGGGGATACACATACCCCTACTCTATAGATGGTGAGAGGGCGAACTACATATCAAGAGAAATGAAAGTAGGTCACCCTCACTCCCCGCTCGGTCCTTCGTTATTGCTTCCGTCAGTTTGCGGTTCACCTCCCCTTATCAATAGTCTCATTGTCTTTACACTAAGTGTGTGAAAACACTGTCTTAACACAGAGGGCGTCGCAAGTCGCAACTCTCCATGGTTATCGGTCGGGAATGTGTCCTCCGAACAAAAAAAGCCATAAGTCGAAGACCTGTGAATCCTTGGGACTCCCGCGGCACCCCCGCAACTACCTTTCTAGGTCGGAGACCACCTCACCTGACAATGGCCCCCATCACCCGGGAGAGAAAGAAGGGTACGCTAAATCGGTAGTTCGATTCAAGGGGCGAAGAAGCTCTCTTGTCCTTTGACGGGAGAGGGGCGAAGAAGCTCTCTTGTCCTTTGACGGGAGAGGAGCGAAGAAGCTCTCTTGTCTTTGGACGGGAGAGGGGCGAAGAAGCTCTCTTGTCCTTTGACGGGAGAGGGGCGAAAAAGCTCTCTCGTCCTTTGATGGGAGAGGGGCTGATCTTGTTTCATACTTGTCTTCTAGCTGGCTACAAGCAAACCACTCATGAGGGGGTCTTCTCCATGTCCATCATCCCAAGAGTGGACCAGCTCTCCGATGTCAGAGTGAATTGGATAGCCCCACTGGGTTCTCCGGTTGAATCAATTCCCCCTCGTCGCAAGAAGCCATCCTTATCCCCCTGCCTCAATCTTGATGAAACTCAGTCCCTGGTAGCCTCTATATGGATGGGAGGGATGTCCCAGGGGGTAGATTGGGAACTGGACAATCTGGCCTTTCTTCAGGGAGCAAGGATCACGAGACGTATTAGCCATCAGGCGGGTCTTCGTTGAATCAATCCCATCCGAGTGAAAGCAGCGAGCAGGCCCATAGAAAATACATAATACCTACTAATATCAATGTATTTAATATAATAAAAGCTTTACGAAGACTTTTTTATATAGTTTTCTTCGCTTCGCACTTATTTATATAGGGATTGACATTTTCTTTATGAGTCGCGTAGGTGAGTGGTAAGCGTAGGAGGCGTGTCCGAAGGGCAGAGGCTGCAGTGTGATTTCAGGTGCTGTCGCGTCATTGAGATCCGTAGGGTGGGTGGCGGGGACTTCAACTGACCTTTAAATAAGGGGTGCTAGGCTTAGTAGGGCTCAACCTACAATATCACTGTTATGAGCGGTACGTTTCAACCAATTAAACTATAAGCCCCTAGACGAGTCCGAAAATGCCAAGTTAAGAAGTTGTTTTTAATGTTCGTTTGTGAAAATAATTAAAGTCGTTCGTTGTAGGCGACCGGAAACAGTCAAGAAATAACCACAATTTTTAATCAAATTCAATCAAGTGGTTTTTATGTTTATTTTACTTGGGCAAGTCCCAAGGTCGATCACAAGGAGGCAAAGGAACAACTTAGATTAATGTCTATCCAATTTTGAGTTCGATTTTCAAGGCGGTCTTTTTTTTGGAATTTTTCAATGCAATATGAGATGCACAATGCAAGTTCGGCCTATTTTAGGGACTAAAATGTAAATTTCGATCAAACGATGTCCGAAAAATACGAAACTTGGCCACAATGTAAATTATGATGAAATGGGTGCATTATAATTTTTTTGGAATTTTTGGATGCAATATGAATTTTTTAGGGATTTTTAAATTCAAACAAAATGATTTTCAATATTTAATTTTAATAAATATCAAACCTACTTATTTTCAAGAATCAAAATTATCTGAGATCTATCACTAGGTGACGGATCTCAGAAAAATCCTAAACCTCGAAAATGTGGGGTTTAATACCTATTAAAAATTAAATATCAAAAGATGCAAAATGATTTTTACAGGATAAAATATGCATGCAAATGCAAAACTTTTCGGGCACAATGTTAAGAATAATTAACTCTACAATATGTGATTTTTCGGGAATTTTTAAAGCAACGGTTAATCAACTATGAATTTCAGAGCAAGAAATGGGTAAAATATGCAAATCTCCACAAAATAATTATTTGTTAATTAACCATTAATCACAAAATTACCCACAATATGTCAAAGCGTAGAGAATCAATTAACCAACATCATCCTATTTTTTTGATAATAAAATACTGTAGAGAAGGTTCAAACTAAGGCGGAAACACAGGGGTACAGATGCAAATAGATGTAAATAAAATAAATATAAAATGCACTGGGGGGTTTGTGTTATTACCAATAATTCTGGGGTGAATTATGCAAATTTCACAGAGAGGCACGTGCTGCGCACGTGCCCTCTGGTCTTGGACGGAGGCGCAAATAGCGTGTATAATTTACCCACGCTGTCACGTGCGGGGCACGTGACCCGTGGGGCTGATGTCACGCTGACATCCCCCTCGGACGCACGTGCCTCGCACGTGCGCGAGGGGTCTCGGGCTAGCCGCCCGGTGGCGCGGCGGAGGCGCATGGCCGAGGCGGAGGGGAGGCCGGCGGAGCTCTGGTGCCGGGCGGCGTTGTCGAGGCGGGTCAGGCGGTGGCGCTGGAGTGCTGGCGGAGGAGGTGAACGGAGGCGATTGAGTCGTCCTTTGGTGGAGCTTTGGCGATGACGAAGGCGGAGATGATGGTCCGTTGGTGAAGGCGTTGACGGCGATGAACGAAGGTGGTTGCGTTGGCCGAGGAAGATGAAGTCGATGGCAATGGAGTCGAAGGTAGCTGGTTGATGATGATGACGGCGAAGAGGCGGAGCAGCGTTGTCGAAAAGTCGTCGTAGGCTCGACGCCAGGGGGCGGAGCTGGAGCAGCAACGGTCGGAGGGGGATACTCACCGTGGGTGCAACGAGCCAGAGGTAGCTCGGATCTTGCCTCCAAGATACCTCGCCGGCGCTGTCACCGCGGCGAGGGTGACCTAGGTGTATCGGCGGATGGTTGGCGGAGATTTTGGAGAGGCGGCGACGATGATTGCGGGGGGTCTGTTGGAGGTAGAGGACGACGCACAGGCGCCGTTCGATCAAACGAGATCGAACGGCTCCTGTAGCGACATGTGGCGGGTAGGAAGAGATGGGGAGAGGCATGTGCGGAGCACGTGCCTGGGTGGCACGTGCGACGCACGTGCGTCGTTTATTTTTTTTATTAATTTTTTATTATTATTATTTTTTTTATTTAAAAAAAACGATAAAATAAAGGCCAAAAACGACTGACACGTGGCGGCCTCTGCGGCTGCCACATGTCAGCTCCAGATAAATCGAAAAATAAATCATTTGTAAAATCAAAAAGAAATAGCAAATGACCTTGGATCGAAAAAGTTTCTTCACGAAAAATGCTCGTCTCGACGAGATCTACAACTTTCCAGAAGACAACAAAGCCAAATTCGGTCAAATGTAAAAAGTGAATTTTTGGGGTATCCCATGTACATAGAATACCTTGATTTTTGAGTTTTCTAATTTTTTGTCATTTTTAAACACGATAAAAATCCGGAAAAATAAAGAAAACTCAAAGATAAATAAAAGAGACCTTAATCTAATTTTTTTGGATTTTTATTAATAAAGAAAATATATACATAAAATATCGGTCAGAAAAGCCGTGAAAATATACAAAAGAGGCCCAAAACCCAACTTTCACATACGAGCTCCGATTCACTTGAACTTGGTCTTGTTTTGAAGGTAATTGAATGTACATTAGTTCAAAAGTGAGTAGGATCAAATCGGACACTGGATGGGGAAGATATGTGGCTTTTAGTCCGAAAATCCTCAAACTAGGGTTTGGGTTTTTGGTCCACTTAACAGGGTTAGTGATTTTTTTGTATTTTTTATTTATTCTTGTCAGTTATGAGTACACAGTGGAAGTGAGTTTGTGGTATGCGGTGTTATCATGGAGGAGTTAAATATAGGGGAAGTTAGGCTATTTACAGGACATTTTTGGCTTGGATTTTTGGCTTCTTTTTTTATGCAGAAATTAATGCTAAAATGTAAAACTTATGGAATCATGCCGGAATGCTAATTATGCGAAATAAATGCAGAAATGCAGTTGATTTTGAGGGGCTTGAGCTTAATTAATGAGACCTAGAATGGTGAATCCGAGATTCATCATCCCCCTATACTTAAACCATGCTCGTCCCTGAGCATCAAAAGGAAATGCCATGAAGTGAAATGAGACTGGGTTCCATACTAAGACCATGAACTGAAGGTGAAAGCGAAACTAAACTCGACCTTTGGATTAATAATGTGGCGGAACTTCTGTGAGACTTAGAATTTTAAAATCAACAGTCCTAAGGTTCTACATATCATTGACACAGTTTCAGCTCAGAAGTCATCTTAGATCAATCCTCTTCCCAAAGTATACCCTATGAACATTGAATAACCGACTCATGTGTGTGAAGGTTTTTAGCTCTTCCCATTCAGAATGCCGAATTGCCATGCTCCTCTCCTCTCCAGTAACTCGTCCTCGGGGAGTCAGGTATTTCCTTCTAAGGTCTGTCGCGCTGTGTTCACAATCGAATGAGGGAGAAGATAGAAGAAAGAGAAAAGAACTGGAGGGTGGCCAGTGTAGTCACCTCTCCTTGTGAAGATAGCCAGTGTAGCCGAGTCTCCACCAAGATCTGTAGGTTTCTGAAGCTTGGACCTTTTTGGTCGGATTTTTATTTGGTAGAATGCTTCTATGTATTTGGAAATTTTGGTGATTCTGCTTGGATCTTGTTGTGCCCCTACGGATATAGAATCTTTTTGTTCCGTACATTTTTTGGGGTCTTAGAAAAAATTGTGCCCAGCCGTCCATCCCTTTTCCGAAGCTTTATTTCAACCCGTACTCTGGTCTTTAGATTTCCACGCTACCAGAAAAGAGACTCACACAGTCTTCCAACATCCCGTTTGGGTTGAGCTAAGTGCATAGTGTGAGAGTGCGAATTAATTCCTTATTCCAGAGTTGTACCCAGAATGAAGAGACCAGGTTAGACACTAAGAGTCAAACGATGTACATTGTCATGTGGAATTTAAGGGATTGAGTCAAAAAGACCTGAAGCTCTTAAAATCCTCTTTCTCGGTGAAGTTCCTCTGAAAATTAGGTGGATTAAGGTCAAGTCCAGACCACTCTCGGTTTCGGCTCATAACTCGGTTCAGAACCCAATGACTTTTCACAGATGCAAATGCATGTAATGTTGGATGAAGTGCATGTGTGTGCAATGCAGATTTTTTTTTTGACATTTTATGCAAGGGAATTTTTTTTAATGCAGAAAATGGAATAAGAAGCCTCCTTTTTTTTCACAAGATAATGGGCAAGTCAGTGTTAATAGCAAAACTCCTTTTTTTTTCTTTTTCTTGTTGTTGTTGTTTTTTTTTTAAAGTTAGTACCCACCCCGTAAATACATATAAACTTACGCGCAAGTACGAGATATGGGTAAAATATATACAAAGTATATATACAGACCCCACTATACTTAGCGAGTGATGTGTCCTCAGAGAACAAGAGGCGTAAAGAAGACATAGCTCGGGTTAAGCGTAAGGGAGTGAAAAAGAAAGGAAAAAAAATGAAAAGAAAAATGAAGCGATCGGGATATGTGAATGAAGAGAGTATATACAGGTGGATGCCGGTTCCCCCTATACTTAGGCTCTGATCAGCCTAAGTATGGAAGAAGGGTGGAAATGTCGTGATCAGGAATTAGGAGAAGAATGGTATATACAGATGGCATCGATCCCCCCCTATACTTAGGCCTTGGCCTATGTAGAGGAAGAAGTTATACAAGGGAACCGATGTGGTCGGGAGGGAGGGTGGGTAGCCGATGATTAAGGCGGTTTTTCGGCTGATCTTTTTGTGAGTCTGTGGTGGGAGATCGTAATGATGAGTCGGAGATGAGGCATATGATTCCCAACAATTGTCAGTGTCATCCTCAGACAAATTATGATGGATAGTGGATGAATTGTTTGAGTCAGATGAAAGATATCCATCATTGGAATTATCCTCAGAGGAGTAGTAATTGAAAGTGGGCATACTCCAAGTATTCTGGTCTTTTTGTTTTTTCAATTGTTTTCTCAGAATTCGTTCCTTCTTGGGATCAATCAGTTTGTCCTCGGATGAATGCTCAGAAGCACCGGTCTCAGTCAGCTCATACGAAAGAATTCCAGTGTACTTGAAGAATGCAGGAGCATCAGCATTGGATGAGTAGTAGTTAGGAACGGGAGTTGTCCAACGAGGATTGAATTTTGGATCCTTACGAAGATATGGCTTTAGGGTTGCCGAACAGACTTCACTCATGTAAACCATTTTTTCCGGACCTGATGAGGAATCATCAACTGATTCCTCTTCCGAAAGGTCAAAGGTGACTCTCTTTTTATTTTGTCGTGACGGTGTCGGTTCACTTGAGTATCCAGATGAATAGCCATTTGAATTCTCCTTGGTCGGTGTTTGATATGCGGGCTTGTTCTTATTCTCCCGAATGTTTGAGCACTCTCGATTTGGGATGATTTGGTCAAGATATTCAGAGAATGTTGCTCCAGGGTGTGACCATGCATATGTCTCAGGATCGTAGTAGAAAGATTTGTCTATTTTGAGATCCTCGGGGATTTGAATATTGGGGAGAGTCTCTGCATGTTTCTTTCTCCATTGATTCGATGTTGTTGCATTCCTGAGTCGAGTTGATGTAATCCCATGTAGTCAGAGAAGGTTGACCCAGGGTGTGCCCATGCATAAGTCTCCGGATCATATGATTCATATACATGGTTGTCCATGGTGAGAGCGGCTGGGAATGGAGCAGGGGGGAGATTTTCTAAACCAATAGTCTCATCAACAACCGCTATCTCAGGTCTGGCCGAGGTAGGGCTCTTCTACCATTTCATGGTTACGGTTGTTGGGGACTTCGTGGGTTGTCTCAGAAGATCGTGGTTCCTCAAAGATAGGGTCCAGATTTAAGTGCTTCCAGTGCTGTGAAATTGATTTCCCGAGTCTCACATCGATACTCGCCTTGGCCAATGCCAAGAATGGCTTTCCGAGAATGATTTGGAGACTGGGTAAATTCTCCTTGATGTTCAATATCAATGATCGTGAATTCTACCTTGAGCGGAGCACCTTGGAATTTTATGATGACAGAAATAATTCCTCTCGGCCGCTTTATCGATCGGTCCGCTAATTGTAGAATCTCTCGTATCTTCCGAATTGGTCTTAGTTTGAGTTCATGGAATACAGAGGTCGGGAGGATATTAATTGGTGAATCATCATCAATTCGAGCATGGGTGAAAATTGTGTCTTTGATTTTGCAGTCAAATCTGGGCAACCGCTTCACTATGCGGCTCTTGGTTTTTCTCCTCAACACCAAGGAGGAGGCCATTGACAAGATATGTCTTTCAGTCTTTGTTTGTATCCTGCCCGACTTTTTGTTCATTAATTTATCTGTTATAAATCTTTTAAGGTCGGGGAAGTGTTCAATGGTCTGTATAAAGGGAAGCTCAAATATGAAGCGTTTTTTTCCAGTGCTTCCCGTATAGTCGGATCCAAATTTCGCAGATCATCTTCAGTTTCAATTTTTATGAAATTTTCTAAATTTTCAAATTTTTTTTGTGGTTTTCAAATATTTCCATTTCTTTGGTATTTTCTGGGTGGTGTGGGGGTGTGGGGTGTTCTTCAGACAAAGAGGGGCTCTGGTGTTCAGGGTTAGGGTCAACAGCATAATCATTTTCAGAATTATCCATAGGTCCTGAATATCCTCAGAATTTTCAATCTCAGATCCAGTTATTTCCTCATTCATTTTACTGTCCGAGCCACCATAGAATGCGATGAATCGATCGGTAAATTTTTGAAATCTCTCCTCTATTGAATTGAATTTTTATTTATCCTCGAAATATCGTCCTCAAGATTTGGTTCATGATTAATTATGGGAGCAGTAGGTGTATGTTCGATAATTTCATCTTCCATTTTTCCCTTTGTGCTGAGAGGAGAGCTTTTTGGAATATCCGAAATATGATCATTATTTTCTGAAAATTCTCCTCAAAAATAATGGAAGGAGACTGCTCATATGGTTCAGACATGTGTGTTGATTGGTCAGACCTTGATATTGTGGAGTCAACATACAGGGTTTATGTGTTTCTAAGCGGTCAGTCCAGTCTCTGTATGAGTATCATGTCTGACGAGGGGTCTATCATGGTCAATCCAATGTCGATGATTATTCAGTGCATGTCTATCCATCTGAGTTTGGTTTCTCTGCCAGTCATGAGGTTTGAAGGGATTTGGATCTTGAAAAGTTTCATTGGCGAGAAACTGAGAATAAGACGATTCAGTCCAAGATGGTAGGTGGTCATTTACGGTTGGATGGTTCGAATAGAAATTTAATGAGGAGGCCGAATTTATCTGCGGGTGAAAGCCTCCCACAGGGGATTTAGTTGATTTGGGCCTAACCGAAACAAATTCATTTTCATAGTATAACTCTGATGGGTGTTTTGGTCATTTTGGAGTGGAATGGGGGTTGGATCTGCGAGAGTTTTGGACAAGAGTTCCATTATGAGGTTCAAATCAAGATAGGGAAGAGATGATTGCACGGATAGTCAAAGAGAATTTTATCGAATGTGCAGCTATTGATCTTGAAATCGGTTCACGCACACCAATGCAAACACAATTCAAACCCCCGGTTCACCAACTCACACAATGAAGCCGTAAGAGTTCGGCTATTATCTTTTCAATTTTAGTTGGTGATAAATTCAATCTTGCAAGCCATTTAAACGAGATGTTAGGTTTGGAGCTGGGCTCTATCCTAGGGTGCGTCTCTCTCCTCGCTGCAAGATAAAATCAAACAATGGGGTTTGCTCTCCCGCAGAAATTCTTGATTTTATAGATTTTTTTTAAGATCGGCTTTATTTAGCAGTCCCAATTTTAATGAGGCGATCATTGAAGAATTTAGATGAACACAAATACACGTCTACCGTCCAGTCCCAATTTCCTTTAGATTTATGTGATAAAACACGAGAGAGGAATTCGGGAAAAGCCGATGCACTCGGAAAACTATGATGAATGCTCAGTTAGAGACTTACAGTGCCTCCTCGCAATCTCCATGTGGATGCAATACAGGAATTTTAAAAATTTATACTAAATGCGTGCAAGCCGATGAAAACCGCACCTAAGCAGAAAGTTCTATTAGCGGGAAAGAATTGAGTTGAATTTTGGCTAAGTTGAACGATCTAATGTGCATCTTAGTTAGAGTGCAGTGTGGCTTAAGATCCTACGAGCACAATCAAAAATAAAATGCTCTAAGAGACGTATGTGCAGGTCTATCCTAATCGCCACTCAAGTCGGGCCTACCCTCTCCGGAGAGTGAAACAGGCCACGACACACCACAAAAAAAGTTCAAGGTCTTTTTACACACGCGAGAGTCCAAACGGACACCGCTATAAATGAGCAGAAATTAAAAGTGCAGAAATTAAAAACCTAGACTCTACTCTCTCTCACGACTCGACTCGATCTTAATTTAATTGCGGTTTCTTCGGGTGTCGGTGAAGATGCGTCGGTTCCTTGAAAAACCGCTCCACGTGCGCCGGGTACCTCGCAAGAAAAATAAGAGAGAGAATGTAAGAGAGTGACTCAGAAAATAATCAAAAATAAAATAAATGAAATAAAATGCTGAGAAATAAATACAAGCAATAAAATGGGATTTACAGTGAAAGATTCAGGGGGCAGACTACCCGAATTCGGAAAACCGAACAAAATTTTCAAAACAAAACTCTAGGCCGTTTGCCTCCCCGGCAACGGCGCCCATCTAACGAGTCCGAAATGTCAAGTTAAGAAGTTGTTTTTAATGTTCGTTCGTGAAAATAATTAAATTCGTTCGTTGTAGGCGGCGATCGGAACAGTCAAGAAATAACCACAATTTTTAATCAAATCAATCAAGTGGTTTTTATGTTTATTTTACTTGGGCAAGTCCCAAGGTCGATCACAAGGAGGCAAGGAACAACTTAGATTAATGTCTATCCAATTTTGAGTTCGATTTTCAAGGCGGTCTTTTTTTGGAATTTTTCAATGCAATATGAGATGCAAAGTGCAAGTTCGGCCTATTTTAGGGACTAAAATGTAAATTTCAATCAAACGATGTCCGAAAAATATGAAACTTGGCCACAATGTAAATTATGATGAAATGGGTGCACTGTAATTTTTTTGGAATTTTTGGATGCAATATGAATTTTTTAGGGATTTTTAAATGCAAACAAAATGATTTTCAATATTTAATTTTAATAAATATCAAACCTACTTATTTTCAAGAATCAAAATTATCTGAGATCTATCACTAGGTGACGGATCTCAGAAAAATCCTAAACCTCGAAAATGTGGGGTTTAATACCTACTAAAACTTAAATATCAAAAGATGCAAAATGATTTTTATAGGATAAAATATGCATGCAAATGCAAATCTTTTCGGGCACAATGTTAAGAATAATTAACTCTACAATATGTGATTTTTCGGGAATTTTTAAAGCAACGGTTAATCAACTATGAATTTCAGAGCAAGAAATGGGTAAAATATGCAAATCTCTACAAATAATTATTTGTTAATTAACCATTAATCACAAAATTACCCACAATATGTCAAAGCGTAGAGAATCAATTAACCAACATCATGCTATTTTTTTGATAATAAAATACTTTAGAGAAGGTTCAAACTAAGGCGGAAACACAGGGGTACAGATGCAAATAGATGTAAATAAAATAAATATAAAATGCACTGGGGGTTTGTGTTATTACCAATAATTCTGGGGCGAATTATGCAAATTTCACAGAGAGGCACGTGTTGCGCACGTGCCCTCTGGTCTTGGACGGAGGCGCAAATAGAAGAATCTCCAGGGGGCGTGTATAATTTACCCACGTTGTCACGTGCGGGGCACGTGACCCGTGGGGCTGATGTCACGCTGACGTCCCCCTCGGACGCACGTGCCTCGCACGTGCGCGAGGGGTCTCGGGCTAGCTGCCCGGTGGCGCGGTGGAGGCGCACGGCCGAGGCGGAGGGGAGGCCGGCGGAGCTCTGGTGCCGGGCGGCGTTGTCGAGGCGGGTCAGGCGGTGGCGCTGGAGTGTTGGCGGAGGAGATGAACGGAGGTGATTGAGTTGTCCTTTAGTGGAGCTTTGGCGATGACGAAGGCGGAGATGATGGTCCGTTGGTGAAGGCGTTGACGGCGATGAACGAAGGTGGTTGCGTTGGTCGAGGAAGATGAAGTCGATGGCGGTGGAGTCGAAGGTAGCTGGTTGATGATGATGACGGCGAAGAGGCGGAGCAGCGTTGTCGAAAAGTCGTCGTAGGCTCGACGCCAGGGGTGGAGCTGGAGCAGCAACGGTCGGAGGGGGATACTCGCCGTGGGTGCAACGAGCCAGAGGTAGCTCGGATCTCGCCTCCAAGATACCTCGCCGGCGCTGTCACCGCGGCGAGGGTGACCTAGGAGTATCGGCGGATGGTTGGCGGAGATTTTGGAGAGGCGGCGACGATGATTGCGGGGGGTCTGTTGGAGGTAGAGGACGATGCACAGGCGCCGTTCGATCAAACGAGATCGAACGGCTCCTGTAGCGACATGTGGCGGCTAGGAAGAGATGGGGAGAGGCACGTGCGGAGCACGTGCCTGGGTGGCACGTGCGACGCACGTGCGTCGTTTATTTTTTTTATTTCTTTTATTAATTTTTTTTATTATTATTATTTTTTATTTTTTATTTAAAAAAACGATAAAATAAAGGCCAAAAATGACTGACACGTGGCGGCCTCTGAGGCTGCCACGTGTCAGCTCCAGATAAATCGAAAAATAAATCATTTGTAAAATCAAAAAGAAATAGCAAATGACCTCGGATCGAAAAAGTTTCTTCACGAAAAATGCTCGTCTCGACGACATCTACAACTTTTTCAGAAGACATCAAAGCCAAATTCGGTCAAATGTAAAAAGTGAATTTTTGGGGTATCCCATGTACATAGAATACCTTGATTTTTGGGTTTTCTAATTTTTTGTCATTTTTAAACACGATAAAAATCCGGAAAAATAAAGAAAACTCAAAGATAAATAAAAGAGACCTTAATCTAATTTTTTTTGTATTTTTATTAATAAAGAAAATATATACATAAAATATAGGTCAGAAAAGCCGTGAAAATATACAAAAGAGGCCCAAAACCCAACTTTCACATACGAGCTCCGGTTCACTTGAACTTGGTCTTGTTTTGAAGGTAATTGAATGTACATTAGTTCAAAAGTGAGTAGGATCAAATCGGACACTAGATGGGGAAGATATGTGGCTTTTAGTCTGAAAATCATGAAACTAGGGTTTGGGTTTTTGGTCCACTTAACAGGGTTAGTGATTTTTTTGTATTTTTTATTTATTCTTGTCAGTTATGAGTACACAGTGGAAGTGAGTTTGTGGTATGCGGTGTTATCATGGAGGAGTTAAAAATAGGGGAAGTTAGGCTATTTACAGGTCATTTTTGGCTTGGATTTTTGGCTTCTTTTTTTATGCAGAAATTAATGCTAAAATGCAAAACTTATGGAATCATGCCGGAATGCTAATTATGCGAAATAAATGCAGAAATGCAGTTGATTTTGAGGGGCTTGAGCTTAATTAATGAGACTTAGAATGGTGAATCCAAGATTCATCACCCCTACCGGTATTTACATGCAATTCGCTCACTTCGAGAAGAGCAGACTCCTCTTGAGGAGACTCGGAGCCTGCAGAGGAGTTGAGCTGTTGACTTCATCTTCTAACCCAGGGGGAATGAAAGAGGTGGATTCGTGACGGCGAAAACATCGACGAAACTCAGCTCGCGGGCACTCAAAGCTCAACGCAAGACCCGAATATATATATATATATAGTTGGGGTTCTCTATTTGCTTGCCATTTTTTTGGCCGCTCGAGCCCATCCTGGGGGTAGGAGGGGTGTGTGAGGCCACCATTTCCGTAGCCCAGAATATATAATCTAATCGCCAGTCCGCCGAGTTACTGATAGACCGGCCCCCGGAGGTGCAAGGCTAACACAAAGAACCACACGCGATGCCATGACGTTCGGGCCTCTCCCCCAAGAGTCCCTTCACTACACTAACCTTAACGTAGGACTACTAAGGCATACTGATGATAGACTTTCCCAAGAAGAACAAATAGAAAGATCAAAGCTTAAGGGAAGAATGGTTATTAGAAGAGAATACAAAGTCAATCAGGATCCAAGCTTCAGCCTTGTTCTTTTCTTCTAACCCCTTCGCGCACTATGTGAGCTCGTGACCGAGAGTCCAGTCGCTCACTCCGCTGCCGTCGTTTCTCTAAGGCTTATCCAAGAGAGGAAGGCTTTCTCAAATGTGATAGAAATTCGTTTAAAAAAAGACAAGACTCTTTCTGAGGTATTTGCAAAATAGGACCTTATCGCGATTAGTCCGAAGGTCCATGTTGGAGAGTGGGTTTTGGGATTTCTGATTTGAATAATCGTAGAGAATGAATCATGGAAGCTGTAATATCGGACTTATTGGTATTTTTCTATTAGCATCGAGATCAGCACACGAATAGTAGCCATACGTGCCGCGGGTTAAAAGGTGAAGTCACGTACATCTGCGTCTATCCCTTAGCTACGCGATCGTGCCTTATAGCGCTCCACAGAGCCATCAGCACGTTGATAGCGCCATTTACATCCCACAACAGAAGCATCAACTAGCTCCCAAGTACCCCGTGCCTATAATGTGGACATCTCATCCTCCATGGCATGAGGCCATTTCGGATCAAGTAGCGCCAGGGTGGCCTCTAATATAATAGACTCTCTACGGACAATGCTTTAGCTTATCAAATCCCTAGCTGGAAAGTCGAAAATCCCTATCTTCAAAGTCAAAAATCCATAATGAATGCTAGAGACTATCGCGAAATAAAGAAATGCAAAGGAGACATAGTGAATATATAGTAGAGTCTTGGATGCATGGTACTGTAAATACTCTTGCATGTCCTCTGCCCCTTTCTCTTAGCAATGGAAAAAGCAAATCACTATCAATATCAACATCTTCCCCACGTCACCAGAATTTTCACACGCATCCAGTGGGTCAGATGTACGCTGCTCAGACCCTAGACCTCGCCACCAGCCTCACCTGCATCCACAGAGTCAGGAACATGCTCCTCAGACCTGACCTCTGACTTAGCAGGCGATTGATATGATCGTGAGGTAGACTGCCCCAGATATATATACGCGGAGGATCCTGAAACCGACTCAGTGACTCCTGTGTGGCAGGATAGGACTCCAAAGGGACATGAGGAAGAGGCATAGGAGCAGAAACTAGATAGAAAGGGGGTGCTATGTAAGGTTGAGCGAGTTACTGCAGTAGAAAAGAAGGGAAGAGACAACCCTATAGTGGCGTGGTGACATCAGCACTCACATAGTGAGGTCTCAGAAGAGGATCATAGCACCTATATCCTTTCAAAGTACGTGAATAATGAAAAGGCGTTTGATTGCCCACGGTGAATAGATAGTTGAGGCATTAATTGAAGCGCTCACATTATATACAAGATTTTCCCAATTAAATTACATATTACTATCATCTACAAAATCTGGGCCTTATGAGGCTGCTGCAGCAATAGAATTGGACCTTCCTATTTGCGGTTTGAGTTCTACCCTGGGTCTTTCCAAGCAACAGAATTCCATCTTCAACCCCCTACATACTACTTGAATATTTAATAAGAGAGGGGCCCCAGTCACAGACGCTGACTGGGAAGTTCGATGCTGTGTGACTGAGTTATATGCTTTGTTTATCACACCCTATGTCCGCCAGTTCACGCTCCATTTCGGAACTTGAACTATATATTCGGGAGCTGGAACTTGTCTACGCAAGCGAGGATAAGCCTTGGACCTCGTGGGTGGTGTACGTAGCATAGTGAGGAGGCATGTTTGTCTTCGCTGTGAGATGAATGTCCTGAGAGATTTTCTTCTGATAAAACCACCCAGCTTGGATACGAGGTAGGTGGGTCAGGGTCAGGATGTCGGCATGTCTTTGTCTATGCCACGTCTTGTCTAGATTGATGCTGGTGAGTCGATGACCTAGTCCACTGGCTTGCGTCGGAAGAATGACTAATCTATTACGTCTGCGCTAGGAAGGGAACGAGCAGACTAACTATAGGAGGTGCGAGATAGGAGCGAATGAAGTGGAAGTGAGCAGGGGCCAAGGAAAGAGAATGTTCAATAAATAACCCAAGCCTGCCCCCTCTCTTCTATATTAATTACTCGCTTCGGGAAAGGGAGAAGCAATCCGTCAGCCCTTTGAAACCTCGATCGTAGGGTATAGAAAGGACCACCGGGAAAGTGCAAATGGCATGCTTCCTTTTGTTCCAAGCTTCCTCTTTCCTCCCCCTTCGGGAAGGCCAAGCAGCAACTAGAGAATCTTAACGAGAATAAGGCACCTCTCTTTCCCCATTTTATATAGTTTCTTCCATTTTATATGTATTTTAGATCTCAAAGCTTCAGTTCCCCGGTTAGGCTTCAGAAAGGCAAGGAAAGCAGATGAGAAATAGATAGATAGTGAGTTCCCCTTGCCTCAGGGGATCGGGGAAGTTGACTCATTCCCCGCTACTATCGCGTTGTAGTTGTGGGAAGACTCTTCAAAGATCTAATTAAACATAAATGGTTAACTAAATCCTAACCTGGAAGAACATGATGAATTCCCGGGAAAGGATGAGATGAGATGTGGACTTTCAGCTGTAGTAGTTGAGCTGGGACTGGACCATGATCTTCATATCCATATCTCCTTGAGTCTGACTTAGCTTCTGGGCTATGCACTTCATCTAAGACTTTGTCGATCGCATTCTCCTGATAGACTTTCGGGAAGGTCATCAGGTGAGCATCATGAGAAAGGTGTATTAGAATGTTCTGAAAGTCTCTAATAGTCACTCTTTCTTGTCCTCCTATAGTACCGTCTTCTTTATTGATTTTTCATAAGTAAGGGAATTAGATGCGATTATTAGTTAACATTCTATTCTTCTTCCTCTCAGCTTTGCAATCATAAGTCAGCCTTTCCCGCGGGATCGTCCCACCTTTCATCTTTGACGCCTTCCCCTTCTGAACTCCTAGCTCTAACCCTTTGACACTACCGCATTCATCTCCTTCCCGAATTCTGAGTTGATATTAGAGCTTGGAAGTGTATTAATTGTTAATAGTTTGCATTTTGAAATGTCGTAATTGCTAGGGATGGTGATATGAGATGGATATAGTTATCAAACCCGGTTTAATCTAATCAAAAGCAGTTGATGATTCTAACTGAATAATTGGTTTTGGACTGGCAGACTGGAGAGTCAGTTGATGATCTCTTTCCACATCACTATGTTCTTTTACTCATTCTCGAGAGATGCATCATGTCGAAAGAAAGCATGGTAGCCGGCAAGGCCTTTTCTACTAGTTGGTTACTTTGAGTTCACGGTGGGTCCAAGCTGGTCTTCTTTTCGCATCTCATCCCCTTGTATTAGTGGTCGGTCAAGCCGAAATATATAATAGGAGCAGGGTGTGGAGTGCTTTCTTTCTCCTCTCATGGTCTGGGAAGACTTCGTTCCTCAGCGGCAGAGGTCTGGTCAGTCAATAGTCAGTACGGTTCACTAATCCTAGCATGCCTGGGGAAAATAGCCAGGGCAAAGAGGCTTTGGCTCCAGGGAAAATCATCCACTGTCATCCCAGTGAGGGTCGGGGATGGGAAAAGAAATAAACAGCCTACGTAGGGGTTGCTGGAAGATGAAAGACCTCTTGTTCTGGGAACTACTCATTTGTTAACGGTAAACGAATCTACGAGTACTAGAGGCTACTTACCTGAAAAAGCCGGCGTTCAATCAACAGAGAAATCCTAGGTCCCTTTATATATAAAGCTGTCTTGCAGCTTGTAAAAGCCATCCGTAGTCCATCCCCAGGGTGTGTTGGTGATTTTCCAAGAATCCACAGTCGTAGGAGCTGTCTATAAGCAAGCACCAAGGCTAAGTAGATGAGCAAATATCGACTTCATCCCTGCACCTTTTGAGTCAAGGAACAAATACTAATCAAAACTGGTGGGACCTTTGCATTTCAAATGAAAGATCCGCCTCTGCGCGGTTGAAGAACTACGTACGGGATGAAAAGTGGCATGATTTTTCAAGTATGTCGATGTTAAGGTGACCTCTAATCTGATATCAAATACTATAAGAATTTGGGAGATTGGGCGCGGTTGGACCACAACGCTGGGAGAGAGAAAAGACTGGATGGAGCCACCAAGCAAGCCTGACGGTTCGACCAGGGTGACAAAACTACAACTATGGATGAGACGCAGGGGCAATTCCACCCTAATGACTAAACTCAAAGGCGAAGAGAACACAACAATTAGAGATAGGGGCATAGGCTTAGGGAGACCCAGCGCATGCATTATTTCCCCTCGCGACTGAGGGAAAGCAGGACGTACTGCGGATTCTTGGACTATCTATAATACAAATAAGAGTATTTATAGGACATACAGATATCCAATGCTCTCCCAATTCCTTTGGCCGACCTGTGTGCTTGTGCTCTCGAGTATGTGTGAGACCCGGGCTAAAGTGGTCATCAAAGAGGATCTCGAAAGCAATATATATCTACTCTAAATCTCAACCCGCGAATAGGAGTAAGCAAGAAGAGTAGCAGCCTCAAGAAAGGGCCTCTTCTTTGGGCTTGTAAGAGACAAGCTCAGTAAGTGCTAGGCTAGGGCTATTCCTCAGGTTGCTGGATGAGGAAAGGTTCAGGTAGCCGCTTGAAGACTCAGCAGCGAGATTGCCCACCTCATGCAGCTCTTCCACAATCACCTCACGGGAACCGTACCAACCAAAGGTCAGTTATTAATGGGCAAGGTAGATAGGCATAAGAGTTTGCGGATAAGGAGAAAGGACGGAAATGACAACTCACTCATACTACCTACTAGACTCTCTTTGGGAGGGGAGCAACATATAAGTACGTGGGAAAGACATCTCTCTCACTTTGGCACTGGCCTACTAAAGCACCTACACTCAATTGCTTCGAGACTAGGTAAGGCGATGGTGCTTGGCTTGCTCTTGGACTATTCTCGAGAAAAGCAGTCTTCTCGATTATATATTAGACCCTCAGTAAAGTAGATAAGATAAACAACTCCATCATCATTAAGGGATAAAGGCAGTGGTCAACGTGCCCACTAAGACCCTCTTCCCTCCTTCGCAACAGTTTCTCAGATTTGAACTAATAACATCGAATCCCCGTCATCAACAACAGCTTTCCACTAAGATCCTCTTCCCTCCTTCGCAACAGGTGCTACAAGATAAAGGAAGCATGTCTGGGCCCTTGCTTTCCTCCTTCAAGTATAGGATATATATGTACATTGGGAAGTAGTTAGTCTGTAATGGCCTTAGAATTGATAGTCCGGAATTTGAGTCTAGGAGTCCTATTGCCAGAGCAGGCAGGGCTGAGGGGCAGAGGAAGAACTGAAAGACGTTTGTCTCTGCCGACCGGAATAGGAAAAGGCGGAAGAGAGAAGGACCTCAATTTTCAGCATTGTCAGATATTTTTCTATATATTAGGGCCTGACGGAAAAAGGTGAAAAAAACGCGAAAATACAATGAGTACGAGTAGTCTCCGTCAACGATGACGAGGATGAAGGGCATTGATTAGCCTTACTGCCTTAGATATCATGATATATAGTAGGACTCGACTTGGCTCAGCGCCTTAGATATATAGCTGGGAACTATGTAGTTGCTTTAGCTAGTCCGTTTTTCATGGTGAGACCGGGAATGAGAAAATGTATCTATTGCTCCTCCTTCCATACCTTCATTATAGCTTAAGAGTGAACCCTCAGGGCTATACATAGATCATGACCAGCTTCACATCGGGATCAAGTGGATTCTTAATGCTGTACTAGACTAGACCCCTAATTATCATGTTTGAGTGGGGAAGCTTGCACCACCCAACTTCAAAAGAAAAGAAGGGGCCCTTCCGTAAAAACCTTCGAGAGGGGAGTCGAGGTCTACCTCAAGCTGCGAAGTCTCTTGCAAGAAAGACACCCTTCAGTCTACTCACCTTTCACGTATTTGATCTACTGCTTCCCATAACTTGACTTAAAGGAGAGATAACTGCTTACTTTGCCAGAGAAAAAGAGGGCAGAAAGGACCCCACTAGAAAACCACATCCAGCTCTAAGCGGATGAGACCTTGCAACTGAGTCCACGTAAGGGAGCGGAGCTTTTTAGGTTTTGAAAAGTATTCGGATCCAGAATACAGATATATAGTGGCGAAGGGATGTCGAATTCTGGCTAGTCTCAGAACTTATATGTCAGCACACAGCTCAGATTTCCTTCATTCTTTCATAGGAAAAGGGAAGTAGACATCAGCGTGCAGTGAATCCTCGAGGTTCCTCTCAGGAGAGGAGCATGATTATATAGCCAAAGGTCACACATCTGCGCACAATACCAAAACATCAAAGACTTCGGGAGACAGCTACTTTCGAGAATAGTCCAAGCCTCTTCCATTCCCACGGAGATACATTTCAACTACTAATTATAGAAGAGGACAAAGAGACCTCAGGAGAAGCTGATAGGAGAGGAGGCGGGTGAGAGCGAGTCAGATTTTCCTATGTCAGGTTAGGCCAGGCTATCTAGTGGACTCAAGCCAGGTTGCGGATCTTCCTCCTAGAAAGTGAGATGGTAGTCAGTCTTCTTCTCAAAGAGGATGCGAAGGTCAGCGAAGAAGATGTCTACTGCCTATTATATATCGCAAAGAGGTTGGTGAAGGTCTTTCCCCTCTTTGTCATTTTATAGAGTTTTTTTCATAGAATTGAACTCTTGAATGGAAAGGAGATGTAGCCGCTTTTCTCCGCCCCACTGCCCCATTTCCACGTCATTGAGAATGGTTTTTGTTCCCTAAGCGCTTTGCTTGAAACTAGGGATCACTCGCTTCTTGTTTGCTTGCTGGAAACTGCTTTTTTTTCCTGGGGAACTTGCACATCCACTGGACCTATACTAGACATCCATCCATCCTGCTCTGATAGCCCTAAACTCAGCTGAGGCTATGCCCGATTGGCCTGAGGGTCCTGACGGCTCAGTCTACGACTTTCATGGTAGAAGTGGAAACTCGTCCATACACCCAGAGTCAGATGTTCGTGACCTCTCAGTTGCAATCCTGTGCTTCTGTTCTCACCCCATCTTGTTCGTTTCTCTTGAAAGATGCGCGATCCCTCGATAGCTGCGGGTTCTGGGCTGCATGTTGAATTATCAGCTTGTACTGGGCTGTCTTTGAAACTGGCAGCTGACATGCTTGCTTTTTCACGTGGATGCGCGGGTGAGCTTTGAGGCAAGACAGGAAGCGTAGGAGGGGGAAAGAGAGAGGTTAATCGGTAAATCTCAATCTTTTTTCAGTTGTTTAGACTAGTAGCTTTGATTCTCACTTGCTTCTCTTTCCCGATAGCTTCACTAACTACTGATTATATTAGGATGAAAAGTGGATTCCCTTTCACTCTTCCCCTCGGAAAGCACTTCTTCGCGTTTAATGACGTCTACCGGGAAAGCAAGCACTCAAAGCAAGAGTCCTCAATCAAGCGGGACTATCGCGTTACCCAGCTAGAACAGCACCAGGAACTCTCACAGAAACAACGCTTGTTGTACAAAGAATCCACAGTCCCCATGAGGGTGGCAGTCGTCCCTTGGAATGCTAGCAGTGGCAGTCTTGCTTTTTCTCATCTTTCTCACAGAAGAAGCGCATCCATCCATCACCCTTCTCGCCGACCAGGCTTGATAGTCTCCCTCATTTCTACTATCTTTCTCACGGCTTCGCCACCTTCACACACTCTCACCCTTCGGCGCTTAGCCCTCCATCCTGACCTCCGTCAGCCATCTTCTGGCAGGAACCCTCTATAACAGGCTTCGATCTCTTCAGCGAGAAAGAAGCTAGGATATGAGGATTTGACCATCACTCTTCCCTCCTTCGAAGAGTCTTAGGGAAGGAGCTTTCTCTCCTATTCAGCTCTTTTCTAGCCTCACAAGCGGTCGATCTTGTACTTGATTTTTGAAATTAATGGAATGAAAAGCAAGCCGTCTCATCTCGGCACTAAGACCACTATAATAGCTCTTTTTTGATATCAAAGTTTTCATAATATTATGTGTTGCCTTATCAAAATCAAAGAACTTATATATCGCTCGCTGGTTTGCTGGGTTCTTCATGAATGACAACAATCCTCACATCGATTATCTTATTCCGAACTGCCGACCTCGGGCTCAGGCGCCTAGCCTAATCCTAATCAAGAGTACGGCATAGGTTCCGAAATCGATGCTAGCTAAAAGACTTGAAGAGAAGGCAGTTGCTTTCTAGGGAGAGGAAGAATGCGTAGGTGTAGGAGTTCTTAGAATGAAAGGTAGATTATTACTACTAATGTCAGATGTATTTAAGCTATTCCCCAGATTGGTAAGTAAGCAGGCTACTGACTTGATCCTTCTGATCCAGTCAGCTAGAATCCAGGAGCCAAGCTTCCAATCAAGAGCTTTTCGACGTGTGAGCCTATCCTAGCCAGGTCCTCCCCTTCTCTAGGTACGAGGTCACATAGACCTATCACGATTATATGAATATCTTGCAGTGCAGTGAGAAGCAATCAACATAAGGGGCAGGGAGAGGGTTTCTGAGCGCACTAGGTCATCATTCTTTCAGGTGGGTGGCCTAGCCTAAATATATGCAGTCATTGCGGACCATTGTTTATATTATGGCATATTTATATGCGTCGAAACTTCTCCTTTATCAGTATGCTAAGTTGGCTTTGTCTGTCACCATACTGGCGGGAATCGAGTGTCTATACTTTGCCTGAGGTCCACCTAAACGATTTTTTTAGCCCCGAGAAAGGGTTACTTGAGAAATCCACTGTACTAGCCTGCAAACTAAGTCATCTCTTCCAAGACTAGGGCCTTTGATGGAGCTCACTTATATACTAGTTGGACGGCAGTATTTGATCATGGATTCTCTGATTTTCGGGCCTTTCTTAAAAGACCAGGGTGAAACAAGAGGGGATGAATGGTTATCTTGTGGAACTTCCTACTAACTATATAATATAAATAAGCATCTTTCAAAGCAAGCAAATGTTGGTCTTTCCAGTCCTTCTCCCTTGTCTGTCATGAACTCTGACTCCTAGCACTTTCCCCTACTAAGAAAACAGACCTCAGTACGGCTTTAGAATAGAATGAGTGAGTTGGTTGACCCACGTCGATTCACTGCCGAATTCACGGATGTATACTTTCTTGCCTTGCTTGCTTGTTATGACTTTTCATTTTCCTTTCTTGGTCATCCATACCACTACTTCTCCACTATAGCAGGATTCCCGGAGCCTTGTAGCTCGACCTGCTCCGCGGGAAAGCCGTGAGAGAGATGAGAAATTATATAGTCAAAAACCCGTCTAGTAGTACCATATTCTAGGGGAATTCGAAGAAGGATGGCCAGTATATGAGATTTCTAGTCCTACTCTAGTCTTCCGCACACATCCTGAGCTCCTAGCTTCGGGTCGTACCTAGCCCCGAAATTTGTCCATTCTTGCTCCTCAACACGACCCGAGATTTGCCTTGAGATCACTCATTGCCTTGATTGACAGGATGACTTTTCCGGTGGGTTTGTCACGCATGGTCAACCTCACCTCCCGTAATTATATATCTCGGACTCAAAGCTTGTGAATGCGGATAGGTCTTCTTTCCCTCTCCTCTCCTTGATTGTCCTAGTACAGACTTTCCTCGATTTCATATACTTATACGAAAAAAGCCTGTGACTAATTTTCTCATCTGAACGCTCTTTCCCTCATCTCCGCTTAACAATTGATAGTCTGCCCCACAAGTCAAAAGCCCTTTTGGCTCGCAAGGCTAGGGAGACATCATTAAAAGTCGGAGTCACGAGCTTCTAAACAAAAATGCTCTAAGCTTCCTAAAGAAGTCAGATCCATACGCCCTGAGGTCCCCTACTACGAATATATAGTCGTGAGGCCATCGGGATAAAGAACCTGACTCTTTTTTCCTCGTTTTCGACCTCAGTCTCACCTTATTCGGGCAGGTCAGTAGCAGTACATACTTTCAAGTCTGTTCTCATCCCTGCTCGCTCCAGACCTCTGCAAGCTTTTCCGGGACCTTTGAGTTCGTGCTTGGAAGAGTGGAAATCGCCCCTTTAAGATCATATGGATCTGAGGAAGGCTAGCTAATCATGAGATCCGAGTGAGGGTAGCTAATCATGAGTTCGGTTTGTTGGGTCTGAAGATGGTCGGAAAGCAAAATCAGCAGCAAAGTCTTTTAAGCAAAGTCAGACACTTGATCTTCACAGCTTTTTGTATAATTAGTTGTTGAGAGTTTGATATAGTTTGAGCAGCAGACTATCGATTCCCGGGTATATGATGTCTGTCTAACCGCCGCCTAGCATTAGAGTCGACCTTGCAGGTAGGATATAAATCAATTGAGAATCTTAACCCGCTCCGTAGCTTCTACTCTACCGCTTCTCATCCTGGGCAAGAACTTTCAGAGGCCAATCTCCCACCAGGGTTCAGCCCCAAAGTAGTACTGTGCCTCAAGGCCTCAAGCTACTAACCTTTGTCGAGCGGCCACGCTTTCTTATATCCCAAATCTCCACGAAGAAATACTACTATATAACATCAGGCCGGAAGCCTGGAATCATCTTTTCTTAGCCTCCTGTTTCGCTACCGCAACTAAATATTCGGGGCTTAGTCGGTAAACCATACTAGCTTGCTTTTCTTACCTGCCCACAGATGACCTTATAGTAGTCTAGTGGTGACCTCCCTCCTGAACTCGCTAGAAGTCTGCAGATTGAGATAGTTCCTCTTTTGACTTGAGAAGTCTAAAGACTTAACCGACTAAGTATAGGGTTCAGATGCCGGAATTCATGAACACTATGTATAGATCGGCCCTAGTCCCCTTTCACTTTCCCGCTCCGCTTCACTCTCGACTTCACTCTGCCTCGTCTTCTCCCCCTCTGTCTTCAGCCGCTTCTTCCTGCAGACGGTTCACGAAAGATAGCTGACAGTCAGAACTATAATGCTCGGTCCCCGACCAAAGGTAGCTGACTTGCCAGGAAAAATTCAAAAAGAAGTCAGACTCATAGTGGGGACATGAGGAAAGATCATCTATTTAGACAGGTCGGAGCATCGAGGGTCGGAAGTAGGGCTCAGAACTATAGAAGCTGAATCTTTAGGCGGTCGCTAAAGATGAACTAAGTACAGGATATTTTTTTCTCCTAGCAAAACCCGAGGCTGTACAAGTCTTCCACGAGATTTCGAGACGTGAGCTAACTTTCGGTACTACAATCTCCTTGTGCTGTTCTGAACGTCTTCTATTAAAGAGCTTGTTCCGACCCACTAGTTAGATAGCTTAAGACGTCGGGAGACTACCTAGTGCAAATGGCATGCCCATGAGAAAGAACCTAAGAGAAAGGCCTCGAACTAATGTGAGCAATGTCCCCTAGGTCTTTCTTGGATGACCGGAGTGCAGTTCCTTTCCTGCGGGAACTTTTTAGCCAACTGTCGAATCAGGGTGGTTGAGTCTGAGTGTTTTTCCACTCTCAAAAAACTTTCTTTAATCGACTATAGAAAGAAAGATTTCTTAAGTGCTCATTCTTAGTCTTCATTCTCTGAGCGTAGAATGATCAGTCTTTCTTTTCTTAGTGCTAATAGTGCGAGAACGAGAACCCTTGAGTATTTATGGACCCATGAAATGACTGAAATCTGAGATAGAAAAGTGAGTTCTCAGAGCCTCTGGAAATCTCTGTCTTCTCGCTCATAGTTTCTTCAGTTCTAGAGATGACATAATAGCCCCCATAGGTGAAAGAGGAGTTCGCAGTCGAAGAAGAAGGTAGTCTGCGCCTGTACTCTTCCCTGGAAAGTTTGCTGCCAGGACTTTGACAGAGCGAGTCCTTGGGTCGACTAAGAGTGAAGGGTTATCAGAGGCGAAACTAGGGGAGTAGCCTGGTAGTCCATCTCCGGGGAATTCCGATGTCGACAAGTCCGACTTGGTTTACCACCATCCTGAGACCTAGCCGCTTGCTTCCACTGCTTCCATGAGAGAGCTCAGGCCCACGAAAAGCTTTTCCTTCCCTGGCTAATGCCCTTCTGTGATGAATAGGAAAATGAACTCTTTTCTTCAAATTTCCCTCGAAAACTCACCCTCCTCTTTTCCCTACTCCTTATGGCAGGCTTCTTTTCCTACTCCGTATTGGCTCTCTTCCTTTCTCTCATTTGACCTTTTCTGCTTTCCCTTTTTTCCTCCTAATTGCGATAGTGGATCACGGTTTCCAGAAAAAAAAAACCTAGGGGCATCATCCAAGGCTCAGTACTGGAGCCGGGGAAGATGCCTCTTCTTTCTCAGGCTAGGGTCGATCTCGGTCAGCAAAACCGAGGGAAAGGAGATGATCGTAGATAGAGACTGAAACCCTAAGAGGGGGTAGGGGAAGATGTAGCCAAGTGGATCAAGCCAGTGGATTGTGAATCCACCACGCGCAGGTGAAATCCCCGTCATTCGCCCTCGCTGGAAAGAAAGTCCCATTGGTTATGGAGACACAGGCCCGTCCGGCCTTGGTTGGAGTCCATTTTCTCTTCGACGAGTCAATTCATAGAGGGCTTGCGACTGGGTGGTCGACTTTGAGGGAGAGGCCTGATTGACGCGTTGGGAAAGTGGAGAGATGAAAGGAAATGGAAAATAGTGAGACTAATGGTGCTCGGGACGTGGACTGAGATTGTAACTAACCGACTCAAAGAAAAGAACGAGTGTGACATAGAGAAGCTAAGGGAAATATATAGTCGGAATTTCCCCACCCCATATATATGAGAAAAGGAACCCCCCCCCCTCTACCTATGAATGCTGAGGGGGGTGCGCAATACTAAGTAATCGAAGCCAACCCATTGGAATTCTCTTCCTATCGTTCATGGCCTGATTCTCGCCTAGCCGAAATTGCCAGCGACAGGTCTTGCCTTCATTCCCTTCCTTATATAGAAAGACTAGAATACTTCCCTTAAAGGAAGACCTCGGACTTCCGGGTGCAATTAGTCCTAATGCGCTTATGGATAGGGAAGTTTGGCGGTGGAGGACTATGTATTCTTTACCGGCAAGACTATCCCCGGCTAGCCCAATCAGGTAGAGTCAGGATCAACCGAAGCAATCAGGTTGACGGGTAGGGTGGCAGAAGGTCAAGTTGATAGAGTCGTAAATAGACTTTGAAGATGATCGAGGCTTTGTCTTCCCTCTTCTACTGAGGGATTGAACTCGTAAGACAGAGCGCGATCCTCTCACGACTTTTTTTATTTTGGTCTTCTCCAGTATTGCAAAAGAACAGGGAATGCCCCCCTATAATCTGAGAAATTAGTTATCAACTAGACCTCAAATCCGCTAGAGTCAACGTTCTTTATTGAGTCTCCGCAGAAGGATGTCCGCAGAATTGGATAAGACTAGTCACCAGAGGGTCAAAGGCTCTCTCGACTCTGCCCTGTTAGATCTTGCAGGCTTCGACGCACTCGCATCTTTCTTTGAATGAAAGAGAGATAGCCTCCTCGCCGACCCCGCATGGTCGAGCCCTAGATTGACTCTTATCTGCTCCCCATTAATATAGATAGATAGAAAGAATCCATTCTTCTTTTGCCTCTAACTGCCTTTGTCCTAGATTGCTGCTGACCTGTCCAAATTGAATGTACGTCTACCGCGATTATATATCAGGGGGGCGCCCTGACTAACAAAGATCAGAATGAGGAGCAGTGACGCAGGTAAAGAACCTCATTTTCCAGCGAACTGCAGTGAGGTCTTAGTGCTGTGAGGACAACAACCCCTATAATATAGATTTTCTCTTGCTTAAATATATTACACCTCAAAAAAGAAAATCTTTCTTATCAAATCCAAACTATATAAAATAAATGCGGCCAACTCTTCGCTTCTCGTCACCTTTGTGTTGGAGTGACGTGGGCAGCCAACTCTTCGCTTCTTCTCACTTTTTTTTCCAGCGGGCAAAGGTGTGAGCCATTGGTTGACGTAGGAGCAACTATTTCCCGATATCTACAAGATAACCCCCTTTAAGCCATTTTTATATCTACTAATATCAAGAAATTTTATAAAAAAGCTTGTATTATCTAGTTGAGTTTCATTTCTTGATATTCTTAATCAAATCTCTTTCTGAAGCCCCGAGTCATAAGCCCCTAGTTGTCCTAATATATCGCGAGAGTAGGATGATGTTAATAGTTTGGGGGTCGAGGGAGGTTTTAAAGCAAGCACCGCGAGCTAATAGGAGTAAGCAAGGATGAGAGACAAGGACCCAAGGGAGACTCTTTCCGGTGGGGTGCCTCACTTATTTTGTGTCACTCGCCTTATATCGCTATCTAGAGCTTTCCTAGGTATATATAAGCAAGCTTGAGAAGACAGCTGCCTCAGGAAGAGCTCGTGAGAGGTATCCGCATCAGGAAGTTGGAATAGCTAGAAGCCTGAGGACCGGAGTTGAGGATTCCTGAGGGACCCTCGGGAAGTCATCGTCCTGCATAGCCCGTGTTTGTTGGGAAGGCTCCCCGGATTGGAAAGTGCACACCTCCTCATATATAGTCTCACTTTTCCCTATCTAAATCAACAAGGCCGAAAAGTGAAATGCTTGTCAATTCTTGGTGTAATAGTCTTCACCTCCCTTTCACAAAGTTAGGGGTCGTTGCTTCACTTTTCTCTTTTTTCCGTGTCAGAATTTGGAATTCCTCTTCCAACTTGTCCCATAATGGGCGTGATGGCAAAGAACAAGAAGAAAATGAAAGAGGAAATTTGTCTAATAGTCACAAATGGTGCCTCCACAGGTTGACATCCGATCCAACGTAGTAGTAAGCAATCTGCCAAAAGCAACCAAAAGATTCCTTGGTAAATCGGGCGAAAACTGGAACTACGTACATAGAGATTTTTGAGAAAATGTAAAGCCAACAGACATATAAAAACGAGTGTTATTGCGGTTGCACCTCCCGATTTGTTAGGTACACTTCAAAGAATGGCATAAATCGGTAGGAAATACCATTCCAGCACAATATGAGGCAGGGTAGACATCGGATTAGCAGGTATATAATTGTCGGGATACCCCAAAACATTAGGAGTATAAAAAAAATGGAAAAAAAGATAGAAAAGGCTACCCAACCTACGTTATCCTTTGCATAAAAAGAAAGGTAAAAAGCGATTTTATCCATCTCTGAATGTACACCCAATGGATTATTGGATCCATATTTATGCAATGCGGCCAGATGAAGAAGACTGGCGCCCACTAAAAAAAGTGAGATAAATAATGTAGACTAAAAAAATGATTTAAGGTGGCATTGTCCACGGAGAAACCATCCCAAAGCCAAGTAACTATAGCATCTCCTACTACAGGTATGGCACTAGCTAAGCTTGTAATGACTGTTGCTCCCCAAAAGCTCATCTGACCCCAAGGTAGTACGTATCCTATAAAAGTTGTCACAATCATTAAGAGGAATATGACAACTCTGATACACCAAACAAATTCCCTATGACTTCTATAACTCGCATAATATAGACCACGAAAAAGATGAAAGTAAACCACAATGAAAAACATACTTGCCCCATTAGCATGCATATAACGGAGCAACCAACCCCCTTCCACATCTCTCATAATGTGTTCTACGCTGCTGAAAGCTAGATCCACATGAGGTGTGTAATGCATAGCTAAAAAAAGGACAGTCGCTATCTGAATGGTTAAACAATTACCAGCTAACGAACCGAAGCCCCACCAATAACTAAGATTGCTCGGGGTTGGATAATCTATCAAATGCTGGTTAAGTGTTGAGTATATGGGTTGTTGAATTTGAGAGAATCTATGGTTTCTTATAGTCATTCTTCTTTTCTATCGTGACAACTCCTCTTCCCCAATTTAACTTCACCGCCTGATGCACAGTCTTAATCAGGAATCAAAAAGAGTCGCAGGGAGACTATTGAGAAGGGAGTGGCCGGAATCGTCGGCCCACTCTATTCTACCATTACCCACACCCTTCCTATTCTTCTATAGTAGTGCGAAAGGGATCGGTCATTTCCCCAATCCTTTGATCGCTCATAGGGGGTGCCAGAGCAATAGCACAGTGTGTCCCCCTACTTGGTGTAATGAGTTCTTCGTCGACTAGGGGCCAACGGGTCTCTCATCTTGGAACGTTGGGAAGGGAGGGGAAGGGCGATGAATTCATCCAGGATACATAGCTTATAAATTCAGGTCTGTCAGGTTTCAAATTCGGCTATAGTATAGTTAGGCATTGAACTAGTCATTCTGGGAAAATCTGGGGAGTCAACTAGATATTCAGGTGGTGAAAATGCTACTTCTGATGTCCGCAAGAAGGGAACAACGGTATCAGCCCCAGTGGATTCCTCATATGTCGACCTCAAAGTCCACAGAAAGAAGAACTATATGAGAGTGAGGGGTCTGGAAAGAGAAAGTGAGTGCGGGGGGTCCGAGGTGCGTCACTATAGGGGCCGAGGAAGAAATCACTTGATGTCACCATAGGGCATGGGGCTCTGATGCATGTGTAGAAAGGGACTAGTCTGATCGGACTGAGGGTAGGAGGATAGGAGAGTAGTAGGAGGATGGATTTTTCCATTCCCGTGGATGGTGCTAGTCTGATCCCAGATTGAGTGAAGGGCCAGAAATGAAAGAGCAAAGCCACCACACTTATAGTACTGGCATTAAAAAGAATCCTTCTCAAGCAGTTGGCAAAGCTTGACAACCATATATTGAGGTCTGAGGCTTTAAAATACATATTACCTATGACCCCATCCTGGCTCATTGTCTTGAGGGAGGGATGCTCTCACCCCGGTCCCCCTCGTGTAGTCATCCTCTCCTGCCACCAAGGATCTTGCCCCTGTGATGGAATTGATCCCTGATGATCTCTCTCCTGCCTGTCAGTTTCTGGCTTTTCAGTAGACAATGTGTCGATGAGGTAGTGGAATAGTGATGGACGCTGAGCTGATCGTCAGTCGACCTCACTCGACAGCATCATGCTATGCTTCTCTGAGTCAACTGCGGGGAACTACAGATTATTTCTTGATTATGGACATGCTACTAATTCTCAGCTTAGTTGCTCCCCTCCTCTGAGGTTGTGTCTCTGATTCTGACCTCCACTTATCTAGTCGCTGTCACCTCATCTCAGTAGTCCGTAAATCCTCACTATTTTTTGGTTGACCTCGCATTCACAAGCGTATGGGCTCGTACGGATCCACAATGCCCTATAGATAGAACAACTTCGATTCTCTAAAAAAGCTCCTTTCCCTCTAAGAAGTAGTATCCTGATAGCTCGGCCCTCTTCCTGCTGGCAACAGAAAGTGGAAACCCGACAGATACTCACTTTGAAACCACTGTCATACCTGCTTCACCTAGTCCACATACCGATCCACCACAGTCTTCCAGTACCCTCTTCTCTTAAGAGACCATGTATGCAACTACAACATTGTCAACCTCACGATCACACCACCTTCCCATGGCTGATGCTTCCGTTCTATCCCGCTTGACTAGAGGATGAAGAGTTCGTCTACTAAGACTGCTGATCCTACCTCGTGACCTATGGATTCTTCCCAAATCCTATCTGATGCTAGGACTCTCTTCTGAACTTCTTCTTAGCTGAGTGAGCTTATGGAAGCGGATTCAGTCGTTGAAGCAGTAACAACTCTCTGATCTGCTGATCACCATGACTCAGATACCCCGTCTGCGTAGTGTATTTTCACTCTACCATGGTATTATATATTAGGTTTCGATGTCATTAAAGCACCTTCCAACTAGTAATGAAAGCTCAGGCTCAGGCTACAGCTCAAAGCATTATGGGTTCTAGTTCGACTCCTATTGAGTCTGAATCGAAAATCTCAGTAGAGTGGTAGCAAACAGGGCAAAAAAGGTATTAATATGGTCATTTTGCACCGAAATAGCATACATCAGCTAGGATCCCTACCTCATAGTAGTTGCATTGATGAGGCTCGTCACTCATATCCGAGACTCACTGGACCTATAAAGAAAGTGAAGAATGAACTGCTTCAACTCCTCACTGATTGAAGACACGAGTTCCAGCAGATGAGACCGAGGCCTAGCTTGACTGGAAGATCACTACTCGAATATGACACTACGAAAACAAGTCAACCCCGTCACCATATGCTATTGACATGCCTTCAAACCTCTTCTTTCTACGCTTTCCCATCATCTCCTCAATTAGTAACAGCAGAACAACAAGCGCAAGAGCTCTAACTATCCAAGAAGACACTTGATTTCCACCCTTATCCCATTTTGATTGTCGAGAAGTGGAAAATGTTGACCTATGATGGCGTTGTTCCCTTATATCTTTTTTGATGGTCATCAACATACCTAGCTTCAACTGCTGACCTCTTGGTTGGAGGGAGCTACTGATTGAAGATAGTTAGCTTAGCGCGGGAGCTGCAGCTTTTCTTTCTGCCGAAACCTAGCTGACCAAAGACCTTAGCCAGCCTATCAAACATGACCTATGCTTGCTTCTCACCTTGACTTTGCTAGCTTGCGTGGGCATATCCATTGTACTAGTCGTTTTCTTTGCAACGAGTTGTCTGTCGTCTTGACCTGCCGGAGCTTCGAGGCCCCTAAAAAGAAAGTAGTCTAGTCGCGTTCTCTGAGTAGCTGATATCCTTCTCTGCTTACCACGTGGGCTCTGACTTCTGATTCGCTGACCGCAACCTCGTGACCTACGTCTTGCTTTTCAGTAGAACATGCTTATACATATGTTGTAGATTATAGTTGTATACAACTATCCCAAATATATAGTGAGTTCTTCCCCCGTTACCTGTTTTCGCCTACTTACCTGCGTATTGCATTGCCCAACGTCACTATAAGCTCGCTTTCCATCTCAGAACTATTTGAATTAGAAACCTCAACCAGCGAAAGAAAGCAGACCAAGTCGAAGGATCCCACCTGCATATCAGATACAGAACCTCAACCCGTGAAAGCGGACAAAGCGCAATAGTACGCCCGTCTCTATTCCTGCCCTTCTTTCCTAAGATCAGCCATGGGTGGAAGAGTTATGATCCATTGGCTGTTATGAGACTCAGTCAACCTGTGGCAGCAGACAAACCAAGCACAAGATACCACCTGATGAGACGAGAAAGAGGCTTACTGAGTGAGTAAGCGGGGAGACCTCAATCCCGCCGCAAGCAACATGCCCAACATCCTATGCAAAGGACTACCTTCTTTCCTCTTCACTAACTGTTGTCTCGGTTCCCTCAAAAAGATTATACAAGCCTGCGATATGCTGATAGAGCTCTCTCCGAAGTGACTTTCTACTAAAACTTCCTTTCTTGCTTTGAAACCTCGCTCGACAACGCGATAGATATATATAGTCAAAGGGCAATTCTACTAATATATATATATATATAGTACGGAGGAAATATTCGAGCGAAAGGAGAGGAGGATGTTGACTTTTCCAAGGACTGGATGTAGGTAGTGGTAGCATTAATGGTGCGATACGCGACCGACTTATATCTATCTATGCCTTAGGCCAAGGAAAGATGCGATTGATGCTTTCCCGTCCCGGATGTCGATGGCAATTTTCGCGTGACTATATTTAACGACGTCGGGCATGCGGTTTCTGAGAGTCCTTCCCCAACCCCCGGAAAGAGCAAAGAGAATCCTTCCTCCATGCTTTCCCACTTGCTTGCTGAGAAGGCGGAGGAAAGGCAAGCTGCAAGAAAGCACCCCGCAGGTTGAAGGTCGAACCAAGAGCATTAGACTAGTCAGAGGCCCCCCTATTTCTATATATTTCCATAGTTTTATACATATTTGACCTTTTTCCCAAGCTGACTCTCATCTAGCACGATTCGTCGACTTCCTACTATATATCTAGTAAGTAGAGCGATCGAGGAGGCCTTTTCTATAGTTCCCCTTTGATGATTGCCCAGACTGGGAAGTCTTTTTTCGTAAGTGAAACCCAGAGCTTAACTATCAATCTCTTTCCTTGGAACTAGAATATATAATAGCAAAGATTGAGACCTTTGTCCAGAAAGAATCCGAAGGTTCAGAGCTGATAGATGACTCTCATGTATTGACTTTCGTCACTTGAATATAGCATGATTGCAACTCTAATATACCATTACTGCTATGGGTATATCCGATTTTCTAGATGGAAGCGTCGAGGGTCTTATTCAATTATCTAAGGACCTGATATGCCTTCTTTCTACAGTAATTATATATCAGCAGGTACTGCATCAGGTCTGACTATTCCTCTGATGGATGGATAAGAAAGAGAGTTGAAAGCGCTTCGTGGCATGAATTCGTACTAGATAAATAAATGGGCAGTCGATAATTGCCTTTATGTAGGCTAAAGTTCATGCCTGACAACTATGATTTTGACGTGTGCGATTTTGTCGCTTGACTTATCCCGCTCTATTCTCTCTTTTCTTCCTCTTCCGTACTATAAACCATCTTCTTAACACTAGGATTGACTTTCAAGGACAATTAGACATTCAAATATGTCGTAGGACGGGGCGTGGAGTGGCTGATTCAGTGTCCGCCTCATGGATTGAGAAGGCAAGGCCAGAATAGCCAGCTAGTGCACGAAGATAATATTCTTTTTTAAAGAAGAGGGAGGGGGTATTTCTCTCAAATATATTAAGTGGAGTAGGTATCTATGTAAGACGATCAACCCATGTATTACATTGGAAATGAAGCTCCTCCTAGGACTAAGACAAGTAAGGACTAGTATGCATTCCCGTGTCAGGCTTTCTTCGTGGGCTCGTGAGACCTGCTTTGCCACTGAGACTCTCATTGCTCGTCTAGGCCTAGCCCCCTTAGCTTGACGCTTGGAAGAGACTCTCGTCGCTTCCCGCTTGTCCGAGAATATGGTTAGCTGGAAAGCCCGCCTAGGATGTATAAGAAGTGTTGTTCATGCCTAGAACGTCAAAGGGGGTGTGAAGATGTACTGTGATTTGGACTTGAGACCTCTCCTTTCTCTACTGAAGTGCACGTTACCTTTTATAGTACATGCAACTCGAGGGCAGAATAAAACAACAGGGGTAGAATGCTAGTCGAATGCGGACCTTCTCAGCTAGACCTTTCCTGATTATATATATGGGGGGGGAATGGACCTAGGGGAAAAGAGGCAGATCACCTAGTCCTTGCCCTCCGATACCACTGGGGAATCTGAGTCTCTGCGCTCTGCTTCACTGACTGATTGATTAGGGATGTCTGAGGCCATTCTACCTTCCTATCCTATCGAGCTTCCCCTCCGGCGATGAAGCCCCATGGACAAGCCGGTCGTAGCCTCCATTTCCGCTTTCTATGTCAGCCCCTCTGACATATTATATACAATAAGGCCCTCACTTTGAAGCCTGACCAATGTGTCCTATCTTCCCTCTCATCCTGCGACTGAGTATGTCTGATCTTGCTTCGTCAACTAGTCTTGCTTGCTCCATGCAAGATAGTTGAGTTCTGCCCAATCCCTTAACTTGAGCTTTCCGGAAGGTAGACGGATTGCTTCGAACTCCAGCACCCTCTAGAAGCGCTTAGGGAAATAGCCCTAGCTATAATATCAAAGAAATTGTCAAGCTTGTCAAGAAGACCCATTTGAATCACGAATCCCTCCATCCTAGGTAACATCCATCGAGGGATTCAAAGAAGGAAAAGGAACTAAGGAGAAGAGCGAGTTTCAGAAAAAAGCCAATCATCATCAACGCCCCGGAATTCATTTGATTGGGACCAGAGAAGTTCTATAATTATATTGATTTTCTCTCTTTCAAGAGGGATCAAGAATCCAGTCTCTTCAACTGAGGGGGATCGTCAGAATCTTAATCGGGCTTCGTACTAGTATAGACTTCTTCGCATTCCCCCAGGCTGTGTCTAGTATGTCCTGGGGGGCCGCGTAGACTAGATTTCTAGATTTCTATAGTGCGGAAAAAACCATCTGTCATCTTCGGAGTCAGGAGTTTAGGCTTGGCCGCGAACCATACATGTCCTAGCTTGTGAGGCTAAGCCCTGTCTTCCCCCAAGGGGTCTAGCCATTCTTTCTCCCATGAAAGAATATATTCCCCCGGGGGCAGGTCTTACTTAATGAGGATGCGACCCGAGCTCTAGTGAGATGGCTTCATTGTGAGGAGTGGCTTCTTCGTGTGGGAATGGCTTCTTCGTGAGGAAGGGCTTCTTTCCTGACTAGACTATAGAAAAGGTCAAATGAGAGCCTTTAGCGGATAGCCGCCTGTACCCTACCCCAGGTCAGTCTATATTTTGATTGCCCCATCTAATGCCTAGTTTAGACCTGTGGTCGAACTCCATTTTTCAGCGGCATCACTGACCTCTTCCAGACACGGGAGCGTTGATCCAGTACTTGTCCTCCTTACTGAAGAGAGAGAACCCCTTAGGGTTGAATTGTTCACGGTGGATTAGTTCCTCCTCCTAGTTCGATTATTCTTATAAGATATATGATTTGAAGAAGAAAGAGGAATAGTTCAATGAATGGTGGATTGATTCCCTGAAGTTCATTCATTCATTCTGAATATTGGTATTCTTATTGTGGTAGTAATTTGAATTCCTCTTCCTATTCTTTCGTAGTCATAGATGAGGAAAAGTTAGTATCCTCCTATTAAGTAGGAGACATGGAGTTCCCTACCAAAGGTCTTGGGAAAAGGACTCTTCTTTCTATATCCTTAGATGTTGACTGAAATCCTTTCCCAATGTTGATTTATGGAGAAGGTCAGATAGTAGGTCTTCTTTCAGTCTCAAGTATGATGCTTCATGGACTGGTAAAATGCCTATCCCTAAGCCTCTATCGAAAGGGAGAAGTGATGCGCCTCCTATCTGGCTGTGTAAGCGTCCCATTTACTTGAGTGCCTGCTGACTTTCTTTTTCTCACTGACTGACCCTAGTCTATCGTCTTATAGGGATCGAAGAAGCCTCCTTTCCTGCTGGTAGAAGTAGTGTGTTTGTTCAGGCAGGACTAGTCTTTGTCAGCCCCGACAGTGCCTTATTGCAATATTGAATATTGACTAATTCACGCTTCCCACCAGCGAGCTTATAGTGTAGTTCCCACCCGGATATCGGATATATAGTTGCGGTAGGGGTCAAGCTAACTCTCGGCCTCACTTTGACGTAAACTAATCCCGAAGTGCTTCGCTGCCTTCCTTCCCGCTAAGAAAATGAAGGGAGGAACTAGAGAGAGAATGAGAAGAAAGGGCTTTCTGTGATCAGATAGTAGCTAGTCCGTTACGGTTACCAATCAGGCCTGTAGTAGGACTAGTAGGAAAAGGGGTAGTAGCTAGGCCAGCTTCAACTCGAATAAGATAGTTCTGCCCCGCCGCTCGCCACTATATATCCTAGAAGACTATATATATTTGCGATAGAGGAATTCTATAATGACTAGAGTAGGAATGAAAAGAGCAAGATGCTTTGGGAATTGAGATTCTACTATTCTGATAGCCTTGCGGATTTCCCTGGCTCTTTGCCCTAGGGGACTCAAAAGATTGGAACTAATCTTTTTCCTCAGTAGTTCACCAGTTCCATCTCATGAAGGAGGCATCTGCAGCAGGCGACCATGCAAGAATGTCTATTTACTTGTGTCTGGCTATTGGGAAGAGCTTGCTACCATGGAGCGTCCACTCTCCGGTGACTCTGCTTTTCCGTACGGGCATTGTTCCACTTTCTCATGCTCCTGCGCCTTGAGTTCGAGCACTAGATATTTGACCTTTCCTCCACTACTCTGCTGACTATACAGGTTTTGACGACTTCACTGAAGGATATGGTTAGACACTCAAGTGCATCACGGAAGCATGAGCATCGTATCAAATACGACGAGGAGCGACTAGTTGCACCAGTTGCTCGATGCAGCGGAATTTAAAAAAAATTCATGCGACGAAACCACATGATCCAAGATCACTTCTTAGATCATTTCGTCTAAACCACAAACAAGTAATAGGATAACCTCTTGAAGAGTGGTTGCGATCAAGTCTCTAAACGAAGAGACCTCCTGTCTCAAGTCCAATCCGACGGAGGAGACGCTTGCGAGCGTGGGGATGAATCGCGTGCTTCTCGCAATCCATGTTGATGATCCAAGAGGCGGATCTCCTGATCTCGACACACGAGATCTGACGTCTTCTTCACGAGCGAGGCGCATCGAAGGAGATGGAAATCCATGAGCAAACGATCAGGCATCATAACGACGACGCTGCGGTGACGGAGACTCTCTCTAGGGCATCCATGATGGATGACCATATGAGAGTAAGAGAGAGTAGACGTGTAGAGAGAAAGAGAGAGAGAGATGTGCTCCAATAGTATGTGTACTAGAGAGCTTGGTATGCCTCTCTATTTACAGGGTTTTGGGATCCATGGATCTCAATCCATGGGACTCATAAAATCAATGGGTGAGATTTATTTATGTCTAATCTAATGGTCAAGATTGTTGTTGGTAAAAACCAACAACTAATAATCTAATTTTAATCAAATATATTTGAAACATCAAATATAATTCAATCCTAAATTAGATCAAGCAATTAAGGGGAAACTAGAATGGAGATTACTCTCCATGAGGAAAGGGGGGAACGACTACCACATTCCTTGTGGGAATGTGTAGCCGTCCACCATGTCCTCATGGTGGAGGAAATCTCATGCAATCTCATGAGATTGCATATCTCCATGAATTTCTCCCATAATTTCCAACAACTTTTGTTGAGATTTATTCTTCAAAAATAATTCATAAATAATTTTGAGAATATTGCAATCTTGCCATTAAAAAAATTGTGAATCACATTCACAACCCAAAACAAAATATAATTTACATTTTCAATTAATTACACAATGTGTATCCAATACACATCAATAATTTTTTAACAAATATAAATTATAATTAGTTGTCTCTAATACATTATAAATCACATTTATAATATATTATGAATAATATGGATAGTGCTATTCACATTATTCATATCCATGATAATTAAATCACATTTAATCATCTTGGATCTCTATTCCCACGTGCCCAAATATTATGAATCACATTCACAATATTAACATCTTTGATAATCAAATCACATTCAATTATCTAAGATAACTCTCCTTATAATATGAATCAAATTCATATTATTCATGATAATTTAATCACATTTATTTATCCATTTTCTCAATGCTCGGATACATATATCAACAATGGAATTACCCATGAACTCTTTTAAGGATAATGCGCTTTCTCCGCAAATACATGGAGATTAGGATAGGCGATGTATTGTTCCACGTATAGTGACTTGGATATTGAGATCACATCTCAAATCGAGATCTCGGGCCTCCCATAGATGCTTGATTAAATCAAGATCGTAAATCAAATCTTCTCATTGAATCTAAATCACATTCAGATCAATGTCCAATATTTGGACCAAGATCAGATTACTTCTTTACTGAGAGGAGTCACTAAAATCCAGACCCGTTTCATCACTCCCTAGGAAAGGAAGTGTCATGGTTATACAATCGTTTATGATCACATCACCCTCAGGTATTCCCAATACCTATACATCCTGCATACTGGAAGACTCAGAATAAACCCGAAGCATAAGATCATTTTTACATTGTCTACTTTAGGGATTTATCATTAAATTTCTCATTCAATCATTGGGAGTTGATATCGATCATATACTTTCCAAAAGCATATATCATATCTAGGTCTTGATCATATACTTTCCAAAAGTATATATCAAACCTACAAATTCAGTCAAGCTTCCAAAGCAAGATGACTGTGCACGGAATTTGATTCTTCCCAATATCTCATGAGTGAACTCATGCCTTCCGGTTCGGTAACTGAACCTGTATGATCCCTTTGAGAGATCGTATTACTCATATACCCTTACATGCACACCAGCGCACCGGTGTATAGACCTTGATTAGGTCATCAACCTATTGGTCTGCCAAATGTACATGCTCAGACATATAGTAACACATCTGTCTCCGGTCAGAGGGTGTGTGCCTATATCATGACAGCATACAATATAGGACTTTGGTTATCTCGATCTCGTTAAGTCAGCTCTTTGACCTAACTAATCTGACACCTCCACATCTCTATTCCTATGCAGAGGACCTACATCAAGAGATCAGTCAGATATCAGATTAACTGAGAAAGGATTGCCATCTCCTACTCAGGCTGGAGATCACCTCTTAACAATCATTTGACGGTGCTCGATGAGTCCTCAATCTAACTCTTTAGATATTCATCCAAGCACCAGCCTCTATGACTCAATAATTGAATAAATAGTTGTATAATCATTAAGATGGCCATGGTACATAACCCTAATTGTACTAAGGGACCTATGATGCAAACTATTTATTCTTTATTTTAGATCAGGGAATGATATTCGCAATAACATTTATTGCATAATGGCTCGCCGTGGGCTTGCATGTCCAACAATCTCCTACTAGCCCATAGAGCCATTAATGGGCTAATCATCTAAACCCACATTCATGTGACAATCATAGGCTATTTAGAAAATAGTTAGGTAAGCTGATCAGTCACTTTTTTCCCAAGATTTTACGCCAAGTCCTTTTACGGCACTTGCATATCCCTTAGTAACAGTGCTCGCATCCAATGCGAATGTTGCATCTTATGCAACCAATACTCAATTTTGTTATAGTGTCCTTGACACTATAGCTCGATAGTTATCATAACCAGTATTTCCATAATCCTTTTCAGAATACCTTTATTCCTAGAGATCTCTATCTCCTAAGGTGTCTATAGTTAAGACCCTTATAGATCACTATATACAAGGTCTTAAACTTTTGAAGATAAGACTTTGAGATCACTATCTCTAGGTTTCATCATCTTTGAAGATATTGTTATTACTGCAATCAAGTGTTTTATTCCATAGTAGGATTAGTAACAGATTACTACTCCCACTACATGGCAGACATCTGGCTCTTTTGCACATCTAGCATACACTCAGCTTCTCGTAACTGATGCACAAGTGCAAGCAGTTCTAGCTTTCACTTCCTCAACTCTTTGAAGTGCTATCCCTTTAGACATGTCATTACCATATCTTAAGGGAATGAAGCCTTTCTTGGAATTTTCCAGAAAATGGAATAAGTCCAAGGTGTACTACTAACGTGGCGGTCCCAATACCCTCTTTTCTTTGCTTCTGAACGACTTCAGAACTAAGATCTAAGAGGTATCCTTGAGATCATATCTCAAGATATGGAACAACCAAATTATAAAACACTTATTATTATCCCTATATCATTCCAAATGATTAGAATTATATCTACATTTAGCACGATGAACACAATGGCACTCCCACTAAGCTTCACATGGTTCATCAAGATTTTATCTGAAATCATAACATTTATAATTTCATTAAATCTTATGTTCCAACTACAAGAAGCTTATTTGAGTCCAAAGATGGAGTTCTTTAGCTTGCACACCTTGCTTTCATCAACCATGAAGCCCTGGGGCTACTTCATATGAATATCCTCAAGAGGTATTCATGGAGGAATGCGTCTATTTTCATATTAATTTGGATTTCCCATTCTAGGCTAATTTGACCTTAACATTGTCATTTTGCAATCACATCTCATCACTAATTGCATCTAAAAAGTCTAAAAATTCTTCTAAAAAACTTAGCTCCTAAATGATCCAAAAATCAACTGAAGGAAACAATCGCCTCCCTGAGTTTGAACTTGGGCTTGCCCAAGTAAAAAAATACGACCGCTTTATATTTAATTGAGCATAAACTAATTAGCAGTATTTGACAAATCCTAAAGTGCTCGAGTACAACATGTTAATTCCACATTATTAACAAGGACATTTCAGGGGTTCTTCAGGAGCGCAAATGAAGTATGGTACCTCAATCAACCGCTACAGCTTGAATACTCTTGAGATCGCAACTGTCATGGTTCCTAGGAAGTCCACATCCACATAAGTGACAATCAAGGATAACTCCTCCAAAATAAAAGTTTGTTTCCAAAGTTCCTTGTGTCATATCACCTAGTAAAAGTCCTTACAAGTAATTATCGATCCAAGGTATATTGCATCCCCCCATGAAATGGATGTTCAGACTTTCATAGTCTCTCAGTGTGAAACCCTCGAAAACCGAACAAGGACTAAAATGTAATACCCAGCTGGATCAGGGCTTAATTGCAAATCTGCTTTTATTCCAGTATTTAGAAAATTTATTTGAGTAGTGCATTACGTAGGGCTCATCGATAGCTTTCCAACGAGTCCAAGAATGCGAAAATCCGAGTTCGGAAGCCCAAGTTATGGCCGTTTTAGCGAGAGGGGGTCCAGTTCGATTTCGGATCCGAATCCGGATCCGAACTCGGGTTCAACCCAATAAAATCACCTCAAAAATTGCATTAGGTAAATTTCATCATTTTTAACCTACTGAAAAATTTTTATTGATTTTTTTCATTTCATTTGCATGAAAAATTGCATAATACCCATAAAAAGAATTGTTTTTTCATGCATGAATTTTACAATCTAAAAATATTAAAAAAAGTGTTATGGATTTGTCATTGCAAATAATTTTGAAAAAAATAGCCTGTCTTCTTTACTTGTAGTTTCTTTCTGAGAGACATGGCATGTAATATATAATTGTTGACATCTATTTTATCCTTACATGTATTTTTTTTTGTGGACATGGAAATGGATAATAGAATGTAATGGAATTGGTGAATGGAAATACATGTGCTTGTGAACAGGTTGAATGCAATGGGAAGAAAAAAAATCCCTTGCATGTGTTTATTTTCTCCTGCTTTTGTGAATGTCAAATATTCGAATGTGGAATATATGTGCGTGGATTGGTTTGCCGAGTACACGGATCCTAGGGCGTCACAACCACTCCCTAGGAATGGAAGCGTCATGGTTATACAATCGTTTATGATCACATCACCCTCAAATATTCCCAATACCTGTACATCTTGCATACTGGAAGACTCAGAATAATCTCGAAGTATAAGATCATTTATACACTGTCTACTTCAGGGATTTATCATTAAGTTTCTCATTTGATCATTGGGAGTTGGTATCGTTCATATAATTTCCAAAAGCATATATCATACCTACGTCTTGATCATGTACTTTCCAAATGTATATATTAAACCTACAAATTCAGTCAAGCTTCCAAAGCGAGACGACCGTGCACGGAATTTGATTCTTCCCAATATCTCATGAGTGGGCTCATGTCTTCCGGTTCGGTAACTGAACCTGTATGATCCCTTTGAGAGATCGTATTACTCATATACCCTTGCATGCACACCAGCGCGCCAGTGTATAGACCTTGATTAGGTCATCAACCTATTGATCTGCCAAATGTACATACTCAGACATATAGTAACACATTTGTCTCCGGTCAGAGGATGCGTGCCTATATCATGACAACATACAATATAGGACTTTGGTTATCTCGATCTCATTAAGTCAACTCTTTTACCTAACTAATCTGACACCTCCGAATCTCTATTCCTATGCAGAGGACCTGCATCAAGAGGTCGGTCAGATATCAGCCTAACTGAGTAAGGATTTCCATCTCCTACTCAGGCCGGAGATCATCTCTTAACAATCATTTGACGGTGCTCGACGAGTCCTCAATCTAACTCTTTAGATATTCATCCAAGCACCAGCCTCTATGGTTCAATAATTGAATCAACAGATGTATGATCATTAAGATGGCCATGGTACATAACCCTAATTGTACTAAGGGACCTATTATGCAAATTATTTATTCTTCATTTCAGATCAAGGAATGGTATTCGCAATAACATTTGCTGCATAATGGCTCGCAGTGTGCTCGCATGTCCAACATTCACTACGGGGTCAGGTGAGCTTTTGGCCTCGGAGCCTTGCTTGGGCGTCTTCCTCCTTATACCTCTATCGTCGATCTCGTATATATTTATGATTAGAAAAAAGAGAAGGCAAGTAGAATTCTATTTAAAAGCAGTTGCAAAGGAGGCAACGGGAAGCTCGATCCATTGGTCTTTAGCAGCACTTCTCATCGTCCTACCGCAGCTCCCGTGGGATCCTTCTCTCCTACTCTGCCTTGCCCTCTGTTGAGACTGATGATTCCACGAGCTATGCACAGCTGCTTGTACGGTTACGATGTCTACCATCAGCAGCAGCTTTAGGCCATTATTCAGGTCTAGTTCTCCTTCGTCCTCGTCACGCTGCCTCCACCTCAGAGGGCCTCATTATAGGGGGGCCCTCATGGATGAACTCCGCCATATCGGATGCCTCTGTTCTAATGGATTGTGCGCCTTCTCCACTTTCGCCACTGCATATGGTTCACTTCTTCCTGTATCTAGTAGTGGTTCTCTGATTCTGACTCCCATCGTTTTTTTGTTATAGATGTTTGACATCTTTCTATGCACCTCTTTTCTGTTGGCCAACTGGCCTCACCTAGTCTCGCCTACACAGTCTCATTTTCTTCCTCCTCTTGTGAGGATCGGCTACCGGCCGCTGGGACAGGGCAAGCGGGCGTCAACTACTAGGTCAAATGCACCTTCCTTTGCGCATCCGCTCCAACTATCAACTATATCAAAAAAGCGAATGCAAGTAGTTTAATATAATCGCGATACTCCATGAGAAAACCTTGAGGCTAGGTCAGAAGGATATACTAGATATTCATGCCCATTGATTTTTGGGCATTCTTCAGGTAGGCTTCTCATTCCCAATTGAGACCTCAGTGAACGGCCCCCAACTTACTTATATCAGGACTTGACACACTGGGAAGTAATTGGAAAGAGGTCAAGAACTGGATATCTAGAGGGTCACACAGCTGATATGAGAAGCATTATATATAGGGGAAGTCTCAGTCCGCTAGCCCTCTCTCGGATCCTCTCCTTAGCTTTTATGATCAACATAATAAGTCAAGATTCACTTGAGGAAAAACCTCTCCCGGGAGACCAGGTATTCCCAAGCCTGAGGTACGAAGGTAATTGGAAGAGAGAGGATCAGGAGAATCTTTTCCAACTCTCTAAACCTGAATGATGTTGCTGACTGGACTTTCCCCCTCTAATGACGCACCTTGTATATTGCCTTGAAAGAAGATCTCGGCTCTAGTCGCACGTCGACTATCTTGGGATTGGTCGGCTCTCAGGGCTTTGGCTTTCCCCATATTTCTCATTAAAAAAAGAAGGAAGCCTGACTTGTAGTAGTCCTACTAAACCCTAGAATCAAGACTATCGCAATAGCCAAAGATAGAACCTAGTATGATCTTGCGGAGAATCAAGCAGTCTTCGAGGCCCCATGACGAAATAGCCCCTCTTAGCCCTTGCCCCCTGGACTTCTCTTTCTAGTCTGGCCATAGTTGACACTATACGATTCAACAGACACGAAAGATGGACAAGTTTCAGACCAGATATATATGCATGAAAGCCCATTGGACTTAGGGCTCGGACATTCAGGCAGGCAAGTGCCACACATGCCTATGATAGTCAAGATGTGTGTCGGATCTTCCGAAGGCCAAAAGGACCCTGCTCGAATGAAAGGAACATCCCAGAAAAGACTCCCTCCCTTCTCTCTGAATGAGCTTTGGTGAAAGAGAACTACTTGATGGCCCTCCGTCAATGCATTCCCTAAGGGTCGGAGGTAGGCGGGCAGCGAACTGTAGGGAGCGTTGAGGCTAAAGAAAGAGCCAAGGAGCGCATTCTTCTTTTAGCTCACACCGGGGAAAGGTTTGTGTCATCCTCGGGGATCCTTCCTCTTCAGTTAAAGATCAAGCCTTTGCTCCCGGGAATGAGGCAGTAACAAAGCCATCTATTATTCTAAATATCTGTTGCCGCGCTGAAAATACTAGAAAATCGTCGAGCGACCTATTACTATATCAGACAAAAAGGGGCTTTCAGGTTCCAAACTACGACCTCTGAGCACAGAGAAAAAGTGGCAATACCGATCGAAGCAGCCTTTGATTAATGAGATTTCCAATAGCAGAGACCCTCCTTTTAGCCCTTCCCTCAGTCGCTTGTCCCAGTCGACTAGACGGGACATCCCAGGGGGTGGATGTCAGGAGCGAGGTAGATAAGGCTTGAAAAGACTCATAACCACGCGGTTAGAGTCAGCCACAATAATCCACTCAGAGAAATGCCCTTTTTCCCCAATGGACCTAAGACGGAGAAGACAACCAACGAAGGCCATAGCCACATCTGGTCAACCTGACTACCTATATTCGTCACGAAGGGGCCGAAGTTAAGCAGCACATCCATACGGCGGGATGGACTTCCCCAAGATGAGGCCAGACATCAGGAAGATAGCGAAGCAAGAACTTGGGCAAGCCTTGCATAAAGAAAGAATTATATACAATACAGAAAGCCAAAGAGAGCTCCCGAATACAGAGACCTTCAATCAGACGAAGGGAAGAACCCCCGTCTCACCAAGAATTCATCGTATATAGTAAGGAAAAGCCGAGGCTACCGGCTACAAGGTCCCCTTCTACTTCTCATTCCTCTAGGGCCTGTACCAGCTCCTTTGAAATATCTTTCTCTAAAATTCAAGGGGATACGATTGGAAATCAAGTCAAAATGCAATAAAAGAGTGAAAGTGGTCTTACATATGACGGACTTTTGATCTGCCTTTATATACTATGTTTGTACCTGAAGCACCTAAGCTACGAAGACATCCATCTTGCTACTACTTGAGAACTGTGCTACTAGATCTCTGCCCAGCGCGTCTTCCTAATCGGTCCAACCTCTTATATAATTAGTAATTGATGGATATACCCTAGTATCCGTGGAGGTGAAACAAAAGCTAAGCTGCTCTACTCTATATTTCAATTATCTATTTCGATTTCGATTTGTAGATGGAAAGCATCAAGCGAATTTGCTCGATTGGATATATAGTGACGGCAAAAGTCAAGGTAGAGAGAGAGCCTCGGGTTTAGTATATATAATAAAGCGTGGAGAATCAAGTTTTCGACTAGACAAAGGGGCCCCAAGGCAAGAAGTTACGGAAGATTCCCAGCCCTAATCTGCAAAGGCAAACATACAACATCATAGTGTCAGAGTGGATATATTTTTGCAGTTCATTCCATAAGAGCTAATGGGCACCGCCGGTGTAGTGGAATAGTCTATGGGGGTTTCGACCCGTAGGGGTCAGAGCTGAATTGAGAAAATCTATGTGAGAAAGACAAATCTTGATTTTTGTGATAATCACTCCACTCCTCAAAGAAGTCCTATGAAGTAGTACTATAGAAAAGGCAAGAAGCAAAAAGTTCGTGAAGGACAACGAGGACTATTGAATAACGGGGGGAAGGCAAGTGGAAGGTTAGTATGCATTGGGTTAGGCAAGACTCAAACATTGCTGTCAGCGAGGGAAGCACAACGGCAGCTTTCGCCTTTGTCTTCTCGCCACCTCTTGTCTTTGATCTCTTTGCTTCCCCTCCTCCCTCTCAGACTGAACTCTCTATGCGGCGCTTGACTCTACAGGGGCATAAGGTATACAACCTTTCCTTTCACTTAGCTACGAGCAGTGTAGCAGCGCTGATGCACCTTTCTTCTTTTCTCTAGGAAAATAGTTCCCCCTCCTCTTTCACTCTTATCACCTCTAAGAGATAGATATAGAGGTAGAGTAATTTCTCAAAAGAACCGCAGTCCTTCGTATACGTCAGGAGTCCATTGATTCAAGGGAAAAGCAAATCAGATAATAGCCTGCAGGGTGCATTTCCAAACTGGGAAGGAGAAAAGGGTGTGTGCGGGCAGGAGTAGTACGAGGGCTTGGTCTTCCACTTATAATGACGTACCTCGCCTTTCCTCCCTTTTGATATAGAAACCGACACTCTGATCTTCCATTCTCTCTTCTCATTGAGAGCATCAAGGGAGGGAGCAGAAGCAGCATAGCCCACGGAGTGGAGCGAGACTCGACTAAGAAAAGCCTAAGGGCTTAGACTAACAAGCAATAGAAGGCAGTATACTCATGCAGATTCAGATACTAAAAGAAGTACCACACACAATCGCTCTGCCAGAGGCATCATTTTAGTCAAAGAAGCAATGCATAGCACCTTCCTACCGATTTTCACAACTATCGAGAAAAGCATCAGACCATGCAAAAAAAGGAAGATTCAAAGAGAAATCCGGAAAAGACCCGAAGGTCAACACTGCCTCTCGACGACCCTCTCCATCCTCTTTTCACCCTATTTATCGAGATTAGTGAAAAGACCGGGTATTGATTCTATAAAAAACCTCCGGAAACTTCCTCGAGGAAAGGTACCTCCATTTAGATAATAGTTGGGAGGGAAAGGCCAGGGAGTTCGCAGGGGGTCTCGACGTAGGCTCTGAGGTGTGCAGTATCATCGACGGTGTGAAGCGAGAGGTGCTGCACGGGGTAGAGGACAAGCTAGTGCCAGTCCAGCAGCAATGGAACCCTGGCATAAAGAAAACATGACCTAGCCTCCCGGAATGAAGTGATAAATAAGAAAGCGAGATACAATGGCCTAACCTAGTCGACCTAAAGGGAGAATCCAGTGTTTCCCGCTTGATCTCTATTGGAGAGTCAATATGGCAAGAGCATTAGTTCTATTCCTCTTAGTAGGGGGCCGGAGAGAGAGTTTGACAAAGAATTGTTTTTCCCATTGCCAATCCAGTTTTCAACTTTTCTTAGCCAGGAAAGAGATACATCTTGTGCTGCGAGTCACCTGAGAAGTTGTGGTCTGCTATCAGATGTTCTGAAAGAAGGGAGAGAAAGAGGAGAGAATGGGGATGGGGAATGAATGTTAACTATAGGAGATTTCCTACAAATACATATAATACATGGTTGGAAGGAAGAAGCTGATTTCGTTCCTGAGGTTTCGACATCCATTTTCTTTCTTAGAAGTTCTAGTCGAATTCTCAAGTCTTAGTCTCAGTCAAAGCAGAGAAGAGATCCAAGGCCTCAAACCACATATATATATAAAAAACTAGACATCCGTCTTTATGCGGAATAGGGAATGCCCTTGATATATGGTCAATCAAATAAGAGAAGGTAGATAAACACAAATGGAAAGGATTCTGTTTTAGTCCTGCGAGACTGCCCAAATAGATAGTATCAGAATATTATGAAGATAATGATTATATAGTTATCTTAGCACTGGGATGAGACTTCTTTGTTGATGACTTCCTTCTGCCCTTTTAAGAAATCCTTCTCTTCTTCCCTCGAGTACAACTTTATGGAGTTAGCCTTTCGAGTCGAGTGAGTTCATAGATCTCTGAGTCCATTTCTTTGACTTGAGCTAGTGGTTTATACTATTCACGTCTCAATAGTCATTCGATTCTCAAGTCTATCGCAGGAAAACGACTTTCTTTCCCACTTGAAGACTGACTTCCGGAATATCTAGTTGTTCTGTTCTACCAGTTCGATGGGATGGGAAAGCAAGCACTCTCATACTTCTCCAGTCCCTTGAAAAAAGCACTTGATGAGAGCCAGGATGAGACTTGCTTTCAGTGATGAAGACTGACTTCCAACTAGTATATAAAAGCTCCGGTCAAACCATTGAGAAGTAGGATCTTAGCTTCGGGTCGTACCTAGCCTCGGGGATCAAGAATGCTAGAACGCACAATCCAAGAACGAAAAACGAAAGAGGTCTCGTCATACTGAAAAAGTGCGAACAACAATTCGCCCTAATCACCGAGGAAATCTCTGCACCCAGAGAAATGACTACCCAACCGCTACCAACCCGAGACAGAGGACCCACAAGAAAACAAAGAAAAAGTCAACCACGTCATCTAGTATTTATAGTATCGAGCATCAGAAGAGAGGGTAAGGGGAAGGTGATTTCCTCCATTAGTCTGCTCAAAATCATATGCTGACAAAAAAGCGGACAGAATTTCCTCCCCGAACAGACCAGCGATACCTAGCAGAGTACCTGCACCAGACAGAGGTCGTGAATCGTCGAACAAATATCCACTAAATCTGATCTGAGAATTTCTCTGCTTTTCCAGCGGCAAGATAGAGACGGACCAGATCGGGAGATTCTCAATCACTGCAGGCTAGATGAGAAGGTCTGTGTGATCCCAACACGTACTGTGGAAAGTAGAATCGTCATCTTTCCTTCTATTTGCATATCTCATACAAGCTACTTTCATTTATTCTATGAGTTTGACCTATAATTGGTTGTATGTAGAGGAGCGGCTCCCTGAATTCTACTATATTAATAATTAATAGGAGCTTCCCAAAACAAACAAAAACAAACATATAGAATGACGAGCAAGATTACCTCTAAAGGGTGCTTAATATCTATATGACCCACCATACACCACTGACCTCAACTCTGTGCGAGTAGTAGCCTCTCTAAGAGGGTGAGTGAATACCCCTACTCCAGTAGGGAAGGAGAGTTCAGGTCAGGAGAGGTTCCCAGGTCCCTAGAGAGCTAGTCAGCCAGAGACTCAGGGCACTGGCTTTAGCTTCTTCTGAGTGTGTTCCCTTTCACGTATACCCTCAGATGCAGACTACGATGGTTGCCCAAAGAACTGAAAGTCCCGCACATACTGCCGGAATTTCACCAAGCTCAAAAAAAGCCAAGGCAGTTTAGCGCGGTCTGTGGGAATCCTGACTTTCCTAGTGTCGGAAAATTGGATGAACAAGGTCACCCCCAAGGAAGACATGCAGAAGCATACTTACTGACAATAAATGCTCATATGCAACCAGACCGCCCAATTCCGATAAGCCGCTTACCGAAGAGGTACGCACTGATGCAATGACTCCCCAGAGTAGCAAGACAACATTATATATAGTGGGAGGGATTGATCTGGGCGGTTCGGCCCGATGATTGACCGTGGGCTGATTGGCACATATCCTTCCAAGTCATTTTTGAAGATAGAGAGGAAAGGCAGATCTCTGAACGACTCTATAATGCAAAGTTCAGCTCCTTCCCTGACATCAACTACTCTCTATAATGAAAATCATCCCTAAGGTCAGTTCTTTTTCTCATGTCTTCCTTGTTCTTGCTCTTCGATCAGATAGGAGCCTCTTCCGCAGCGCAGTGACTTTCTTGATTAATAGTAGGACCGCCCGATCACTTCCTTTTATTGAGGCCAGTTATTTTGTTCCGTCCCTGCTCCCCTCAGGCTCTAACCGCTTCCCCACTTCTTTTTTAAAGGCTCCTTAGGAGGGACTACTTCTTTCCTTGGTCAGACCTTTCCGACTTTCCTATCTCATATCGACTTCTGATCCCGCAGGATCTTCTATATTTGCTGGGGAAACTACCATACCCCCTACGACTCCCTTTCTTTCCTCCTCTCTGCCTCTTCTTTTCCCCTTCTGCCTTTCTGGTCTTCTTCCTCCTGGCCTCAGAAGTAGGGTTCAAAAGGCGATGAGCGGACATTCTACTTTCTCACTGCCTTCTCACGGCTCTCTAAGCAGCCGGCCAACTCACAGCTCAAATTGTCCAATCTACAACAGCCCCGGGAATCTTCACTCGGCTGATTGATAAATCGAGTCCACTCACTTTGACGACTTGTCGCAAGAAAGAAAAGAGTCCTTCCAATTATTAGATAGTGATATAAGTTCGAAGCTTTGAAAGAAAGATCTATGTTGACATCTTTTTTCAATCAAGCATTTTCCTAACTATTCTCAGAGGCCGCGACATTCAGAGGTTTGTTAAGGAAAGCTATAATAGGTTGAGGGAAGCGAGAGCTTAGAGCAAATTGACCAGGGAAGCGAGAGCTTGGAGCAAATCGACCGGTTGAATGTCTTGCTTGCTGCTTGCCTGGGCCTTCTCCCTGCACTTCATAACTGGTTCGGGATCAGCTCCATTCCTCTAATGCAGTAAGGCAACCCTGTCTCCTATCCTCTAACTTCTATCCAACTCTCTCTTTTTCACCCTTTTGCGATACCTTTTCAAACTCATTGCCGATACTAAGTAGCAATCCAAAATGCGTATCTATTTTTCATGATATTATGCATGGATCAGGTATATCACACAAAATTCCTCATAATAAATGGTGGGCAATTCTTCCACAATGGAATCTAATAAGTTTGATTTCGAGTCAGTGTTTACAGAATCTTTTTCTGTCCGAAGAAATGATTCGTCGAAATAACGAGTCACCCCTTCCGTTGATATGGACATGTTTGAGATCAAAAAATGCTTGGGAGTTCCTCTATTCAATCCTTTTCTTTCTTCTTGTTGCTAGATATTGAGTTCGTATACATATTCTCTTTGTTTCCCAAGCCTCTAGTGAATTACAAACAGAGTTAGAAAAGATCAAATCTTTGATGATGGAATCATACATGATTGAGTTGCTCAAACTTCTGGATAGGTCTCTAACATCAGAACTTCATTCTTTCTGGTTAAAGAATCTATTTCTGGTTGCTCTGGAACAATTAGGAGATTCTCTGGAAGAAATGCGGGGTTCTGCTTCTGGTGGCAACATGCTATTGGGCGGCGGTTCCGCTTATGGGGTCAAATCAATATGTTCTAAGAATCAATATTTGAATATCAATCTCATCGATCTCATAAGTCTCATACACAATCCCATCAAAATAAGAACTTTTTCGAGAAATACGAGACATCTAAGTCGTACAAGTAAAGAGATCTATTCATTGATAAGAAAAAGAAAAAGCGTGAAGGCTTCTTGCATTGATGATCAAATAGAATCCTGGATCGTGAATAGTGATTCGATTGATGATGAAGAAAGAGAATTCTGAGTTCAGTTCTCCGCCCACAGAAAAAAGAATGGATCAAATGCTATTGAGTCTGACTCATAGTGATCATTTATCAAAGAATGACTCTGGTTATAAATAATTGAACAACCAGGATCAATTTACTTACGATACGTAGTTGACATTCATCAAAAGTCACTAATTCATTATGAGTTCAATTGATCAAGTTTTGCAGAAAGACGGATATTTCTTGCTCATTATAAGACAATTACTTATTCACAAACCTCGTGTGGGGCTAATAGTTTGAATTTCCCGTCTCATGGAAAATCCGTTTCACTCCGCTTAGCTTTATCCCCTTTTAGGGTATTTTATGAGAGGTTCTATAGGAACTGGACGATCATATTTGGTCAAATACCTAGCGACAAACTCCTATGTTCCTTTCATTACGGTATTTCCGAACAAGTTCCCGGCCTCAAGGTTTGATTGATGATATCGATATTGATGATAGTGACGATATCGATATTGATGATAGTAACGATATCCATATTGATGATGACCTTGATACGGAGCTGCTAACTATGACGAATGCGCTAACTATGTATATGACGATGAAAATCGACCGAAAAGATATCACCCTTCAATTCGAATTAGCAAAAGCAATGTCTCCTTGCATAATATGGATTCCAAACATTCATGATCTGTATGTGAATGAGTCGAATTATTTATCCCTCAATCTATTAGTGAACTATCTCTCCAGGGATTATGAAAGATGTTCCCCTAGAAAGTATCTTGTTATTGCTTCGACTCATATTCCCCAAAAAGTGGATCCCAGCTCCGAAGAAATGAAATACATGCATTAAGATACGAAGGCTTCTTATTCCGAAAGCACTTTTTCATTCTATCATATACTAGGGGATTCCACTTGGAAAAGCAAATGTTCCATACTAACGGATTCGACCTATAACCGTGGGTACCAATGCACGAGATCTTGTATCACTTATCAATGAGGCCCTGTCAATTAGTACTACACAGAAGAAAGAAATTATAGAAACTAATACAATTAGATCAGCTCTTTATAGACAAACTTGGGATTTATGTAAGATCAGTTCACGATCATGGGAGACTTTTCTATCAGATAGGAAGGGCTATTGCACAAAATGTACTTCTAAGTAATTGCCCTTTATATCCTATATCTATCTATATGAAGAAGAAAGAATGTCAGGAAAGTGATCAAAGAAGAGGCTGGGTGACTGATTTGTTTGTCAGCTTCTTTTTTAAAGAATAGTCCATCCTTGAACCTTTCGGCTTCGAATATCAATAATGATCATTTGCATTGTCGGCTATATTTTGAATAATGAGCATTTACCCAGCCAAAGATCATTGTCGGCTTCTTGTGAAGTTCTTGTTTCGGTGATGTGTCATATCTTTGCGCATCTCATATATAATGAATGCTTGTTGGCTTTTTATCACTAACCATCAAACCAATATCCTTTTTCTACCGGCTATCGCCTCGCATTAGACTTGTGGAACGAATGAAAGAAGCTTGTAGAATGCACTGACTACTGAATAGACTAGTTGAGAAGGAAGGACTAGCTCTATTTGTTTCAAGCAAGAGAGAGTATATGTCCTCTTCCTGATCATGAGTGTTGGAACCGGGCATGCGTATTAGGCTGGACCCACCCCTTGATTCTCTACACTCCCAGCCGCCTTTCCAATCACTACACTAGGATTCATAGAACAATCAAGAAAGAAAAGCAACGTACTGATATACCGTTTATCTTCATCCTCCATCAGTCTGGTTCTTTTTCTGAACTTGTGGTAGTAGAAGAGGAGGAGTTCAGGTTGTATTCTCAGGTCTCTCATTCGTAGGAGCCTCAGCTTGTTCAGCTGAATGGAATTGCTCACGTGTGTATTTGTCATTTGCATTCATCAAACCTTTGGTCAGATCTCTAGTATCAGGCACGTCTAGATGTATATATGACGAGTCACTAGATACGTTGTTTAATTCGGCTTCGTTGTAGCACGTGTACTTAGCGATTCCGTCAGAACCGAGAGAAGATCTCCGTGAAGAGTGTCTCGGCTTAATTTATATCCCGGGCAAGTCCGGGGTCGAACACAGGGAGGCAAAGGAACAACTTGGGTTTAATTTGCAAATTTAAGATTTTAGATTTCCAATGCGGTTTTTTTATATTTTTTAATGCAATAAGAGAAGCAAAAAAACAAAATGCGGGTGAATCAAGACGCTAAGAAAGCATACAACAAGGCCAAATTAACTTTAATGTCAAATTAATCCAATTCAGCCAAATTATATTTTTCCTAGAATCCTAATCCAGTGATGAACACAAAACACATTTTTTTAGAATTTTAGGGGTTAAAATGCAATAAATAAAAATACACACTTTTTATGGGTCTTTTCGCAATTTATCACACAAACAGTAAGCAAAAATTATGAAAAAATTACTGGAACTAAAACATGATGCAAAGAGACTATATAATTTTTTTGAAATATTTTGACAAAGTATGAATTTTTTATGAATTTTTTAGTGAAAATAGAGTGACAGTGAGTAAATAATTTCTAGTAAATCCATGTTATCAAATTAATCAACTTGCGAATTATCACAGGTAGATATTTAGATTAGCAATCCAGGAGAGGTAAAATTTCGCAAAAAAGATATTTGTGGATTTAATTAAAAATCGATTACTAAATACACTCTATAATTTATTGCAGGCACAAGACAACTCTATTTTGGATGAAAATTGGATACTAATTACATCACATATCAAGGCATCACATATAATTTTTGTGGAATTTTTAGAGCAACCGTTTGTGAGATATTAATTTAATGGCACAGAATGGGTAAACTATGCAAAATTTCAGTTAATCATTTTTAATTAATTACCCATGTAACATAAAAATCCAAATAAATACTCAGATGATAAAGAGTAAGTTGCTCCACACAAAGATATTTTTCTTTAAATAAAAAGATGCCAAAATAAGGTCCAAATTTGAGTACAAACACAGGGGTGTCTCTGCAAATTCAAAAAACAAAATAAACAACACAAACTTGCACAGGGACTATTTTGTAATATTAGAAACAAGGAATAAAAGTAATATAATTTTTACATAAAAAATAAAGAGAAATACCCTTCTTCTTCAATGGGACCGCTAGGGCGCAGGTGAAACCCAAAGGGGATGTGGTCGGCGGCGGCGGTGCGGCCGCACGCGGGTGGCGGAGGTGCACGCCGGCGGAGGGGCGGCGCGAGGTCGGAGCTGGGCGGCTGTGGGGAGGAGGCAACGTGGCGTCGAGGGCGGCGGGCCGCTGGGAGCGGAGGAGGGCTGGGGGGCGGAGGCGGCGCCAACCACTGCAGGAGGCGGGCGCGGGCGGCGTCGAGGGCGGTGGCGGCGCCTGGGAGGCGGCGGTGGGCCGGCGTGGAGGCCGCCGCGCCGGTGCGGCGTGGAGGGGAGTGGGTGGGGGGAGCGGCGGCGGTTGAGCTGCTTCCCCTCCCTGCCGTTATTTTTTTTTTTTTGAATTTTTTAATAATTTTTTTACTGTTTTGATTAAAGGGAAAAAAACTGCTGTAATGAATTTTTTTTGTTTTAGATTTTTTTTTAATTTTTTTTCTTAAACAGGAAACAAAATATGTTTATATACAAAAGAAAGAAGAAAAAAAATAGAGGAGAATGGTGAAGAAGATGGAGATGGTTGTGATGGTGATGGGATGATGTAAAAAAAAATATGGTGGAGGTGATATGTGGTGGCTAAACAACAAAAACAAAATGTTAAATAAAATAAAATAAAAAGAGATATGAGAGGGATAACTTACCTGATGTCCGCCGGATTTGCGGAGCAGCTACGCTGGACTCCTGTTGTCGCCTCGATCCGATTGGCGAAATAAAATCGAAGAGGCTGAGCGAGCTCGATGAGGAACTCGTGACGCGGAGCGGAGCTCCGCGGATCTCGCCTGAAGGAGGTCGTCGCTTGAGGAATATGCCTTGCCGCTGTCACCAACAAAACACTCCAAACTCTCTCCTTTTTCTATAAGAATGGCGGATGGGGAAAAAATGTGGATGTGGAGATGATTATAAAGAGATGAGAAAGAGAGGTTAGAATGGTGGTGGTGTTGAATGGGAAGTTGTATTATTGGTGGAGTTGAATGGGAGGTTGGTGGAAGAATATGGAGTGGAATGGGAGTTATTAAAAATGATGGAGTTGAATAGAAGTTGGTGGTAGAGAAGTTATTGTAGAGAATGGGAAAAAATAAATACATAAATAATGATATAAAGTATGCTACTTTAAATACAACAAAAATAAAGAGGGAAAAAAATAGTGGTGAATTTACAAATAAATACATACAACATGTACAATTTTTGTTTACTTTTCTAATTTGTATTTTTTTTCTTTTCAATAAGAGATATTTACAGCGGAAAAATACTATAAAATAATATAATTAAAATACAACACAATCATGATATTTTTGTATTTTTAGCAATTATGAAAGATACAATAAAAATTAAAGAAAGAATGAATATATACAAGGTATACAATGTACATCTAGGTCCCAAAACCCAACTTTTGCAAACGAGCTCCGATTTTAATGAACCACTTCCGTTGGATAGATAATTTTCTAACTTGAACTTTAAAAGTGAGTTTGGTGAATTTGGAGTTCATACGGAGCGGGAATTTAGCTTGGAAGTTGGTCTTTACGGCTTTTTCCCATTGGGATCTTGGAGCATTTATTTAAGGTAAAATTTGTTTTGTATTTTTGTATTTTTATATACATTATTATAAAAAAGTTAGAGAATGAATTAGGCAAAAAGGAGTTGAAATGAAATTATTAAAAATAAATGAAGTTTTGGGCTATTTACAGGTATACAACTCCTTTATTTTTGCGGCTTTTTATGTGTAATTTATTTTGTACAATCTAATATACAATAATTAATGTATTTTATTTACAAGAGTCATTTTGTTAGTTTATTGATTTTATGGACATTTATTAGGGAATTTACTCGGGGATTTTGCTAAGATCAAGATATTAAGATGATGAATCGCGGATTCATCACCCACCTATACTTAAACTTTGCTAGTCCTCGAGCAAATAAAGAATGAATAAGTTGGGTTAATCCCTGACTGTGCATGTGAATACAAGACTTGATCCGTTCAAGAACTCTCGGTTTTAGAGATCCTAAAATTCTAAGCTGAACCAAGCTCTAGTCAAAAGGTACCCAATTCCCCTAATCATCAGACTCTCTTTGTATACATATATATAAGGGATATGACTTTAAGTGTGGACTGCAGTTATAAGAGTAGAGTCGCAACGTCACCCAAGGTTCCAGTCCAAGAGACTCTCCTATGGACCCGATCCTCAACACTAGGGAATAAACCATTTCTTGCATCCAATCCACCGTCTCTTTAGTTGTCAGGCTTAAAAGTGTAGATGGAAGGCCAGTTGATGGAAGGCATAGGATTGTGTCATTTCTTCTCTCCCTCTCATTGGAACAAGGATCCTCTCAAGTGCCTTATTACGCAACGCAATTTTTTTTTTGGTGTTGATCAGTGCGTCCGTCAAGAGAAGTTGGAGCCGTCTGCACTTGTTTTCCTGGGAGTACACCGGGGTGTGCCTTTTTTGAGTACCTATCGTACCTTCTACACCCAGACTTGTAGCATTTACGATGCAGAGCCCTTTTTTGGTGCAAGCCCGACTCCTGGTCCTAATAGTGGTGGTCCAAGTGGACACTTTGAAATGGTTGGGAGCGCTCGCCTTTGGTGGAAGCTCTTTTGATAATTGACTTTGTGGAATGAGAGCTTTTCTTTGACATTTCATTGCTTTGTAGTATTTGTGGCTAGCTCCACTGCTTTTACCAAGAGTTGGCGCACACTGATCAACATTTTTTTTATTTTATCACACCCTGGCACATAGGTAAATATCAAGAGATAGTACAAGAACCATGTTCTCATACTGGCTAAAGATGCTGACACTCAGGTTTCATGAAGCCTTCATTGATTTTATCCCATCCTCGAGCATCATCAAATCAAGTCCAAACTCAAATCCCTCATCCCAGTTCCTCAAGTGAAATTTCAACTCATCTCATCATAACTGCAGTCGTGTATGTGAGGTGCTGATCATATTCTTAAGGTAGAGACTAAGCATGCAATATAGCATACAAATCTTTCAAACTAGGGAAATGTGAATAATTAAGTCAAGGACCCTAATGACTAAGGCTGGTTAACTCAAAATCTCAAGATCTCATAAACCAAGTGTTCTTGATCATCACTAGTCTTGTGTGAAAGTAAATTGTGTCAGGGATTAAACCAACTTATTAGTTAGTTTTTTTAGTTTTTGTTTTTGTTTTTTTTTTGTTTTTTTTTAATGAATGATTGATTTTTTTAATTTTTTTAGAAAAAGTTTTTTTTTCACAAAGGTTTTTTTTTGACAAACAAAGGCAAAGAAGAAGTTTTTTTTTTGTTAGAAAAGTTTTGCTTTTTTTTTTCAAGAGTTTTTTTTTTGAAAAAGATAGGTGAATAAGAAAAGACTTTTTTTTAAAAAAGTTTTTTTTTAGCAAAAGAGGATTTTTTTTTACCCATCCCATAATTATTATATAATATATATATAAATACATGAAAGTACGAGGTATGGGTAAAGTATATATGTAATATATACACGCCCCCCTATACTTAGGTTGTGCTATGTCCTCATGGCACTAGGTGACAAAAATCCATAGCTCGTACTAAGTACAAGTGGGTGAAAAGAAGAGAAGTGAGGGAAAAAAATGTGGATAATACACAATGGGCATCGGCCCCCCTATACTTAGGCTCTGGTCAGCCTAAGTATTGGAAAGAACACAAGAATGGGGGACCAATGAGAATGGGAAAGAATATACAAAAAGAAAATAAAAAGAAGAGAAGGAGTAAATCGGGTCACTCACCCCCCTATACTTAGGATCTAGTCATCCTAAGTATAGCCACAAAATGAAAACGATACGGAACTGGGGCGAGTGATGCGAATCATGAGGGAAGGAGGTGAATAAAGGAAGGAAGATATGTACAAGGAGGAGGAAGAATATACAAGGATCAAGAAGGTTTGTGACGGACCTTCTTGCGGGAGCGATGGGGTGGGAAGTATACACATGTGTCGCTGTCAGAATCGTCCTCCGAAGAATAATAGTGAGGTGTGGGGAACGTCCAACGGGGGTCGACACACGGCTGCTTGCTCAAGTATGGCTTCAGAACAGCCGAACTGAGCTCACTCATATAGATCACCTCATCCGGACCTGATGAGGACTCCTCAGAAAGTTCCTTCTCTGAAACATCGAAGGTAACCTTCTTAGTCGGTTTTCTAGAACCTGGAGCATCAAGAGGAAGAGGAGATTGATACGTCTTAAGGAGTTTGGGGGAACACCTCAAGGAATCAACACCCGTCTTCTTCTTACCAGATGACCGACTAGAGGATGGAGCAACCGATTTATCAAGATTGGTCAATTTGGTCCCAGTTGTCTCCTTTGGTGTATGTCTTGGATGTGGTGTGTGTGAGGTTCTGACCAGAGGTTCATCATCAGATGAGTCACCATATGCATTGTAATACTCCTGCAGGGTCAGCACACGTCTCTGATAAGGCACAGTGATCTCAGTTGGCTTGACATTGTTGGGTTCTTGTGTCGGATCATCGAAATGATCAAGGCAATCCTCAAAGGTCATGTCCGACTCAATGATAGCTTCTGGTCGTGAGTCCTCTCTAAAAGCTGTCGTGGTGGTAGTGCAAGCAGTAGGCGGTGTGTGGTTATAGGAAGTCTCTAAACCAATGGTCGTCTGGACAGTCGGTATCTCAGGTGTAGTAGAGAGATGGGACTCAACTGTCTCTCGAATGTCACGACTGTCTGCAACTTTACGGGTTACCTTGGAATATCGTGTGTCCTCAAAGATCGGGTGAGGTCGGAGTGCTCCCAATGCAGAGAAATCGATCTCCCGAGTCTCACAATCTATAGTTGCCTTAGCCAAGGCTAAGAACGGCTTCCCAAGAATGATCGGAGACTGGGTGAACTCTCCTCGATGCTCAATGTCAATGATCGTGAAGTCTATCTCCAGTAGAGCACCTTGAAAAGTGACGATGACTGAAATGGTTCCTCTCGACCGTTTAATGGTCCGATCTGCCAACTGAATGATCTCTCTTGACTTCTTGGCAGATCCGAGTTTGAGCTTGGCAAACACGGAGGTCGGGAGGATATTAATCGGTAAGTCATCATCGATTCTTGCATGGGAGAATGTGGTATCTTTGATTTCACAATCAAATCTAGGTAACCGCTTTACTCTGCAGCTCTTGGTTTTTCTTCCTATCATCAAAGATGTGGCCATAGACACTATATGTATCTCAGTCCTTGTTCTCTTATTGCCCGACCTTTTAGGCATCAATTTACTTCTCACAAATCTTTTAAGGTCGGGAAAGTGCTCAATGGCCATTATTAAGGGAAGCTCAAAAATCAACTTTCTATCCAATGCTTCCCTAACCGCAGGATCCAATTTTTTTAGATCTTTTCCTTTTTCAATTTTTATGGTATTTTTGGTAGGTGAAGGAGGACTAGGAGGATGTACAGACTCTGGTTTGGAGAGAAAGTGGTTAGTAGAAGAGGGAGGTAGAAGGGACTCCAGCTGTACATGACAAGTGGTCAATCTGGTGTCTTCCAGGTTTTCAAGATTCAATCCGCGAAATCCATGATCCACATTCCTACCTGGACTCTTGATCGGTCTACAGATGTCATCCTCCAATAAGTTCTCATGACACCTCATGAGAGAAGTCGGCACAATTGGAGGATACTACTGAGAACTTGGGATCTTATACTCAACACATCTTGACTCAGGCGTATAATGCTGGGTTGAGTATGACCCATCTGTATGACAGATGTTGGTCGGAGCCTCATAAGGTGGAGTCAGTAGACAGGGGGTCTGTAGATCGGTCTCATGAGTCCAATCCCCTCTATATGTCGGCTCTCCGAATGGGTGATATGAAGGTTGGTCAATGTGGTCTCTATCACTCAGGTCAATCAAGTCAGGAAGATCATACGGTGCAGGCCTCTCCATTCGGTTTGTCTGGTCGACCATGTTGTACCCTAAGGTTAAGTCGGGATGTATATATGGAAATTGTTGTTCTGTCCCAACTTGAGGTGAAAGTGAGGTATGTGGGGTCAACTGATTATGCCAATCATTCATCTCAGCAGTCGCTTGCTCTTTGATTTGTTCCTTGATTCCAGCAAGCGGACGAGAATATAGTGAGTCAATCCAAGGTGGTTGTGGGTCAGGGGTGCAAGATGGTGGGGTAGGTGAGAAGGACGAAGAAGTGCGGAAGTCAGTCGGAGTTCTGACTTCGCGGTTGGGGTATGGGTATGAAGAGGAATGAGAGGGTGGAGATGATCGAAATATGGTCGAAGAAGAATGACGTGGATATGATGACCAATATTCTGACATCTTGGAGGGAAAATGGAAGAATGAAGCAGATCGAGGAAGAAAGCGTGCAAGTGCACTTAGCGATTCCGTCAGAACCGAGAGAAGATCTCCGTGAAGAGTGTCTCGGCTTAATTTATATCCCGGGCAAGTCCGGGGTCGAACACAGGGAGGCAAAGGAACAACTTGGGTTTAATTTGCAAATTTAAGATTTTAGATTTCCAATGCGGTTTTTTTATATTTTTTAATGCAAAAAGAGAAGCAAAAAAACAAAATGCGAGTGAATAAAGACGCTAAGAAAGCATACAACAAGGCCAAATTAACTTTAATGTCAAATTAATCCAATTCAGCCAAATTATATTTTTCCTAGAATCCTAATCCAGTGATGAACACAAAACACATTTTTTTAGAATTTTAGGGGTTAAAATGCAATAAATAAAAATACACACTTTTTATGGGTCTTTTCGCAATTTATCACACAAACAGTAAGCAAAAATTATGAAAAAGTTACTGGAACTAAAAAATGATGCAAAGAGACTATAGTAATTTTTTTGAAATATTTTGACAAAGTATGAATTTTTTATGAATTTTTTAGTGAAAATAGAGTGACAGTGAGTAAATAATTTCTAGTAAATCCATGTTATCAAATTAATCAACTTGCGAATTATCTCAAGTAGATATTTAGATTAGTAATCCAGGAGAGGTAAAATTTCGCAAAAAAGATATTTGTGGATTTAATTAAAAATCGATTACTAAATAGACTCTATAATTTATTGCAGGCACAAGACAACTCTATTTTGGATGAAAATTGGACACTAATTACATCACATATCAAGGCATCACATATAATTTTTGTGGAATTTTTAGAGCAACCGTTTGTGAGATATTAATTTAATGGCACAGAATGGGTAAACTATGCAAAATTTCAGTTAATCATTTTTAATTAATTACCCATGTAACATAAAAATCCAAATAAATACTCAGATGATAAAGAGTAAGTTGCTCCACACAAAGATATTTTTCTTTAAATAAAAAGATGCCAAAATAAGGTCCAAATTTGAGTACAAACACAGGGGTGTCTCTGCAAATTCAGAAAACAAAATAAACAACACAAACTTGCACAGGGACTATTTTGTAATATTAGAAACAAGGAATAAAACTAATATAATTTTTACATAAAAAATAAAGAGAAATACCCTTCTTCTTCAATGGGACGGCTAGGGCGCAGGTGAAACCCAAAGGGGATGTGGTCGGCGGCGGCGGTGCGGCCGCACGCGGGTGGCGGAGGTGCACGCCGGCGGAGGGGCGGCGCGAGGTCGGAGCTGAGCGGCTGTGGGGAGGAGGCAACGTGGCGTCGAGGGCGGCGGGCCGCTGGGAGCGGAGGAGGGCTGGGGGGGCGGAGGCGGCGCCAACCGCTGCAGGAGGCGAGCGCGGGCGGCGTCGAGGGCGGTGGCGGCGCCTGGGAGGCGGCGGTGGGCCGGCGTGGAGGCCGCCGCGCCGGTGCGGCGTGGAGGGGAGTGGGTGGGGGGAGCGGTGGCGGTTGAGCTGCTTCCCCTCCCCGCCGTTATTTTTTTTTTGAATTTTTTAATAATTTTTTTACTGTTTTGATTAAAGGGAAAAAAACTGTTGTAATGAATTTTTTTTGTTTTAGATTTTTTTTAATTTTTTTTCTTAAACAGGAAACAAAATATGTTTATATACAAAAGAAAGAAGAAAAAAATAGAGGAGAATGGTGAAGAAGATGGAGATGGTTGTGATGGTGATGGGATGATGTAAAAAAAATATGGTGGAGGTGATATGTGGTGGCTAAACAACAAAAACAAAATGTTAAATAAAATAAAATAAAAAGAGATATGAGAGGGATAACTTACCTGATGTCCGCCGGATTTGCGGAGCAGTTACGCTGGACTCCTGTAGTCGCCTCGATCCGATTGGCGAAATAAAATCGAAGAGGCTGAGCGAGCTCGATGAGGAACTCGTGACGCGGAGCGGAGCTCCGCGGATCTCGCTTGAAGGAGGTCGTCGCTTGAGGAATATGCCTTGCCGCTGTCACCAACAAAACACTCCAAACTCTCTCCTTTTTCTATAAGAATGGCGGATGGGGAAAAAATGTGGATGTGGAGATGATTATAAAGAGATGAGAAAGAGAGGTTAGAATGGTGGTGGTGTTGAATGGGAAGTTGTATTATTGGTGGAGTTGAATGGGAGGTTGGTGGAAGAATATGGAGTGGAATGGGAGTTATTAAAAATGATGGAGTTGAATAGAAGTTGGTGGTAGAGAAGTTATTGTAGAGAATGGGAAAAAATAAATACATAAATAATGATATAAAGTATGCTACTTTAAATACAACAAAAATAAAGAGGGAAAAAAATAGTGGTGAATTTACAAATAAATACATACAACATGTACAATTTTTGTTTACTTTTCTAATTTGTATTTTTTTTCTTTTTAATAAGAGATATTTACAGCGGAAAAATACTATAAAATAATATAATTAAAATACAACACAATCATGATATTTTTGTATTTTTAGCAATTATGAAAGATACAATAAAAATTAAAGAAAGAATGAATATATACAAGGTATACAATGTACATCTAGGTCCCAAAACCCAAACTTTTGCAAACGAGCTCCGATTTTAATGAAACCACTTCCGTTGGATAGATAATTTTCTAACTTGAACTTTAAAAGTGAGTTTGGTGAATTTGGAGTTCATACGGAGCGGGAATTTAGCTTGGAAGTTGGTCTTTACGGCTTTTTCCCATTGGGATCTAGGAGCATTTATTTAAGGTAAAATTTGTTTTGTATTTTTGTATTTTTATATACATTATTATAAACAAGTTAGAGAAAGAATTAGGCAAAAAGGAGTTGAAATGAAATTATTAAAAATAAATGAAATTTTGGGCTATTTACAGGTATACAACTCCTTTATTTTTGCGGCTTTTTATGTGTAATTTATTTTGTACAATCTAATATACAATAATTAATGTATTTTATTTACAAGAGTCATTTTGTTAGTTTATTGATTTTATGGACATTTATTAGGGAATTTACTCGGGGATTTTGCTAAGATCAAGATATTAAGATGATGAATCGCGGATTCATCAATATACCCCGCTTTCTTGCGCATCAACTCAATCATTCTAAGCGTGTGAAATGTTAAAGAATAAGGGAACCTTCTCAACTTCAAGAATGTATCTAATAACTTGAAAGAATGATTTAATTGGGATCACATTACATGAATTCAAAGATTTGAGAAAGCTAGCATCCACCTTTCTTCGGTGAAGCTAGACCCATGAGAACGTGGTAAACGGTGTTGCTTTCTTTCATCTCCTCAGCTATTATGACACTTGAGCAAATAAACATATAACGAACTTGATAAAAAAGTGACTCTTTGGCTTGAAATGTTGTTTTCTCATCCTCTCATCCTATGGATAAAGAATCTCACTTTTGGAGTGCATATCGTATTCAGAATTAGTGTATCTTGTAAACGCTAATGGATTGATTTCTTTTCCTTTTTTAGTGGAATGAATGTTGTGATCTGCTAGGTGTCATGTCCCTCGACAAGGCACGTAGCGGGTAAGCAACAAGCCCATCTGTAGTTTCTCAAAGAAAAGCCAAAGAAGGCGAAAAGCAACTGAACTCAAGCAACCTAATGAAGAGTCTGTGATCAATGGCTGGGTTATACCCTTCCTGAAAGAAAATCCAGTAATGTTAAGTACGGAACCCAAGTCATTCTGGTAATTAAAGTAGATGATTTGAGGAATAATTGGCGGTTCCAAATAATCAAACTACACATTGAAAAACGACACTACACTATGAGATATCTGATGAGTAATTGATTGGCATGAAAGATAGTAGACGAGGATGACAGACAGAGACGACGTTCTTATACTACTCGCTTAAGCCTACGTTCTCATGCCAACATCACTCATTCCATGTCTAGTGATATGTGGTATAGATAGGGGCTTGCTTGAGAGGGAGTTACTCGTCCGAGAAGTCTCAAGTCTCAGAAATGGGAATATACAGCCTGTATCCGAGAAATCCTTTGAACCAGTCGCAGTTGGGGTCAGGCGCTGGAGTTCTCAGATCTGCTCAGCCATGACCTCTATGCAGTGCTTCACGTTATCCATGTCAAGTTTCTGATATATCTAAAATGGGGCCAGTAAAGGGTCGACCGGGACTGACGGAGCCAGTGGTGGAGGCTCATAGCAAGCAGATTGTGAAGGGAGTTGATTCAGTCTGTCCATCAAAGTCAACATCTCAGCCACCTTCCCTGCAATGTGAACAAGGTCGCTAACCGAGAGGCATTGAGATCATGGGAGCCCCCCCAGTGGGGCTAGTCATCTCGAAGGGCGGGCTCATCATAGTCATGACCATAGACGATAGAGCACACAGCTCTGCGTCTACTTCATCCCAAGCCCTATCTAATTCGCAAAATATCTCGTCCTGAGAGACGGGAGTCAAGTCCAAACACTCATACCAGTATTGTTGGTCTTCTTCGTGCCCATATGTGTCGGCCAGAGAGAGGGTGGCATCGAGTGGGTCAGATGCTACCTGAGAAAGAACATTCTCAGTGTCCAAATAAGAACACTCCTCTATCCACCCACATTCGGTCTTCGAGGACAAGGAGATCGATAGGAACAATCAAGCCCTTGACCTTTCATTCCACTTTTCCCACTTCAAAGTCGAAGTGGGCCTTGGTCGTGGAGAGAAAGGGACGACCCAAGATGATGGGTGTCTAGGCCAAAGTCTTAGTGGGGTTTATCTTCGTAACAAGAAAATCAACAGGTATGTTCATCCCTCACTATCACATCCTCCAATCATCCTTGACCTAACAGATCGATCCGCTGGATCATCGAGACCAGCTTCAGCTTCCCAAAATCAAACAGCCGCTGAATGGCAGCTGGGAGGAGGTTGATTGAGGCACCCTTATCAAGGAAGGTGCACTCAAAGGTCATGTTGTCAATGGTGCATCGCACCAAAGGCACCCCAGGATCTTTCATTTTTTGGGGTAGGAATGAGGAGATGGCATTGGATGATGCTAGTGCTCGACAGCCATGCCCAGTGCTTGCAGAACGATCTCGGTAGTAGACTCTGAACCAGTCCATCGCATACGCATCAAGTCTAGAAAAAAGAGATAGGTCAGGTAGATATATATAGACGAGACCCGCGTGACTTTTCTTGTCCAGAATATTTGAGCATTGGACAATGTATGTTAATTTCTGCTGACGTTGTATTAGGTAGTTGTGAGAATTCAGTTAATGAACAGAAGATAGACTAATCATTCCCAGTCCGATAAGAAATCTTGAACTGTCTATATCTCGGTCAGAGTGACCAAGGCTATCTTGAGTTCTCAAATGACTTGTCAAGGAAAAGTCACGCTTTCGTCACTACCCAAAGCTCCTGTCTGGCGGCTTCATCGCTACTCCTTGCGACTTATAGAGGGTGGACTTGCATCTTCGAGGAGCCTTTGAAAACGAAGTTAGGGGTCAATCGACATCCTTCTTTCACCATATCTTATGCTTGCTGCCGGGAAAATGCACGAAGTCTTTTTGCGTTAAGGAGTCACTTTTATCCGTTGAGGGCCTGGAATGCACCATTTGTGCTTGCGCCCAAATATGAAATCTAGCTCTGCTCCCAACTAATATAGGGATTAGATATTGCGACCTCCCTTCTCAGGAAGGCAGATTCCTATTCATCATGGATGGGAATAAAGAAGCCAGAGGTGTCACAAATTGATGACATTTCCCTTCACCTACTCATCCTCTTTGATTACCCTTCGCATTTCATTTATATAGCTTGCAAGATTCAACGCATGTCCAAGCTCGCTGCTCTCTACTGAATGGAAATAAGTTGAGGGGGGAAGGTAGGTCCCTGTTTCGGCATCGTCCCTTGGTTCTCTAACCCTATTAGAGATTTAGGGGACCATGTTTCCCATGCCATTTTCAGACCTACCAACGGTCAAGAGCTCAAAAGCAGAGTGGGAGTCTTAGCGCAACGGAGCCGGAAAGGAGCTTCGAGACATCGCAACTAGTATATAAGACCATTTTGACCAGAAAAAAGATGTAAGAGAGTGGATCTCTCTTTTCCATAGGTGAGTGAATACTTGCTAAACCCGAGAGTATGCCTGGAAAGAAGAAAGCACCACGGAAGCCACATGGTCTTTGGCAGTCCGCGTAGAATTTCCGATCGCCTTTCACCATCCTTATGCAATAAGTACAAAAAGAATAAAGAATAAATTGAATTGATCATGATTATTAAACTCATCTGTACAAAATCAAAGTTTGGAGCTCAGGTTAGACCTTGGTGTGAAAATGTGTGCGGAACCTAATTGGGAACCAAATTTAAAACACAACAGCCTTCGAGAGTCACAGAACTTGGTTCAACTTACCTCAATAGCCAGGTCAGAACTAGACTATGTCATACGCAAACCCTTATGACTATGAAGCTGACTTGTACAGTGTAAGTGATAGTGGCTCTCCCCAACTGGAGCGACAAAGGGACTAGCTTCTCCAGAATGACAACCCAATGATTCCCTAATCCAACAACCCTTTCCTCGAGGAGCGGGGTATTCCCTTCTAAGTTCAAGTGGCATCCAACTCAAGAGGAGGAGGTAGAGAAAAGAATGGACGGTAGCCAGTGTAGCTACCTATCCTGGGATGCAAGACCAATGTAGTCAAGTCATCCAGCTGCAGGCTCACATTGTATAACTTTGATGCTCAAGCTTGCTTATTTTCTATGCAACATATATACATTCTCCGACAGGCACTTCTATTTTATTTTCAAAGCCTGACCACTTTTTTGGAGATTTTTTTTCAACATACTATATACAACAGCATTTACATAAGGAGTTTTTCCTCTTGAGCCAGAAGACTATCCCTCTTTTAAAGCTTTATTGCAACCCACACTCTCCTGTCGTTAGACCTCATGGCTACTGGACCAGGTTGGGGTGCACTTCCCTCCCTAGACGAGGACGAATGTTTCCACCCGTGTGCGTCTCAGACTGGCAAATCCAACCCCCTCACCACTCTAACTGAGTTGAGACAAGTGAAAGGTGCAAGTGTCCAAGTTAGGTCACGGCGGACAAGAGTCATATGTGTGTTTCGAAAAGTTCTAGTTAGTCCACTGAGGTGACTTGAACCTAGCCCTGATTTCTTAAAGAATTAAGTCTGAATAGACCTGAAGTACCTTAAACCTAGTTCCCATAAGGTTCCAGTTCAGTTAGGTGCGGTGAGGTCCAACCAAGCTCCAATCTTCGACTTTATTGGACTAGTTCAATCATCAATACTCAATCAAAAAATATGAATGCTATGCAAATGCTATTTACAAATATGCAAAGAATAATGCAATTTTTCAAAGAATTTTGAAAACAAAGAGAAAAATTTTACACAAAGAAAGAATTTTGGCATCCAAAGTATAATTATAGACAACTATTTACACGGGCGTGCCGCTCTATTTTACATGACTTAAAGAATTTTAAAGAATTTACAGGTTTTAACAAAGTGATTTATTTCAACGTATATACAATTAGTAACGAATTTTATGTATTTTATTTTTTATTGTATTTTATTTATTAAGATGCTTTTATTCCTCAAATTTATTTAGAAAACATTTTGAAAACTATAGTACAAAATAATTTTTGCAAATATTTAAAAATATTTGAAAGCCAATTTGCAAAGATTTTGCAAACACTATATATACATTTTTCAAAATATTTTTACAGAATGTTTTCAAAACCAATTGCAAATAGATTTTCAAATCCTTTATTTCACACAAATAGAAGAAATTTTGCAATCAATAAATTTTTACAAAGGTTGAAAATACTTCACAAAAAGTTTTCCAAATAGTTCACACCATTTTTCAAATCATTTTGCCAAAATATTTTTAACCTGATTTATTAATCAGTTTATACAAAAAGAATCCGAGGAATAATCACATCTTTTTATTAAGGTTTGTAAGGAATTATTAGCCACACAATTATAGAAGTACGAGTTATGGCTAAAGTATATACAAAGTATATACGACCCCCCTATACTTAGCTTGAGCTATGTCCTCATAGATCGGAAAAGAAAAAGAAAAGACATAACTCGTACTGAGTATAGACAAGTCTAAAGAATATACGAATAAGAAATGAAGGAAATAGAAGTTGACCGTCCCCCCTATACTTAGGATCAAGTAATCTTAAGTATAGCAGACTGTACACAAATCAGGGAGGGTCAAGGGTGGGAATAAACAGATGAACAAATCAGGGGTGCACCCCCCCTATACTTAGGACAGAATACGTCCTAAGTACAGGAAATTGACACAAAGGGGCGACACCTTTTATTCAGATACAACAGATAGAAAAGGAAAAGAAGAAAAGAAGAAAAGAGAGATATATACCAATAGACGAAAAGACCGTGGAGGATATACGCATCACTCCCCCTATACTTAGGGTGAGATATCCCTAAGTATAGGCAACAACAGGAGTGACGAAACTGAATGACGAAAGAACAACGCGATGTGTACCCCCCTTATACTTAGGACAATGTGCTTCCGAAGTATAGACACAAAGATATGGCGCTAGATCTGGGGGACACATAACATGCAGGAGAAAGAAGGAATAGACAAAACATATATATACAAGGGGTGAAAAATTGATGCAGTGCAGGACGGTATCTGACAAGTGAATACCGTACTCTCATCATCGTCTCCCTGTGAGAACGAGGACGCAGTCAGAAGGTGAAAAGACACCCTGGTATACAGTCAAGTGGGTGTCAGCTACCGGGGACACACAGATCAGAAAGTAAAGATATCTGGTCCGGTAGCAGAAAGCAGTCAATCGGCTCAGAAGGTCAGCATGAGGGAACGGAGTCGATACTATAGGACCGGGAGGGAGAAAGAGCAGTACAGACTCCTCCGGTCAATCATAGTCTCAATAAGATATGGAAGATAGAGAATAGGAGACATCGTGGCATTCAGTGGTCATGAGGTTGGAAGATCATAAGAGACACACCGAATACCGCAAGACATGGCTCAACCCTGCGAGGGTCGTCAAGGTGAGCAGGCTCAAAGGATCCAGAAATCAGACCATAATCAGAAGACTTGGTCCAGTGATTCGCAGATCGAATACACAATCAGAGGGGGGACCAAGTACATATCAGTAAAATCGGCTCCGTGCTCCGCAGATCGGAGACACAATCAGAAGGAGACCGAGTAAAAAGCTCAGAAGACTCGGCTTCGTGCTCCAACAGATTAGAGACACCAGAAGTGAAACCGAGTACCTACAAGGTGATGTACCCACCCGCAGATAACCCAAGGGGAGTAGTACATGCTAGTCAATGAATAATCAGAAAAAGACTCGACCTTGCGAGGGTCGTCAAGGCGAGTGGACGCAAAGGCGTCAGTGATCCATCAGATGGATTATCAGGTACGGTCTCGGTAGGCGACATATCGGATACCAGCAGAAGAGACCAGAAAGTCTAAGGAATGTGGCAGCGTCCCGCATACAACCCTCGGGAACGTGCTGCCAGCTAGGCATGAAAATAGCAGATATCAGGAGCTCAACCTTGCGAGGACCGTCAAGGTGAGCAGACTCAAAGGAGTCTAATCAGATGGGTCCCATGATCCACAGATTAGATAGGCAACTCAAGATGGGACCAAAAATCATGTATATCAGACGACTCGATTCCGTGCTCCGCAGATTGGAGGTACAGTCAGCAGTGGGAACCAAGCGTAAAGAGTGTCGCAGTCTCCCGCAGATAATCCTCGGGGAGAACTGTGATCTAGGCAAGGAATAGTCAGGGTGTGTCTCTACCTTGTGAGGGTCATCAAGGAGAGAAAAGGGCTCGAAGGAGCCGGGTCCATCAGACGAACCCAAATAGTGGTCTCGATAGTCGACAAATCAGCTACCAACAGAAGAGACCAATCATATCGGAAATATGTCGTAGTCTCCCGCAGATAACCCTCGGGGAGCTACGAGCAAGTCAAGAACTAATAAGAAAAGAGCTCATCCTTGCGAGGACCGTCAAGGAGAGCGGACTCAAAGGAGTCTGAGCAAGTCGGTCTCATGCCCCAACAGATCGAGCGCATAATCAGAAAGGAAAACCAACTGCCTATATCAGACGAATCAACTTCGTGCCCCAACAAATGGAGGCACCAGAAGTGAGTGAAGCCGATCGTACAGAAAGTATCACATCCTTCCGCAGATAGTCCTTGGGAAGTGATGTGAGCTACATAAGGAATAATCAGAGTACATCTCGTCCTTGCGAGGGTCGTCAAGGAGAAAGAAGTCTCAAAGGAGTTGGATCCATCAGACGGATCCACAGGAAACCTAGTCTCGAGAGACGGCAGACCGTCTATCAGCAGAAGATACTAGGGAGCTAAAATGTGTCATACACTCTCGCAGATAACGCTCGGAGAGCTATGAACTAGACAATGAATAATTGTAATATCAAGGCTCGTCCTTGCGAGGACCGTCAAGGAGAGCAATCTGTCAGTTGGCCTCATGTATCGACAAATCGGGTACGCAAGCAGAATGAAAGCCAATCAAGCATATCTTCTGACTTGGTTTTGGGTCCCATTACAATGGCTACCCAAGCAGTGGATGAAACCATAGTCCTAGAAATTTTCGCATTCTCCCGCAGATAGTCCTCAGGGAGGAATGCGAGATATAGCAATGTAGGTCAAGGGAATGCTGACAAGTCATCTCAGGTCCTCAAAATACTGTGAATCGCTCAATCAACTGGAGGGCATAAGATCATGCGACGGAGCAAATAATCAGGTCAATCACAAAACATCCCTCAGGTCAATCAAATCTGGCTGAGATGGCACAACATATCATCAGAACTTCTGTAAGTGCCAGAGTGGATCAGAGAGTCAGGAGATCAAGGGTGGTCCAATCAGGAAGATGAGAGATCATGCAGGATCCGCACACCTGTATTAGTCAGTCCATATCAGAATAAGCAGTCAATCCTCGAAATCAAGATGGTTGGAACATCAAGAAAGATAGATCATTCAATACTCATGAAATCATCACCAAATCTTTGCATCATATCACATCCTCAATCCGGTGTGCGAGATCTAAATCCTCAATAATGCATCACACCTATGCTTTATGCATTGACAAAAATCCTCAAGAAGTCCATATGCATGTATCCAAAGTCAAATCCACCAAATCACTCTCAGCATCCTCAACATCATTGGCCCGTCTTACACAGATAATCAAGGTAATCATGGAATCCTCGATACGGGCTATCGATGTGCACAGCATTCCCGGGTAAAGGGAGAGGTGATATGGGGGACACAAGGAAGATGGATAAGAAGGGTAACACAATGAGGTGGAGAAGCTGATTGAGCTGGCGTGCCAACATCATGGAAGCTAGAATGGTGATATAGAGGGAACGAGGATGGCGGGCGAGAAGATCGAGACATAGACAAAATTGGGTGTTCCACACAGTGCGGGAACACCGTCAAAATGGTGGTTCGAAGAGCAGGCTCTCCTCGAACCGGAGAAGATGGGGATGATACAGTGGATACGAAGAAGATGGTGAAGAAGAGGGAAACGAAGGGCTTGGCGAAGAAATGATTGAGCTCAAGCGCCAATATCACGACTCAATGCAAATGAAGAGGTATATGTATAAGAGAGGTAGAGAGACTCAAAGATAAAAAAATGCATGACTCACATGGACGGGACCCACTACTCTAGTAAAAGAAAAGCCTAATGGACTCCAAGTCACAATAAAGACACAAGGCAATCCCTCAATTCACCTACTCAACACAGACCGTCAGGTGACGGTCATTTTTTCTTTTCAGTTTTAGAGTGAGGTGGGAATCACAAAGTTGTACAAATACTTAGGAGGCTTGATGGGATTTGGGCTCTACTCCTTAGTGTGTACGTGAGCAATTTAAAACGCATACAATGAGGGGGTTGCGCTCCCCAAGACAAGGAATCCATTACGTTTTATTTTTAGGTCCAATAGAGTTAGCAGTCCCGATTTTATTTAGGTTATCACTTTTTTGGGTATTTTCAATGCACGTGCCTATCGAGGTTCCAATGTCCATTAATCATCCTAGGGTGGCAAAAATAGAGGGAGAAGATCGGAAAAGCCATGCAAGTCGGAAAACGATGATGCATGCCAAGTAAGAAGACTTACAGTGCCTCCCAGCTCTCTCCATGCGGGATGCATAACAGAATTTGAAACCTATGCTATATGCAAATGCAAACCAAAGAAATCACCCTAGGTTCAGAAATTACTATTATCGTGAAGCACCACAAGTCGCTCGCCGATCTTTAGCCTAAAAAGTCCGGTCTTGGCTCACCCCTCCTCTGCTCAACACACTTAAGTTAAGGAGATAGCGCTTTGCGGGGCTTGCTGTGGCACAAGGGCTAAGAGATGGCGAGGCGACTGTTTAGAGTTTGATCTAGGTCCAAAGCGAACTATAGGTACATGCAAATATATTAGGGTGTTTGGAACTAACTCTACGAGCAAGCAATTCCTATAGCTAAGGCTCATTCACACAAAATAATAAAAATAAAATAAAGAACGGAAAAGCATCAAAACCATCGAGGCCCCCAAGGGAACAATCCCTCGGGCAATGGACCTCGGGAGTCGAAGTGTACCTGTGAGAGTCCTGTATTATTACAATCCAAGTGCACTCTCTCACAAAAAATATACATATTAAAATAAAATGCATAAAATGTGTGGACTGTCTTCCAAAAATTCCCCTTCATCTGTCCTTGATGCTCTCTCCAATTGGCTGGCGTAGAAAAGCCAACTCCGCCTTGCTTGGGTGCATAGGACCTCCTAGGAGGTCCTCCTTCGCTTGGCGGTCCCTCGCATCAAAGATAAATAAAAGAGATGGGTCAGAACAGTCAATCAGATAATATCAATAAAATAAAAAAATCAAATAAATAAAAATATAATGGACATGAGCAAAGAATTAAATAAATGAACAAACAACTACACCAAATCATACAAAATCCGTTGCCTCCCCGGCAACAGCGCCATTTGATGACTAGATTTTTCAGAGGGTCTAGATGTCTCACAAGGCGCGAGATCCAGTCGCTGAGTCGACCGCTCCAAAATACCCAAATCAGTCAACAATTAACCCACATGAAATATATGCAATGAATATCCAAAAATGTGGAGTTAAAATTTATTATAACTCTACATGCAAGTGTGTATAGGTGTAAGCACAAGTAGAAGTCGAACACTGGGAGGCGAAAGGTGATGTGGTGAACTTGGTTATACAATTATTCAATTCATTATTCATGTCCAATTTTTATTGTTTTTGTGGGTTTTTTATTTTATAATTTTTTTAATTTTGTTTTTATAATTTTTATTTTGTTTTTATATTTTATATTTTTTTATTTTCTTTTAATATTTTTAATTATATAGTATATATATATGTATTTATATATAGAGAGGTATATATAAGAGGAGAGAGAAAAGTAATACAATATATGGATATACATATATATAGATATGAATGCTTAAAATATGTAGATAGAATATATTTATTATTATTATTAATATTATTGTTTTATGTTTTTCTAATTTTTTTTGTTTTTTTTCTGAAATATTTCTAATTTTTATGTATTATTATTTTTTTAATTCCAAAAATGTCCACAATATGGACTAATTAACTAGCCGAAATTAATTTGGGTTTTAAAAATATAAAATAATTCCCAAAATTACCTAAATTAATTTTAATACATTAATAATAATATATAGATAATTATAAAAGAGAAAAATATATTTTTGGGATTTTTAAGGGTTTTTCTAATTTTTTTGTTGGATTTTGGAGCTTTCTGATTTTTTCATTTTTCCTTTTTCTTGTTTTTAGGTTTTTTCAATTTCTAGACTCAATATATATATATAAATATACTATATATAATTTATTTTTAATTTTTCAAAAGCATTTTAAAATTTTTTGTATTTTCCAATTTAAACAGTACAAAAAGGGCTCCTTTTTCATTTTTAGTAATTAGGAAAAATGCAAAAAATGCAAAATAAAATATGGGCGTGAAAGATCATTACATGAAGCATCTATCCTAAATTTTTTGAATTTTTAAGAGCAACATAGGTATTTTTCATAAATAGATAAAAGACACAAAAATTAAACAGCCTGGTAGGGGCATTTTTGCAAATAAAATAATTCTCAGGGGCATCAGTGCAAAAATCACTACAGAAATAAACATTTATTTTTATTTTTGGAACCAATACATAATTTTCAAAAACTGCCAGGGAGTACATGTAAATTTCACGCGCCTCACGTGGGACTGCACGTGAGGCGTGGAAGGACCAAAGTGCAAATTATAAAACTACAGGGGGCGTATTGCAAAAATTACAATTTATTTACAACGTGAAATTTTATTTATGGCATTAAAATATAAATACAAAAAGGCGGTGGATATATCTGAAATTTACCCCCAACAGGCGCGCGATCCAACGACTGATCTTCATCCACTTGACACGCGTCGCCTCCACGTTTGTCGATGCCGCTTTGACGATGGGCGGTGAGGATTAGATCACCCAAGGTGATCTGACGGTCTGAACGCTGCTCCATCGGACGGCTGTGATTAAACCTGTAACTTCATCTTCATCCAACGACGGAGAGGACGTCTGGAAGAACGGGGAAGAACGCTCGCCTGGACGAGCTTCCTCCGGTAAGAACTCGCTGCTCCGCTGGACTTTGCTGCTCCAAGGTGTCCCAAAAGCTTCCTGGAAGGGTCTTCTACTTTCTGGGGGTTTTGGATTGGTCAGAGGACCATTGGAGCACCCTTGCGAGGTCGGAGAAGGCAAGGTGCTCTAGGTATCTCCGACGGCCTGTAACTTCGTCTCCTGGTGCCTGATAGCGCACCTGACCTGCTCAGGAAGAAAGCTCGGCTCGAGGCGATGCTCCTCGGCCAAAAACTGAAGCTGTTAGCACCTGAATGGATGAGGGCGGCGTTGCTCCGGCAAAGCGGAGGAGACAAGCATCGATTCACAGATCCCGTGAGGATCTGGTTGGGTTTGAGCGGTCTGGAGGTGGAGAAGGCGGCGGGGAACGGAATGAGGGCGAAAACGAGTTGGGAAACAGTGAAGGTCACAGTGGCGAAGTCGCCGGAGCTGAGCTCCGACGAACTTCGATTTAACTAAATTACGCTATACTAATGATCTAAATGCAAAATAAAAGACGAAAATGAAAAACAGAACTGAAAAACTACCTAAGAAACGTAAATGCGCAGCTCGAACTTGGCTGGAGGGCCAAGGAGCAGGACGACTGCCGGAGCACCGCCGTGGGCGCATCTCCTTCCTCCGCGAGCCTCCACAACCTCCAGGTGACCTCCAGCTGTCACATGGATGCACGCTAGACCGAAGGTGTGGGCTCTAGGGCTCGAGAAATGGCCAAAAAACTCGGAAGAAGAAGATGGGTTTATTTATAAACATGAGGAGGCGCCCTTATTGACCAGCTAATAGGTGGCGGTACATGCTATGTACAAACAAATAGATTGTTCAGCGAGGATCATGATGCTTTTGGGAGAAACTTCCGTGAAGAGATCGAAGGTGATGGAGCATCAGATCGAGCGGGAAAAATGGAGGAAAAGGGGGGACTGGACAGGTTTGACGGGAGTCAGAGGCGCAGGGGGGAGTTGACCAGAGGTCAACATTCCCTGGCCTCTGATTGGTCCACATCGACCAGAATTTGACTTATTTTTTAAACATAATAAACGATTTAATTAGATTTTATTTATAAAATAAAAAAAGTTTATAAAATAATGTAGTATTTATTTATGATTTTTATTTATTTTTTTGATGAATTTTATTATGGATTTATTTTAATAATGTATTTATAAGTATATTTATATGTATTTGTTTTTATTTTATTTATTTTTATTTTATTATTTTATTTTCTTATTTTATAAATTTATAACTTATTTTTGTGAGTATAAATATATTTTTATTTAATTTTTACAAGTTTATTTACATTTTTAAATAAATAGGTATAGGTATATGTAGTTATACTTATAGGTATTTTACCTATATATTATGTATACTTTAATATATTTTATTTGTTTTTATTTTGGATTTGTATTTTTAATAAATTAGATGTAATATTTGCATTATTATAAAAATATAGATGAATAAAGTATAAAATAATAAAACCCCTTTTTATTTATATACATATAGGGAGCATAGGTATTTTGTCTATGTATGTCATAGACTTATTTTATTTTACAAATTCTTTTAGGTTTTCTTTTAATTCCAATATCTACATGTATTCTCTACATTATTCACAAAATTCTAGAAATATAAGTTTATAGAAATAATGGATGAAGAATAAATTGAATATTTTATTTGGGTAAATTGTACAATAGGGGCCAAAAACCTAACTTTCACAGGTGGGCTCCAAAAATTATGAAACCAATTTTATTAAATAGTTCTTGGAAAGCTATATACAATTAAAGGTGAGTTTGGGTGATTTGAAGTTTTTATTTGCAAGATATGGGTCTGTGAAGTTGAGATTGTGGCTTTTTATTCTGGGTATAAAATGTACATTGAGTATTATTTTTCCACAAACTCAATTTTGTATTTTTATTCACATTATTATCTACAACTTTTATGTACAAAATATTTTTATTTTATGAATGAATAATTATGTACAAAATAGGTGTCAAGAATGCATGCATGAATGAACAAATAAATGAGGTATTTATTGTATTATTGGCCCTTATCTCCCCCTACTTTATTCATTGTCGACCAATTCCATGCTGGCCTTGGTCTCGGGGTTTGGGTCATAAAATATTTGCAATATTTTATTCCTTTTTGTTTTCTTCTCTTTATTCTATAATTTTGGCATTAAAAACCTTATTCTATGTACAATAAATACAATAAATATTGAATGCTATTATGTACAAATTACTGTTATTTACATGCATTTGCTGAGGTTTTTAAGGCCAAAATGATATAATAAAGGTAATGAAATGGAGATTCATCAGATCCCAAGCATCAAAGTAAGTTAACTCAAAAAATTTTTTGTCCTACTCTCAAAGATAGGAGGAGTCACTCGCATGTGCTTTGTTTTCAAATAATCACGACAAATCAAGTCTGTGGATTTGAAATCTTTGAATAATAGAAGAAACATCTCTTTAAAATAACCAAAAGGAAGATGACCAAGACATTCATGCCACTGTATACCTAACCCATAACAATGCTTCTTATTTTTCCTTTCTTGAATCACATTCGCTAATGCAGCTGCCACTTTAATTGAGAGGCGATATAAACCTTCAGAAAGCAATTCTCTTCCTCATCACCAAGTCTTGCAACATACAACAATCATAGGAAAAAACAAGTTTATAGTTCAATTCTTTTATTCTCTTGCTAACAGAAAGAAGATTTAAAGGCATGTCTGGGACATGAAGCACGTTATGAATAGAAATTTTGTTAAGTGATACACTTCCTTTCCCTGGTACAATAACTTGAAATCCGTAAGGAAGGGAAACATGATCTTTATCAGAAGATAATTTATAAGCTCTAAAAATTTTTGGATCACCTGTCACGTGGTCAGTGGCACCATTATATATCTATTATCCACTCTTTTGAGAAGCAGCAACATCATAGGGATCTTGAGTTTTCTTTTTCTTTCGAGCAAATGTAGACGATAAACTAGGAAAATTCACATCATACTTCTCTGGATGAAGAACTCTAGTTTTTCCTTTAAAATCATTAACCATATGAACAGTATTGGCTTCTGTTTGTCTCTCAAGCATATCTTCTGTCTTTATACTTTAAAGTTGCTTAGACATTTTGACATACTCCTGCTATGCACCCTTACCTCCTAAACTCTTCACAACCTGCAAAAAGAGGGGGTTGAAATGTCCTAAAAAAGAAGCACTTAAGGGCCACTCGCTCCCACACATACTGCTTTCAGCGATCAAAACTTACAAGGCAATAGCAATCAACCCACAACCTTGTGCTACAGCATAGCAGTCAGCCAACGGAGCACAACACAGCAAACTGGAGAGGGTTGGATTAGCTCGCATAGAAGAACACGTCCCTAGGGTTCGTTTAGTTGTAGGGTTGGGTACTATTCACAGGGCTGGGTGAATAGTAAGATGTGAGGAGGGGGTACCCCTGTGAATAGTACCCAACCCAACCCTGCCCAACCCTGCAACCAAACGAGAGAGTTGGCGCCAACGAGTAGCAAAAATCAGCTCGTACTTGGCTCTGATACCATGTGGAACAAAACAAGCACACAAACAAGTTGATTTACATGAAAATCCTTCAAAATGGAAAGGGAAAATCACGTGGAAGAAGGGGCCCTTGTTGCTCACAGCAACAAAGGGCTTTATCTATTTTTTCTATTTTTTGAAATGGGAGAGGGAGAGGTACATGTATGTTTCAAGGTAAACAAATCCCTTCCCAAGATCTGCTTACTTGTTTACAAGGCATTCAAAGGATTTTCTTGTGAAAAATCATTGTACTTTACGATTGAATTTAGCGAATTACTTCTATTCCCTGGAATAAATTTCTAAACTTCTATGGCTATTACTATTTCTGTATTAAATTGATACTCCTTGTTTATCAGCTTAAGGCATTGTAAGCGGCTTTTTTAGAAATAATGCTGGCCATTTTGTGTCATTTTTTGCATAATGATGAATATACATGTTGATTTTTTAATGCTTTTTATGCATTTGTATTGATGAATCTGTGTGTTCAGTCATGCAAACTCCTTGTCATTTAACTACCTTCTTGATGCCTCTTAAGACTAATTGACATTTTGGAAGGGAAGCTGGTGAAATAATCCGAAGGACCTCATGTAACAACCATTCATTTGATAGTCAAAAAAACTCAGGTGCTTTTGTTATTTGCTGTTATTCCTGATTCCTACCATTTCATTTCAGACACGGTTACCTTTTAATGTTGTATCTGGAGAACTTTACGGCTATGCAACCCTTATGTTGACAAATGAAAATACAAATATGTAAAACCTGCCAAAATGAAAAGAAAATTTTTTGCCAAATTTAATATAATCAGCTAAAAGGGATGGTAAAAGAAAATATTTATATAAATCAAAATGTTTATCCTTCAACCCATTAGAAGAGTGATACATCTCATCTTCCCATCTTGTCGAATTGTATGTTTGAATTCATAATGGCAGGATTTCCTTGTCTTCTTCACAATTTGAGAAAAATTATTTCTTCTTTCATCATTTTTTAAAATTTCTGACTCTTTGCTCCACCTTCTACCCCGCCCACTTCTCCAAAAACATGTTTATAGTTGCGAAAAGGCATAAGCTCAATTCCATTGGAGAGGACTTGAAATAATAGCAAGGACAATTCCATGGTACGAAGATTATGATAAACTGTGTTGATTCAGGCCGTGCATGTGTAGAGATTGGCAGAGAGGGAGGGAAAGAATAGGGGGATTGCAAAGAAATAACATGATACAATGATTCAAGTAACCTCTGTCCATGGGAAGTAGAAGGTGGAATATTATCATCACTTGATTTATACTTACTAATGTAAAAAGCAACAAGCAAATAATCTTGCCCAAAATACACAATTTACACAAATTTTTTTATATAATGAGAAACCATTAGAATAATGGCCTAGCAACTTTCACAAAGGTGCTTTGTGATATAGATCTTCTACAAAAAAAAGATTTAGTCTCTTGAATTTTATACAATATAGATGTGGCTCCCTACTTTCTTCTGATGAGTAAAGAACATTTTGGAAACTACAGAGTAGCAATCCCTATGCTGAGTCGTCTAAATCAGATCGAAAATCTTTATTTTATAACATAGATGGCCTTTATGAGTTTGTATACATAATCCTCTGTGAATTGCAAAACCAAACAATAGAGACATATACATCTTCGTTAAGATCTCCATACAGAAAGGAATTCTTGACATCAAACTGGTAGATAAGACAAAACTTGTGGACAATTACATGTAGAATAATATGGATAGACACTATACGAGCCTCGTTATCAGTTGGGTCTTCCTATGTCAGAATGTGATTCTTTCCATTGCAGTGCATAAGACTCATGAACTGCATGGTCCATAACTCATAGTTGGTCCTATCCATCTTGATGATGGGCGTCGAACCTTTGAAGGAGCCCGAAGATGTGATATCAAAGGTATTTTCTAATATGATGTCGGGAAAGGACGTGATTAGGACTATACATTGAAGTGAATGTGTTTACACGAACATATGAGAATTAGTTGTGTGTGCAAATCCATGCCACAATCATTCTCATCAACCAAAGGAGCATTCTAGGGCACACAAAATACTTTAGAAGTCTAAATTCATCAAAAACAATCAAAAATCTGGTTGTTGGGAGAACTCAGAAGGCGCAATGGTAAGGAATAAGACGTACAGGGACCCCGACAACAAGGACATTGCCTTGTGACAACTAGAGCAACCCCACGGGGGACTGTTGGGGACGGTGGTACCAATGGAGACAACAATGATGTGTCGCGCTTGCCTGTTGGAGGCGGTGGTTGGGTGTCTCACGAAGTTGCGGGTGGCAGCGGTATGCACACGTGAGCGGGGAAGACACTGTTAAAGGGGGATGGTGGGCAGGGAGAGGAGATTAGGTCAACAGAGCTTGGATCTAGGATTGCCGCTCTGATACCATGTGGAAAGAGAAATATGACTTGTTTATTCATGAGACCATATGGCTCTCTTATATAGAAATAAGAAACCTTAGAGAACAAATTACATAATAGAGATGAAAGAGAAGGAAAATAAGTAAAGATAAGGAAAATAAATATATCTTCAATGTAACCCATGTGGATAACCTCTTGTAACAATGATATCATCTACATAAATGAGAAACATACCATTAACTCCGATTGTTTAATGCGCAAAAAATGAATGACCCGTAACAAATTGAATAAATCATTCACTTTTAATCATCTCTGAGAGATTTTGGACTAAGCTCTATGCTTTGCTTAAGGCCATGGATAATCGTGTGCAACATGCAAACTATCTTAAACTCCACTTGAGTAGTGAATCCTCTGGTTACATGTACACCTCTATTTGTAGGTGTCGGTATAGGAATGCATTCTTCACATTAAGCTGAAAAAGTAACCAGCATTTGTTAATAGAAATAACAAGGAGAATATGTATAGTAGTTACTCAAGCAACAAGAGTCAACACTATAAGTCTGAGTTTTTACTACTAACCTAGCCTTGTAACATTTAATTATGCCATCAAAGTGATACTTGACCAAAACCCCATTTGCATCCCATAGCTGTAGCATTGGATAAAGGTCTGAAAAGAGTGCTAGTGCGTTTAGTCTGAAGAGAAGACATCTCTTCTTACATGTATGCACACCATTATCATCATGAAGTACCATTTAATCATGTATGCACACCATTATCATCATGAAGTACCTTTTTTCCGCTCGCTCCAGCGAGGGCTTTGCCTTGCTCGTGCTCGGATCATACTCCCATTATGTTGATCTCTGATGAGCAGGCCCGTAGTTCTTACTTCTTCAGGTTCGAACAGACTTCGATGATGGATGTTTCGAGAGGTTTAGGGAGTTGATTATTGAGAAGTGGCAAGGTTGGCAACCCGAGGGTTCGTCGATTAGAAGGTCCGCATCAAAGTTAGCCATGCTCAAGTGTTTTTAGACGACTTTCGGGAGAGAGCTCAAGGCCAAGAGAAAGGCTCGGCAATGTGCGGCACAATATGGGGTGTCGCGCCTAGACACACTGGATGACCTAAGAGGTTTGTAACATGAAGAGTTGGGAGAGAGAGTACAGTTCCTGGAAACTCTGATGTTGGAAGATAGAAAGGAGGAGGTTGAGTAGAGACAAAGGTCAAGGCTGCACTAGTTAAGAGAGGGTGATGCTAACACGATGTTCTTTCATGCTATGGCTTCTGGGAGGAGAAGACGGAAATGCATTAACAAGTTAAATGTGAGAGGAGAGCAGGTGTCCAGAGAGGAGCAGGTAGGGGCGACACTTAAAAGTCACTTTATGGAGACATCCAGACAGTAGCAGGTGAGGGTTGGGGTTGGTTAGGCAAAGGGGCAGAGGCCCTCTCAAGTGAGTAGTCCGATGGTCTTGAGGGCCCCCTTTGCAGAGGAGGAGGAGGTGAAGCATGTAATCTGGGACTTGATTGCTGATTTTTCTCTGGGGTCTGATGGCTTTATGGTCTTCTTTTACCTGGAATTTTGGGAGATGTTGAAGGAGGATTTTCTAGAGCTACTGGATGGGTTCATGTTGGGCAACAGAGGTTTTGAGAAGGTTAAAAGGACTATCAAATGCAAGCTATCAAATGCGAGCTACCTCATTGTTGCAAAAATTCTGGCTAATAGGCTCAGGGTGGTGCTTGACTCAACCATCTTACATGGCAATCTGCGTTCGTTCCGGGCAGAAAGATAGCAAATGGCTTGCTGATGGCCTTAGAGATTTGCCTTCACTGGAAGAGATCAAAGGAGGCGGGGATTCTATGGAAGATTGACTTTGCAAAAGCTTATGACTATGTAGATTGGAGCTTCATCTGGACTTCCCTGCAATGTTATGGGTTCCATGACAAGTCGATTTCATGGATGAAAAGATGCATTACGACTTCTTCCTATTTTGTCCTAGTCAACGACAGACCGTTTGGGGGCTTCTTTCAACCTTAGAGAGGTGTCAGGCAGGGTTATCCTCTTGTGCCGATGCTCTTCATGTTGATTGTAGATGCTTTGGCAGCTATGTTGAAATGTGTAGTCGAGGATGACTGGTGTGAAGGATTCTGTGTGGGAACACTTTCCATCCCCTCCTACAATACGCAGATGATACGGTCGTCTTCATGGGAAGCTCTAAAGATGTGATCAGAAGATCGTCTCAACTGATGTGGATTTTTGGGAATCTTTCTTGTATGAAAATTGACAAGCTGAAGTCCATGGTGATTACCTTTGGCGTGGTGGAGAATGAAAGAAGAAGGCTAGCAGAGGTGCTGGATTGTCCTCTCAGGGAGCTGCCCATTACGTACCTTGGGCTGTCATTGGTTGCAAGGAAGCTTAAAAAGTCCGACTAGGACTTGGACATTAGTAGATTTGAGCATAGATTGGCAGGTTGAAGGCGATGACTTTGTCAAAAGGGGAAAGTTGATCCTCTTGAAACATGTTATTTCAGCCATCCCCATCTTCTTCCTCTCTACTCGGCACATACCGTCGGGAGTCCGGAAGAAGATTGAATCTATGATGCGCAAATTTTTCTGGTCCGACGGTAGGCAAAAGGGGCTTGGCCTTAGTCTCATGGTTTGGGAGCATGTGACGCGCTCCAGAAAGGAAGGTGGCTTAGGAGTTCAGGATCTGGATTGCATGAACAAGGTGTTGCTTGCGAAGTGGGTGGTTTTTATCTAGGTTGGGTCATCGAGGCTCGTTGCACAACTCTTGAGAAATCTATGCTATTAAGGGCATACTTATGACTGGTCGGGTTCACTTCAAATAGTCACTATGGGCTGAAGTGCGTACAATCTTGCTGACTATGGAGTTGAACCTGAGGCCGAAGCTGGGGAATGGTGAGCTTTTTCGTTTCTAGCGTGATGACTGGACTGGTGAGGGGTCCCTAGATGGTTGGTTCCCGAGATTATTCTCTCTCGCTTCCTTGAAGGATTGCTCGGTTGCTCAGGAGGGGGGTTCAGGCAGTTGGATGTCGTAATTCCTTGTAGATCTATTACATCAACGGTTAGAGGAGTTTGACAGATTGCAGTCGGAGTTGCCCCTGCCTATTTGCATCTCCTAGGGAAGAGATCATTTCATGTGGGGCGGTGGGGGCAGGTTCTCAACAAAGAAGGCGTACATGGACCTTACAAGGGAAGAGGACAACCAAGACATAGACCTTTGCAGAGATATGAAGATCATTTGGGCTGCTAAAATCCCTTGTAGGGTTAATGTTTTTCTCTAGTGTCTAAGAAGGGGCAGGATTTGCGACAAAGCAAGGAGAGGCGGATTATTTGGAATTGTTGATACATCTTGCGATAGGTGTGGTGAGTTTGTTGAAGACGTGAATCACCTCTTCTTCGGTTGTACGTTGTCAGCACAGACTTGGAGCGAGATTAGACCTACATGGGCTTCAACTGTGGGCTTTGATGAGTTTTGGGCTTCTCTGAGGGTGGTTGGGGGCAATTCGATGGAGGAATGCACCATGCTTTTTGCAACACTTCAGACCATCTGGGAGGAAGGAATGACATTATTTTTAAGAGACAGAGGTTCTATCCAGAAAATGTAATAGCTCATTCTAAGGCTCTTTTCATTCTTGGTCTTCTAGGTAATGTATTCTGAACCTCTCATTAATGAATCGTGGTGAATCCCACCTCGGGATCTCACCCTTTATTTTCTCAAAAAAAGGTCAAGGAATAGAAACAACCAAAATTTTAGTAACAAACTACTAGTATGATGGAGTAATCTCCATACGTTGTCGGAGATATGATGTATAATACAAGTGCGCTTTTTCTAAAGGCAATATGAACATTGAGATCATCTAGAGACACAACGTCTTCTTCTAACACTAAATCGATTATTATACAGTTCCATTAGTAGAAAATTGTGATCGTGAATTGCCTCAGTTGTGTTGGATGATACACTTGTTCATGAGTAGGAACCCCCAGAGGAGGATGTATATAAACCATCATCTATTTCTTGTTTCTAGTATTAGTAGTGGGGGAGTAGGAAGATGTACCACATCATCATGATTTGAGGTATACATCATATAGCCTGTGGAAGACAAGTAGGAGACATATTCAAAGAAGGTAATATCATTAGAGAGGAAATATCCCCACCCACAGGATAATAGCAGCTATAGCTTCTGTGAGTTATTAATACTTAAGAAAACAAGGTCTTGACCTGGAACCAAAATATGAGCAAGGACAACAAAATTAACCCAACCTAAGCAAGAAATACTATTATTTTGTTATTAACATGTTCATGGGACATGGTTGAGGATCCATTTGAGTATGTATACCTTTTTTAGGAAAGTATGCATGCCTTGTTGGAAACAATTTTGATCAACAACACGTAAGCATAAATCAATCAAATAAGAAATCACACTGAGTATCACAATACAAGGATATATTAATTCAACAATGTGCTTATTTCATTTGATTTTGCCAAACTCTCACCATGTATTCTCGTGAATATGTTTTGGAGTACAATGAATGGTTGTTGCATGGCATGTTTATAATACGAGATTAAGGTTAGTATTATAAGGAGTTGCATATGAAGGTACCAATATACCCCTCGTACAAGGTTAGTTTGGGGAGTAGTATACGTGTTCCAAACCTTCAAATTTTCTTTCGGTGGGATATGTTCCAATATTATCTGTGTGATTCTCAATAAACATCACAAAGTAGGAATATGCAGGAAATTGGAATGACCTCTAAAAAAGGTTTGAAAAAACGAAAGGCAGAACATGGCATTTTATTTAGAATCGATGCTAAATGTATCCTCGAGGCAGTCAAGGTCTAATCTCAGTTTATAGAGAAAATTATGCATAAATCTATCAATATATATATATATCGGTGTAAATATATTTTCTGACCAATATATAATATATAACACTGCAATATATGATAAAAACAAAAGAGATGAAACCAACAAAGAGATGATATCACAGCTACATATCTTTTTTCGCAACATTTTCATCCAATCAAAGATGGACTCATTGCCTATAAATATCATGAAGGAATAAATCAATATATATTTGATATTTGTCACTAAGATATTGTTATACATAAAAATACGAATAATATATGTCGAAAAAAATTATGTTATGTGTCTAACACGTAAATATATAATGACCTGAAGAATCTTGAATCCTATCTTTTTTGTTTTTAATGCATTGCAAAGCTCATATGATCTTACCCAACAATGGCAGGCGAAACCATCATTTAGGAGGGGATCTCTTGTGGTATTTATGGATTTGTTCATTTAAGAGTGTAGTGTTAAGAGTTTACTAAAATAGTTGGGCATGTTTAATGATAAATGTGAAGTTATGATAATATGAAAAACATTAAATTGAGGCATTTGTCTTAGTACAAATATATCCTTAACAAGCATACATTTATAAGCTTTTTTAGCTCCCAAGGGAGCAATTAATATCAACAATAAAATGATTCGAAAAACCTAAACTGCCTCGCCAGAATGCCTCACCTTGAGGCGTTTTGCTCGGCTATGCCTCGACCACCTGAGGCACATTCCTCGAGGCTAAATGGGATCGCCTCACCTCGAGGCATACACCACGGGGCTAGTTTTTTTATACCATGCCCCTAAACATAGCTAAAACATGAGATGGAAGTTCCAAATCAAGAACTGAGTTTCGTATAAAGGTATTGTACAATTCTTATCGCATGCATGTAGAGAATTTCCTTATGAGAACATGATTTATATTAAAACAACCAGTGTTACAGAAGCCAGTATTCAGTATTTAGTCGGAGGGGGTCGTTGAATAGAGAATAATCGGTATTCGGGCGACTATCCGGAATTATTTGGTTTTGTATTTTTTAATTATTTTTAATTTAAAAATGATTTTTAATACATACATTCTTATATATTTATACTTGTATTATTATTAATGAACAAGAATCCATGATAAAAGTATCCATTAACAACATACGTGTGCAGAGCTTTGACATTTTTGATAATATCATGACAAATGGTATTTTTTTAGAATTTTTAAAAAATAATAATAAATAAGAAATTCAACAGTTAAGTACCAGCCGGCAGAATAGTCAGCCAGACCATCCAATAATTGGACCGACTATTCGGTTAGGCCGATTATTGGCCGATTAAAGGTTATTCAGTCAGGGACCCCCCTCCCCCACACCTCATAGTCGGCCTAGTCGGTTGAATATTGCAACACTAAACAACTACAAAACTCCATGTTCCACTTGATTTTTAGTGATAGTTCAGTTGTCGGTGCTACATTATCGCACTACTTATCATTTTATAAGTCAAGAAAGACTTATGTATCTAGTTCTAGCTCAAGCATGTATGATCGAAAATGGAAGAATTAAAAAGATATTTAGAATAAGTAGATATGAACAGCAATACTTCTATGTATGGTTTCATTTGAAATGACACACTTTCATGATCATGGTTTAAATGGATCTTTTTTTACGAGTCTGCAAAAAATTCAAGTTACGATAATAAATTCAATTTAGCACTTGTGAAACGTTTAGTTGTTTGAACTGTGACGTATATTAAGGGGAGCCATCAAAACAAGCTAGGGACAACATTTTCAAGTTGTTTTTTGATGCGGAGCATCTTGGCCAACCGTCTTTTAGGGGAAATGGTCACGTATGAAGCAATTTGAGACGAGGAGTTCTTTAGCACATATGATATTAAGATGCAAAGAGCGAGAGGGGAAGACGAAGTAGGTTTTTGGACTTGAACATGGTATTCTTAAGAAATGCATTATCAGATAGATGTGCATCATCTCTGCCCACATACTTGGTTTTGTTGGTTTCAAGTAGGATAGGTCAAGAAACAAAATAGGAAAAACCAAGGCATCATCTATTTTAGTAGAGAGCTGGAAAACATCTTATCCTCATGAGATTATGGGTGTGCTTGGAGAATTAAAGCACTCTTGAGATGTATGTTGATGTTCTAATTAGGTTTGTGATAATCGAGGTTTAGCTAGGGTCAAAATATGTCTCACACAAGGCAGAGACAAAATCGTTGTGGCGACCACTCATGAAATCTCAATTAATCAACAATTAACCCATAATAATGATTAAGCAATAAAAACAAAATTTGTGGAGTTAAAATTTATTATAACTCTACAACAAGGATGTGTTTAGGTGCAAATATGTAGAGGTTGAACACAGGGAACAAGCAGGATAGATCGGACAATTGAATGCAAAAAAGTGATTGTGATGTATGTCTCTCTATGTTCTTTTTTGTGGGTTTTTAATTCTTAATTTTATTTGTGATTTATATTTTTATATTTTGATTTTTAATTTTCTGTTTTTATATCTTCTTTTTATATTTTTATATCCTATTTTCTTTTAAAATATATAATAAAGGTTTATATAGGCTATATATACAATATAGACTACTATAGATATTAATATTAATACAAATAAATAAAAAAATTATACTAAGCCTTCTCCCACTATAAGTAGGGTCGGCTACATGGATTCTTGCTCAAATCTATGTTGAAAGATTCGATTATTTTTTACGCTGGCCATCGACTACCTAACGCAACCCTTGCAAGAGTGGGATTTGAACCTGGTCTTTTGTGTGGTAGACACACTATACTACCGCTAGACCATTAAGTAGGTACTGATAAAAATAATCAAAATAAGAAAAATAAAATATTTTGGGATTTTTCAAATATTTTTTATTGTTTTTTTATATTTTAGTTTTTTTTGTTAATTTTTATATATTTTTAAAGTAAAAAATACTCTAAAACGGGGATGAAATTAATAGCCGAAATTAAAATGGAGATTAGAAATAGCAAACAATATCAAAAATTCTCCAAATTAATTTTAATATAGTAATAATAAGGAAATTTAGAGGCAGGAAATATATTTTTGGGATTTTTATGGTTTTTTTTATTTTTATATAGGTTTTAGGGATTTTTTTATTTTTAAGAGTTTTTTATATTATTTTAGTGATTTTTGGTGTGGAGATGTAAAATAACTAAGTAAATGTAAAATATATATTTTGGAATTTTTCAAAAAGTTTATAATTTTTATGTATTTTCCCTGGAGGTGAAGATCTAGCTCTATCCCTGGAGGGGGCAAAGGAGGAGGAAGATGATGAACCTCTCCCGTTCCGCGTCGACTATGAGAAAGAAAGGGTGAGACGTTCTTTAATACATCATTTCCTTAACTGGCTAGTCTTGCCTTCCGCTGAGAGAGGGGCTGGAAAACCAGCGCTATTGCCTGCCGATATGACCTCTCCACCTAGTTTCATCTCAAAGGCCATTGCCTACTCACTAACAATCTCCTTCACATGTTGTCCCATAAGTGAACCGTGATTTCAACCTCCGCCGACCTCCGAAACCTCAAATGCGATCCGAAGTAGGTTCACAATAATTGAAACAACTAGTTCTAGTATAGTTGATATTTCGCAAAGAAAGACGTGAAAAATGGACCCGACTTTCCGATGCGGGAAAGGACAGGAAGAAGAGACTTGGGATCGCAAGAGGGCGTTGACGGGCGTGGGCTCGTTCATTTCATATATCCATCAGTCTGCTTATTCTTTGTCCTCCCTACTTGCTTGCATAACACGTCAGTGGTCAAAAAGTAGGTTGAGTGTCCTACATCCATCTCTGACTTTGCAACTTCACATTGAGAAAGGAGGGAGAGACGGAAGTCAAATGCTGGAATTATTGTGGAGCCCAAGCATCTCAGTCAAAGGGTAGCCACCTGTTTCAATGATCGGAAGACGTCATTCAAAAGTGCGCTCAATCTCAGGTCAGCAGGCCGATAGGCCAAGGCTGGGCCGACGAATCCCCCTCATCCTCACCCCAAACCCATGACTCAATTGGAGACACCCACTATCATGCATGGAGGCGTATAGATAGCACAACCCTTGTATCCACTGAAAACGACTATCTAACTCTTGCTTGATGTTCACTACTCTAGTTAGTAGTAGTGGCAGAGTGAGTAGTTTGAAGAGTGATTAGTTGACAGAGACTTGGGATGGCCTTTGGTACAGAAGAGTATCTTCTTTCAGACGCAACTCTACCTTCTTCAGCTTGCTTGATATTGTGATCCCCGGTTGGGGGCAAACCAGTTGAGCTTTGTGTGGAACCACATATTTTTGAAGCTGGGGTTTCAACAGCGGAGGAAAATTCTATCTCACTCGCTAGTCATGGAGTCCAATGCTTGCTATCTCACTCGCTAGTCACGGAGTCCAATGCTTGCTATCTCACTCGCTAGTCATGATCTTCTGGAATCCCCTATGTTTGATTTCATTCCAATTCAAACACGAGATCTGAAGCGCCTATGAGAAATGTAGACTCTCTGCTAGCGGCGACTTATATACAAAGAGGTCGAGAAAGTCTGCGAATCCTGAGGAGATCACGACATGGCTTTTTCACAGGCCAATCCTCTCTGTCCCTGGCTACGGAGGAAAGTCTACCAATCCTCAGTCACTCCAATAAGTTCATTGACCCTCTTCTGGTGATTCATTAGTCGCATGGGAAGTCTCATAATGGACTCCAGAGTAGTGGAGGGCTTTGAGCTCTTTGATGAAGGGGTGGAGTTCGTCTTTCATCCCAGAGAGGGGACTGATTGATTCCTTGGCGGCTTTGGGCTTCACTGCGCCTCACTTCATTCTGCTTTTGGGACAAGAAGAGTGGTCAATGCCCTTGGCAGGTTGGGAAGGAAGCGAACTATGCTGATAATGGTCTGTTGCCAACTTGCTTTTCAGCTGAGAGGTCAGCAGTGCCCAGCTTCAAGTAGGAGCTGTACTCTGATCTTTGCATTCGCCAGTGCAAGAACATAGATCGACGAGTCGAGAAGCTAGCTGATGGGTGATCTAAGCCCTCAAAATGAACTGAGAGATTCCTTCTTTGACATCAACCCTGTTATCTTCAAATCTCCTGCTTAGACAGGTGAAGCCTATTACGACTATTTGCTTAGAACCGACTAAGACTATCAAAAAGCCTCTGAACTCCGAACTCACGTACCTAAACTATCAATATATTTATATATATTCATCTGTAGCCTCCTTTTAAATTGAGGCCAACTTCTCTCCAACTGACCTACCCCTTATCAATAGTTAAAGTGTATAGAAATCACCTATCCCAATAGCGATTTGATAAGCGCTCTTTCTGTGTGAGCTGCTAAGCTATGAGAAAGAAGGACTTGATAAGTGACTAAGAGATGGGGCTAAGCCATGTCAGCTAGGCAAGTGGTGTGCATCGAGTGACCGCCGAGAAGAATAGAGAGAGGGGAAAGAAGACCTAGTCCTCTGAAAGACCGCTCCTTCTTTCTCACTGACAGTTTGCTTAGCCTTCCGTGAATCACTGACTTATTGCTTAGCTCTCTCTGCCATTTTCTAGTCTCTTCCTTTTAGAGCCCCCATCTTTCTAGTCTAGTCTCCGGAGGAAAGACCAGACCCTAGCCCTTCAATCCAATCTTCTCAGCGGCTTGTTAAACATCATACCTTCAACCCTTAACCTGACATCACCTACCCGTACTATGTCAACAATTCCCTCAGTCACCTCTCTAAGCTCGCTCTTTTTCTCGCTCCTACAACTATATATTAACAAGATGGCTTGCTCCAGCGAGCATGTGTCGACTGCTGCGAGCGATAGCGAGTTTGTTTTTCACCCCACTCTGCAACTATATACTCAAATTACGTCTTGCTCCCTGCACGCCTTTATTCTCAGCTTGCACGGCTCTATCCTCGCAGGAAAGGAATGGGCAAAGCCATTTGGGGGAGAGGAAGAAGCCCCCATGGAAATGCAGGACCTGACTAGAAGGGCAAGAGCAGACCCCCTCCCTGAGCAGAACAATTGAGAGGTTCAAGAAGCAAGGACTATCAAGCACCCAATGGACCTCCTTACTGCGCACCATCATTTTCACCAACTCTATTTGAGGCGTACCCAGCGGGTCCATTACGTCCCCCCTCGAATCCAGTAAGCGAGGCCAAAGCCACCGCACATGAGAGTGAAGGGGGCAAAGAAAAAAGATAGCTGAAGAAAGGAGCTTTTTCGCGTTATAGTTATTGGAAGATCCATAGAAGCCTTAGATATTAGGACCTAGAATGAGGAGGAGACCAGCATCCCCTCAGCCTCCTGCCTAATCTATAGGCCAAGCTTTATACTAGTTCTTACGCGACTATTTATTTATTTAACTTCCACAGACCGGATTAGAGGACAAAGCTAGCCCTCAGACCGAGATCCCAAAGGGCCCGAAAGAAGGTGGGTCGCTAAAGCAACCAGCCTATAGTTCCCTGCCTGCTCACCAGATGCAATACTAAAGAGCATCTCATCCGCATAGTGCAGATAGGAAATTCCCACTTAGATAGAGAAAGCCATTTATGCCCAATGAGCAAGCTCCCTCAAGTATAAAGAAGTGAATAAGGAGAGGAGAGAGGTTCAAGGTGCGGGGGAGGTAGGAGCAGGTGTGGAGAATCGCGCTCTGTCTCGTTAGTCTTGGGGAGGCCTGATTGATGCTCGAGCACAAGGAAAAGCAAGAGAGAAAGCGCATCCCTGAGGTGAGGGGCCAGTCTCAGATCAGAGTCGGAAAGAGGCGTGAAAAGGCGGGCGACATTCTCAAAGCGGACCTCCACGGCCCCAGAAGCAGGAGTCCATGCCACTCCTGGCCCACTACTAGAGGCTAGCATATTCTAGAACCCAACTTTCATATATAATGAGCTCATCCTGCCCCCCAGTGTCTAAGATCTTCCCCCGATCTATCGCTCACTCACTTTTGTCGTTAGCAACTTATATGGGATCGACCTCACAGATGAAAGGGCCGACTCCTACATGCGCCCTGAAGCATCAGAGACATCAGGTGAAGCTAGACAGAGACCATTTGAAGAGGGAATTATTTGCGTATGAATGCGGACTTAGGATTTGATCTCATCTGTAAAGAGAATAAGAATAGTGATTGATAGCACGACAGAGGAGCAGGTAGCGAGGACAGTCTTGTCACTAAGCCGTCCCGCAAGCCCGATAACTTCAGCCATCTGAGGCTGAAGCTGAAGCAGTACCAGAACCTGTCTGAAACCTGAGGCTATTTACGGTCCATTTAGGCTCTCTTCCTTGGCCGTCGAGGCCTGACTCGAGATTAAGTGTTGTAGTATTATATATCACTATCAAAATAGGGCTTTTCTCTTTTCGAGAAGTTTTCCCAGAGCCCCTGTCTCATTCGGAGGCCAGACTCGTTTATGAGTAGGTAAAAGAGAGCAGCTTTAAACCATCTCTCTTTTCTTCTTCCCCAGATAAAGGTTCTTGTTTGAGGTACTTGACTTCTGACGGGGATTCAGAAGTAGTTTCAGGACTCTCCTGACTTCCCTGAAATCGAAGTAGTGTGACCATCTTTCAAGTTAACTTTCAAGGCAGGAAGGGCGATGCGAGATTCATCATAAGAGTAGAGGAAATTAGGCTATGGGAAAAGGGAGATTAGTGACCCGGCTTTCACCCGACTTGAGTTTATGACATATTTTGCCCGAGATTTTCTTGAAGTGTCGGCCACCTCTTTGGAAAGAATGTGAGGATGAGGGCTTGTAACCTCGATGAGTAAGGCCGTCGAGACTTTCTCTTTCTGTCTAAGTCTCATAGCACTCCAGAGAGGAAGGTTTCGTCTTGATCCCACTGTTCTTGGACAACTAATCCCCTCAGCTCCCTAATAAGCACTGAGGGCTCTAAGAGGAAGTCTTGTTCAGACATGCATTTAACCTTTTCTATAGTTCGGAAAGAAGGCAACATTATATATATTAGCCCCACAATGGAGCAAGACAAAACAGATATACAATGAGATAGAATGAGGTCAGTGAACTTACCAGAGAGGCTAGTCTGACTCTGCATGTGAGACCCTTGGCTCAAGACAATGAAGAAAGGAGAATCAACCAGACGTATTAGAGCCTCCACGAGAGAGAGGCGACCTATCCTTCAATTCCACTGACTGGGACCGGGAGATTAGCTTCCTCGATGAAATCACAAAGAAGGCCTTGAGATTATTAAGGGATCAATATGGAAGTTAGAAGAGATCAAAAAAGTAGAGTTGAAAGTCCCCATCATTCTTTCTTCCTTCTCATAGATCGAAGGCTCCTAGTCCTTTCTCATAGGTTGAAGACCAATGCCCCTTGCCTTCGGGGGACTGGCTGTCGATTAGATGTCCTAGCCCACCAGGTAGACTCAACGACCCGGACTAAATGGCGAAGAAGGCTGTAGAGGCTGAAAAGATCAAAGAAGACTGACCATCAAGCGAACTTATATACAATGAGATAGAATGAGGGCAACATATTGAAGAGCGGCAGAACCAACTCTCATTTGACCAATGACTATGCCCCCAGGGGTGAGAAGCACATAGAAAGGGGCCGGAGGCGAGTTAGTGCAAGGCACGTTATCTTTTTTGAAAGTCTCACTATATATCCGGGCACTTCCACTACTTACTACTACTTACTATTACTTACTATAGTAGGGCTAAGGGGTCTCGCAATGAGGGAAGTAGTAAAAGCACTAAAGAGAAAGCTTGGGGAATGCTTCCACATCAAAAGTAGGATAGACTTGCTAGTAGGGAGAGGGTTGAGTACTACCCCCTACGAGAAGGAAGGGACTCCAAGGAGGTCTGAAGTAAGGAAAGAACCGCTAGCTCTCACTTATCGCAATGAGGGAAGTAGTAAAAGATTGAGGGAAAGAGGTCAGGTAGTTGTAGTCGTTTCAGAGGTCCTCCCCCTTCTTGCTTCGTAGACTGAACGAGCAAAAAATAGATATGATCGAACAAGCTGTTTGAGCCTCCTCCTGTGACAATCTGGTTGTTGTCTATCCCCACCTGTAACAATCTGGTTGAGCCTCCACATGTGACAATCTGGTGAGCCTCCACCTCTATGTATTAGGTCACCCTCCGATAAACGGATAAGGGGAAGGGGGAAAGGTCACCCTCCGATAAGCTAGGTGTAAGGGTTGATAAAAGCAGTTGGATAGCTATGGAGGATTTCCCCTTGCAGTTGTTTTGTTTAGGAAGACAAGCAAGTAAGCCTAAAGCAGCGACATGAGGTTTTTAGGGAAAGCTAAGCTACTTCACAAGCCAACAACCTTCTCGTCCCATTCGAAAAAGCAAGCCAGCACGGTTAGAGTCTGGGAAATGAGGGTATTTTCTTATCTGATTCTCTCTTTCCTGGTAGACGTCATTAAAAGGCCGTTGAAGGAAAAGCGAGTGGTGCGGTGCGAGGCACACGAAGGAGATGTTTTCACTTCACCGGTCATTGGTTGCAAGTCTGCTGTTAGTGAAACAACGCTTCTAAGCTTAGAAAGAAATGAGCTGGTTTGTTATTCGCGCCTTGATCCTCCATCTACTAGCCTTCTTTCATAGTAAGGAAACACGGGGATTAGTAATGAATGCATGATCAGACTTCCCCAGGGAAAATCACTAACATTCGGGTTTGAGGTCAATTAGGAACCAACGATCACCTCTTCACCTCTTGTTCTTGCCCGGGGGAGATGAACGAAGACACCTATCGAGGACACGGACAAAGGAAAAACAGACCCTCAGCCTCCTCGCTCGACAACGCGGCGCTTCGTCCCCTGACTGTATATTCCCCCGAATATCTAGTTGGGCTATCTATATACTTTCTAAACTAGTTCCTCAACTAGATAATACAAGTTTTTTTGAGATGAAAGTTATATATCGCGTTGATATTACAATTATATGGCTTGAATATAGTAGTAGATATATAAAATAAATTCTAGCTTAGAATAATATATAGCGTAGGTATTTATTTGAAATTTTGATGGAATATATATGGCGAAAGAAACTAGGGCCCCGTGAAATCAAAAGAATACCTATGAATATATAAGAGAGAAATTCCTGCTCCAATTTCTGGATGTTTAATAAGTCTAGTGAGAAATGAATTGATTAATGTTAGTACTAAAAAAAGACTATATACTTTCTATTTAATATAAATGAAACTCGACGTGAGGGTGGATGATGGACCTGCGTTTTCTATTCCCTTACTCTTAGACATCTTGCTCTCGTTCGGGACAAAGGTACGGAACTCGCAGGCCTTCTTTCTTGCTTGATTAAGGATCTTTTTATTGAGGTTGACCACTCTAGCACCCATTTCCTTTTTTGCGTTGGCTTGGGGGCTTGCTCACAGGGGGAATTCGAATAGCACTATAAACTCCTCTGGGAAGGGAAGTATGATACATCCTTTGAGAAGTCTGACTCTGGGACAGAGACTACTCATACTGGCTCACAAAGAAAATAGATGGTCAAGCAAGTCGATTAAGCTTTCAAAAATAGTTGCAAAGGAAAGAAGAAAACTAGGATTTGTTCTAGGTTCAAGTAGCACTTTCTTCTTCTTTCTAACTATCTGATGTCAATACTCTTCTATCCTATTAGTCCTTGCTTTCTTTATCATAAATCCTAGTGCTTAGTCATTTTCAACTAACATATTTATATAGTGGCGAACATTCTGAACTTCTTTAACTCAGGCTTGTCCCTAGCTTCACTAGAACAAGGAAAGCACTAAAGATGAAATAGGAGACGAAAATCACGACGGAAGTTTGAACGCATGCAACTGGCTCGCTGGGCGAGTGGGTCAGAGGGGGGGAAAGAGTCCTTTCTTCGCTTGGGAAAGAAAAGATTTGTCCTCTTACCCTTGCCCCTGCTCGGGAGAGCGTGAAAGCGGTAGTAATTGATTAGAATAGTCCTAAGACCTCTTCTTGATCTTCACTCAGTAGGAATGGTAGAAAGGGACTCCTAGATTGGGGTACTCTTACAGAAAGATTAAGGAACTATACAGCAGCCCTCAGAGTCGACCACCTGATTGAGACGGGGGGTGACAGGGGGACTCCTCTGAAGACTCAGACCGGTAGGCATCTTCCCTATTAAACCTATCAGTGGCAGCAACCTTATTCATATCAGGACACTATTCATATCAGCTAAGCCTATTCCTGTGTCTCGCCTACGATTTCAAGTTCGCTGAGGGCTCGGACCTTCGTCTATCGCCTGCCCCTAGTCTAGCATCTCAGACAAGTAGGATATATACCAGGCAACTTAGAAATTATATACCAAGCTAGTTCTCATATATAAGTGGAAAATTAGCGAGGGTTTATCTTGATTTTCTTCATTTATATAATAGCAAGCATTGATCTTTTTTTTTAACGATAATCGCGATAGTTTTTTTGATCTCTATTTGCATTTTTGACGGGGCGGGGAAGGCAACTAGATATTTGGGGCAATCTCGCACCCGAGACCTAGACCTGTGAGACTCCGAGAGTCCCTAATATATAGTCAAAAGCCTAGCTAGGACTCGAGCATATTCGCAGCTATATTTTCTGTTTGATTTAAATATATTTCAAATTTGCAAAATCTATGCTAATCGCGAATTCGATTTTATATAGTTGTCTAATTATTTAAACTATACTATCATGAATAGTTATCAAATTGCAGATTATATAAAAGATGATAAATCAAATAGTCGAGAGATGAATTTCGAGCTAGAGAAAAGAATAAGGTCTCTCGACTAGATGTCAGGGGTTCGTCATAGTTTTCGGCCCTTATCTTTCAACGGTTGATCAAGGTTTTTTTGTCAAAGGTGGATGCCCGCATCCCCATAATGACGTCCTCTTGTCCCAAGGTCTGTGATAGTATGTCCCGCCAACAAGCACCAATCAAGTATGTTTGGCGAAAGAAGATGGAAGGACCAGTGGGGGTTAGTGGTTAGTCTTAGTAAGGCCTAGAAAGTAGGCAACGTAGATGAAGTCCAAGCATCTAGTTCAGTTTCAACCTTTACTTGACTTGCTCGATGGTAAATTCAGCATGTCACAAATAAGAGCGAAGCCGGCTTCTACCGTATCTTTCTCTTTGGCCCCCTCAATGGTTAGAAAGTTTGCTTTAGACTCACCAGAGAGAAGTTATTAAGAAGGCACATAAGGGACAAGGACGACTAGAATACAACAGAGCCAGAGACTGAAAATGCATTTGCTTTTTGACTGGCTCTTACGAGAAAAAGAGTCAGGGCTGACTCACTTTTCCCAGGCAGGAATTGGAAGAATTAGATTTCGACTCGACCTTTTCCATTTTCACTCTAGTTGGCCAAAGGAAAGAGATTTAGCTAGTTAAGTTCAAACTTTTCCTATTGCCTACTCCCTCTTTGACCACTACTCACGGATTAGTGGGGAATCCTCTTGCAAGTCTCCATGGCTGTTACTGATTCCATTCTTTCGTATGGCTAGGCTCATGGCGATAGGTTTGTTTAGTAGACTCTGACTGTCTTTAGTCTGGTGCTCTTGGTCTGGGGAAGCTATTGACTATCAACGTAGAAGATCCCCATCAGGTTCACGGCCCCTTTCCCCCTCCCCCCCCTGCACCCCTTCCGACAGTCCCCACTCTTTCTAGCCTGCCTAAATTCTTTGATGATTAATTAAATGACATTGACCTGCCAATAGTTGACGGAAGATAGATTGACTAATGAGCGAGGGAATTGGACAGCAAGGTCTAGAGGCAAGATGCCGAAGAAGGCCCGAAAGAGTTTAAGTCAAAGTGGCCAGGTCCACTAGTTCAAATTCCAGTTTCACAAGTCCCAAAAGAAAACCACATATCCATATATAAAGCCTAGTTTTGTGACCCACGAAGCAGAAAGGCACAGAGCTGTGATCCACGGTCGAGAGATCTAATGAACAGAAAGATGAGACTTGAATATGGTCCGAATAATCTCACATCCTACGTCCGCTTGGATTTTTTCGGCTGCAGAAGCCCCCCAAGAGGACCCCCCAAGCCGGGGAAGCAAGGGCCTGCCAGTCCGCTCTACCTAATGAAAAGGTGAGTTGAGAGAGTGGAAGGACGGACCGCAGCCACTACAGTCGACTCCTTTCATGCAATTATGAACTCACTTTTCCTTAATATTGCGTTATTGGCCCTTCTCGATTCCAATGCAACTAGTACTTTTTGAGTTGACGTAACAAACTACGCGAGCCTCCTGATGAAGCCAACATAAATCCTATCCGAATACAAAAAAGAAAAGTCAGTTTCATTATGATAGTATACCACCCTCCAGTTCTTGAACTTCCAGTTTCAATCAGAGCATATAGATCCGTAAATGGATTTGTATGTATAGCCACTTCAGTTGTGTGAGTTCTTTCTCAAATGGAAAAAAGTCTCTTTTTTCTAGGAACATGGTAAACCAGAAATTCTGATGTTTGCGATTCTTCATCCCTTTTATATAGTGAAGAAAATGCGAAACTTTTCCATTCTCATATGAGGCCGGAAAGTGTATTGGCAACTGGTCGGCACAAAGTGATTCATCATGCGATAAAGAATAAAGAAGAAAGGAAGATCTTACTAAATCCGCTTTCTGATCATTCTTCCGGGATGGTTTATAAATCATCAAATTCCCACAAATGGAATGAGAAGTGGGTCCATGTAAATGATCGAGACCTCGCAAACAACAACGCTCCTTGAAGGATATGGTTAGATCCTTAAGCGCATCACAGAAGCGTGAGCGTGGTATCGAATACGACGACGAGCGACTAATCGCACTAGTTGCTCGATGCAGCGGAATTTTAAAAAAAAAAATTCATACGACGAAACCACATGATCCAAGAACACTTCTCGGATCGTTTCGTCTAAACCACAAACAAGTAATAGGATTACCTCGTGAAGCGTGGTTGCGATCAAGTCTCTAAACGAAGAGACCTCCTGTCTCAAGTCCGATCTGACGGAGGAGACGCTTGTGACCGCGGGGATGAACTGCGTGCTTCTCGCAATCCATGTTGATGATCCAAGCAGCAGATCTCCTGATCTCGACACATGAGATCTGACGTCTTCTTCACGAGCAAGCCACGCCGATGTAGACGGAGTTCCACGAACAAGACACTGGGCAGCATAACGACGACGCTGCAACGATGAAGACACTCTCTAGGGCATCCATGGTGGACGACCATGAGAAGGAGAGAGAGGGCTGTCGAGTAGAGAGAAAGAGAGAGAGAGAGAGAGAGTTTGCTCCAATATTGCATGTTAATAGAGAGCATGGTATGCCTCTCTATTTATAAGGTTTTGGGATGCATGGATCTCAATCCATGGGACATATAAAATCAATGGATGAGATTGATTTATGTCAATCCAATGGTCAAGATTGTTGTTGGTAAAAACCAACAACTTTAGATTAAAATATAATTGACAAAATGAAATATAAATCAATCCAATAAATAAGGAGAGAATATGCATGGAGATCAAATCTCCCATGCATCAACAAGGTGGACGGCCACCCATTCCAAATAGGACATGGGTGCCGCCCACCACATACCATGTGGGGGCAATCTCATGGAAATCCATGAGATTGCATGCTTCCTTGATTTTCTCCATTATTTATTTCCAACAACTTTTGTTGGTTATTTATTCATCAAAATAATTCACAATTATATTTGAGAATATTGCAATCTTGACATTGGAAAATTGTGAATCACATTCACAACCCAAAACAACATATAATTTATATTGTCAAATAATTAGACAATGTGTATCCAATACACATTAATAATTAATCAACAAATATAAATTATAACAAGCTCTCTCTAATACATTATAAATCACATTTATAATATATTATGAATAATTGGATATTACTATCCACATTATTCTTATCCATAATAATTAAATCACATTTAATTATATTGGATAACTTATTCTCATGTGCTCAAATAATATGAATCACATTCACATTATTTACATCTTTGATAATTAAATCACATTTAATTATCTAAGATAACTCTCCTTATAATATGAATCAAATTCATATTATTCATGATAATTAAATCACATTTAATTATCCATTTTCTCAATGCTCGGATACATATATCAACAATAGAATTATACATGAACTCTTTCAAGGATAATGCGCTTTCTCCGCAAATACTTGGAGATTAGGACAGGGCGATTGTATTGTTCCACGTATAGTGACATGGATATTGAGATTATATCTCAAAACCAGATCGCGGGCCTCCCATAGATGCTTGATTAAATCAAGACCGCAAATCTAATCTTCTCATTGCATCTGAATCATATTCAGATCAATGTCCAACATTTGGACTAAGATCAGATTACTTCTCTACTGAGAGGAGTCACTAAAATCCAGACCCGTTTCATCACTCCCTAGGAATGGAAGCATCATGGTTATACAATCGTTTATGATCACATCACCCTCAGGTATTCCCAATACCTGTACATCCTGCATACTGGATGTCTCAGATTAAACCCGAAGTATTTAGATCAACTTTACACTGTCTACTTCATGGTTTCATCAGTAAGTTTCTCATTTGATCATTGGGAGTCAATATCGATCATATACTTTCCAAAAGCATATATCATACCTAGGTCTTGATCATATACTTTCTAAAAGTATATATCAAACCTACAAATTCAGTCAAGCTTCCAAAGCGAGACGACCATGCGCATGGAATTTGATTCTTCCCAATATCTCATGAGTGAGCTCATGTCTTCCGGTTCATTTACTGAACCTGTATGATCCCTTTGAGAGATCGTATTACTCATACGCCCTTATATGCACACCAGCGTCAGTGTATAGACCTTGATTAGGTCATCAACCTATTGGTCTGCCAAATGTACATACTCAAACATATAGTAACACATCTATCTCCGGTCAGAGGATGTGTGCCTGTATCGTGACAACATACGATATAGGACTTTGGTTATCTCGATCTTGTTAAGTCAACTCTTTGACCTAACTAATCCGACACCTCCGAATCTCTATTCCTATGCAGAGGACCTACATCAAGAGGTCGGTCAGATATCAGCCTAATTGAGATAGGATTGCCATCTCCTACTCTGGATGGAGATCATCTCTTAATAATCATTTGACGGTGCTTGACGAGTCCTAACTCAACAGACTTATAGATCATGATTTTCACCCATGTGGATTTTCACGTAAAAATCACCATATAAATTTTTGTTTGATTCTTCCGTCTATATGGTTTGAATAAATTATTATTTGGATATTATTATTGGGTAATTATTTATGGCATAATTCACCTTATTCTTGTGTTGAACTCTTAGAGGTTCCACGAAGTATGAGATTGGGATAAAATAGAGGGGGATAACTTCTTCACAATTTGGACTTAAGCATTTTTGGTTGTGTTAAATGAGTCCAGTTGGGCCCTAGTTCAACAAGTTGTTGGTGCCAAATGTCCTTGATAACAGCTCGGGTGTAGGCAGGTAACTATACAATTGACCTCAAAATTAGTCTCCTCTAATAATGTACTAATCAAGAAGTAGATCAACTCCCTGCTAAAGAGATATGATGAAATGGCTACTTAAAAGGTGCATCCAATGCTATTAATGGGTTAAGTGATGGGATGAGGATGTTGCAAGTATGAGTGGGGAAATTGCAATGCGTCAAATGTAATCCGACATCTAATATTAAACGAAATGTGAGAGTGAGGTATAGAGGAGGGAAATACTACTTTTCAACGAAGGATTAAGAGTTTTAGATCATGGTAATTGATTATCACGAATTATCAATTGTTACTGATGTCTTTTCATTTTAATCGAATAATCAGTGATATATAAAAAACCACTCAAAATATGAACTGAATGTTACGTGGCCAATCTATATTTTTTTGGGAAAGTCCCTAGGTTGTAACTCATTAGATATTCATCTAAGCACCAGCCTCTATGATTCAATATTTGAATCAACAGCTGTATGATCATTAATATGGCCATGGTACATAACCCTAATTGTACTAAGGGACCTATTATGCAAATTATGTATTCTTTATTTCAGATCAGAGAATGATATTTGCAATAACATTTATTGCATAATGGCTCGCCGTGGGCTCGCATGTCCAACAAACTCCCACTAGCCCAAAAAGCCATTAATGGGCTAATCATTTAAACCCGCACTCATGTGACAATCATAGGCTATTAGGAAAATATCTAGGTAAGTTGATCAGTCACTCTGTTCCCGCAAGACTACGCTAAGTCCTTTTACGGTACTTGCATATCCCCAGTAACAGTGCTCGCATTTATTGCGAATGTTGCATCTCATGCAACCAATACTCAATTTTGTTAAAGCTTTTATAGGGTCCTTGACACTATAGCTTAATAATTGTTATAACCAGTATTTCCATAATCCTTATCAGAATACCTTTATCCCCGGAGATCACTATCTCCAAAGGTATCCAAAGTTAAGACCCTTTTTGATCACTATCTATAAAATCTTAAGTATTTGAAGATAAGACTTTGAGATCACTATCTCAGAAAAAATCTTATCATCTATGAAGATTTTGTTATTACTGCAATCAAGTGTTTTATCTCCACAGTAGGATTAGTAACAGTTTACTACTCCCACTGCATGGCAGACATCTGGTATTTGTGCACATCCAGTATACACTCAGCTTCTCGTAACTGATGCACAAGTGCAAGCAGTTCTAGCACTCACATCCTCAACTCTTTGAGGTGCTATCCCTTTAGATAGGTCAGTACCATATCTTAAGGGAAGGAAGCCTTTCTTGGATTTTTTCCAAAAAATGGAATAAGTCCAAGGTGTACTACTAATGTGTTTGTCCCAATACCCTCTTCTCTTTGCTTATGAATTACTTTAGAAACTAAGATCTAAGAGGTATCCTTGAGGTCATATCTCAATGTATGGGATAACCATATTATAAAACACTTATTATTATCATCCTTAGATCATTCCAAATTATCATGATAATATCTACATTTAGCACGATGAACACAATGGCACTCCCACTAAGCTTCACATGGTTCATCAAGATTCTATCTGAAATCATAACATTTATAATTTCATCAAATCTTATGTTCCAACTATGAGAAGCTTATTTGAGTCCAAAGATGGAGTTCTTTAGATTACACACCTTGCTTTCCTCAACCATGAAGCCCTGGGGCTACTTCATATGAATATCCTCAGAGAGGTATTCATAGAGGAATGCAATTTTGACTCACATCATGAAGATGTCATAGTCAAGTTTTGTAGCTATAGTTAGCAATATTCGGATGGGTTAAAGCAAGGTCACTGGAGAGCAAGTCTCATCGCAAGCGATGTCTTCTCCTCGGTGTGTAGCTCGTGTCTACGAACCGTGCTTTGAAGGTTTCTACCTTCTCACCAGGTTCCTCCTTTCTCTTGAAGATCCATTTACACCTTAATAGGTCTTACCCATATAGGTGGATCCTCGAGGGTCCATATACAACACTTGTATATGAAGTCTACATTAGACTTTTATTGCTAACATCCATCTTTCCATGTTATGATCCTCAGGAGTTTCATCACATGAAGTCCAATCATTTTCACATGGAATACATCCTCAAACTTATTTGAAGAAGTATTAGTGTTTCATCTTCAATTATTCTTTTAGTCTCCGATTTCAGGAGCCTCATTATCTTCTCAAGATTAATGAGTTCCTTTACTTCATTTTTATCTTGATTCTTAAGAGAGTCATTCTCCAAGATCACATTCTCAGAGGTGAGATCCTTTAAGAATCTCAAGGTCATAAAGTAGGTACACAATACCATCCTTTATTTTCCTAATGATGTAGCACTCTCTAGTGCTAGATTCCATCTTACATGCATGGAACCTTATTAAGTATATAATGTAGTCTCTACTACATATATACCTTGGAAACTAAGAGATAATTATGCTAGGATTAATCATTTGATTAAATCATGTCACACACGATCAATTGTATCTCCCTACAACTCCATTGAGTTAAGGTTCATTAGGAGGATTGAGATAGGAATGATATTCATATCTTCATAAGGTATTTCTTGAATTCATCTAATAGGTACATGCTACCTTGGTTAGATCAAATTTATTTCATCTTCCTTCAAACTTTGGTTTCAAACCAAAGTTACGAAATCTTTGAACATTTCAAAGTTTTCTAAGTGAAGATAAGAAATCTCATATCAAAAATAATCACTAATAGATATCACATATCCATAATGTTTATTCGGATATAGATGATTCACATACATCAATATGTATGAGATCTTGAATACCTTAACATCTTACACCTTTCCCAAGGAAGGGTGCATTGGACATTTCTACTTTTGAATACAGTATTCACAAGTATGTAAGATTTGAACCTTTAGACAATCTAAAGTTTCATCTCTTATCAGTCTATTGATCATATCAACAAACAAATGTCCAAAACATGATGCTAGATCATTGTCAAATGATCTTTATCCTCCTATTGATCTTTAAAGATTTAATTTTCAGTGTTAAAAATCTTAATGAATCATTCATTAATTTTCTAATTTAATAGAGTCCACTAGATTTTAGATTACTATCTGAAATATCTCCATCATAACTCTTTATGATAGATTTATTACAGAATTCATGTTTATATCCAACAATTAGAAATAAACAATGAGTGTATTCTAATATCTAGGTCATAGAGACATTCTCTAAGACTAAGGGCTCCCACTGAAAATATGAAGTCTATTAATCCAATGGAAATTGTTGCAACACTTGCATCACTTTCAACATGGATGACCAATAAACCTTAAGATCAAATTTCTAATATTCTAATACATATGCAACCAATTGCAAGTGTTATTAGAATATTGAGATACAATTATTAGACTTTACCTTATCAAATAAGTAAGTCAATTTCAATGATTATATGTAGGTTATTCTGATGTATTATCCGATTCCTTCTCTAAGGATTCTAAATAGATTTGATAGTCATACTATCAACACATCAACATATTGCAGTATTGGCATTCATCCAACTCTTTGGATGTCATATGGAAGTCACAGAAGTACAATCAACTCTTTGATTATACTTCTTGCTTGGGTCCAACACATGCTTCCACTGCGCTCCCTTTATCTATAAACAACCATTGTTTTAAGACTAAGGACCTCTTATGTTAAATTCAAAAGAATTTAATGTAAGAGCATTTTGACATTTATATATGTTTCACCCAATTCATACAATATGAATATTATGAAGATTCATGAATGACTAGAGTATAGACAGAAGAATGATGACACTCATCATCCACATCCATCTAAAATCTCTTAAAACTTAGGTTCAGGTAGGTACTCAAATAATTTGAATACATCATCTCTTATAGAGCTACCATTCTACATGATGCAGAGAACCATGTCATTCATGATTAAATGTCAAGAGCACATATGTCTGCCAGAATATCTTTATTGATTTTATAAGGATTATTTGACAATTGTGATCATCATCGTCATGTCACTTCCAAAGTACATCCGATGAGATCAAGACATATAGAGACATACAAACCCTAGGGTTTTAGGCCTATTGTCTTATTCAATTTCATTCCTCATTATTATGAGGAAACTTGCACATTGCAACCACATACATTATGTGTCCAATTATAAGTACAATATCTGGATTGTAGGTCCAATCCATGATATTCTACTGATTATTATTGAGTATAACATTGAGTGGGATTAATGAAGTATTATCTGAAATAAGAAATTTGCATAAATATATATAAATATTTAATTTACTTTGATTTAGGAATTTTTATATCAAAGTTGTCTTGCCTTGTCAACACTGAAAGTTCATTCCCTTAATCACTTTCAATGTAAGAGATATACTTACCATCATATCTCAGCAAGATCTGGGATCTCCTTCCTTATCTTTGTTACATCCCAATAATATGAGAAACTGCAACTCGGATAAAAAGAAGCAGGAACACATTCCGACTTGCAAGTCCAACTTGCATCTCCCAATTCGGTCTTTAACACCCGGGCCCACCACCCCTAAGGTGATGTTGACCTGTCATTAATTGAACCAACCGTCAACAGGAATAGAACTCGCTATGCACAATCCAATATCGCCCCAATAATATGAGGATCCGATATTGGGGTCACTACGCATACGGCCTTACTCTTTCGAGAAGCAAAGAGTCCGATCCAGATGCGTTTGCATATAGGAGCTGTCACTTCTGACAGGCATCTCCTATATACAATCCCTGGCGACGGAACCCTTCGCCTTAACGGGAGACCATGGATGTCACTTATGTGATCCTCCATATCTTATTCAAATTTAATTAATTACTATGAATCACATTCATATAATCAATTCTTACAAGGGAATTATCAACTCTAATCATATTAGAGTATAATTGGACATAATCAATTCAATCATATTAAATTAATTATCAATCCAATTTAATCAATCAAACTTGATTGTTATGCTTGAATATATATGGTATTATTCTCAAAGTACGTATTAATTCGTATTTTAATAATTAAAAAATACAGCTTAATCCCTCGGTCATTATCCCGGCCCTACCCGCTGTCATGGCCAGTACCGGCGGGAGTGGGACAGACCGCATACATTGCAAACAGCTACCCCAGCGATCCCCGACTAGACACTATATCCGCCTCGGGAAAGGATAATGCCAAATTGATTAATTTGTACTTAATATGATCATCAGTTCTTCAACCGAAATTATACCATATAGTAATCAAAATAATTTTGATTATAAGGAAATTCGCTAGACAAATTCCCAATCCTATTCAAGCAAGGAATATGATGATTGTGTTTCCAATCATAATTTAGATCTAATCTAATCAATTAATTGGTTGAGGCCAAGTCAATTAAGGAAATAATCATCTTCCAATATTTCTCAAATATTTTCCATAATTATTTCTTGAAATTAACAATTAATTTCATTAATTGACAATTACATGGTTCTTGATTAGGACTGTAATTTCAGCAGTGACCCCTACTTACTAAAATTAGCATATCTCAATCATATTAAATCCAAATTAGATAAAATAAATTTTCATTGATTGCTAATTTGATTTAGGACTGGACCCAAGTGATGTTTCACGCATTTCGAGGCAAGTCTAAACAGTAATTAACATTTTAATTACGTTCAGATCTACAGTTCCCGCAACAGTGCATACATGTTCATTAAAACAACCATATCTCGAGCATACGAAATCCAATTTATGCAAACTCAGATCCTATGGTTTCCTTATTTAATGGGGAACAAAATCGAAGTATTAAATTCGTGTTTAAACAACTTAAACAGTGCCGAATTTATTTACTAAACAGATCTGCAAAAACAAATGCGATAAAAACTTTCGCGACCTTAACGAACCCAAGTCGTCCTCGGTTTGCGAATCATATTCGAAACCGTCGACCTAAGGCTCTGATACCACTTGAAGGATATGGTTAGATCCTCAAACGCATTACGGAAGCGTGAGCGTCGTATCGAATACGACGACGAGCGACTAGTCGCACTAGTTGCTCGATGCAGCAGAATTTTAAAAAATTTTCATACAACGAAACCACATGTTCCAAGAACACTTCTCGGATCGTTTCGTCTAAACCACAAACAAGTAATAGGATTACCTCGTGAAGCGTGGTTGCGATCAAGTCTCTAAACGAAGAGACCTCCTGTCTCAAGTCCGATCTGACGGAGGAGTCGCTTGCGACCGCGGGGATGAACTGCGTGCTTCTCGCAATCCATGTTGATGATCCAAGCGGCGGATCTCCTGATCTCGACACACGAGATCCGACGTCTTCTTCACGAGCAAGCCACGCCGATGTAGACGGAGTTCCACAAACAACACATCGGGCAGCATAACGACGACGCTGCGGCGATGAAGACTCTCTCTAGGGCATCCATGGTGGACGGCCATGAGAAGGAGAGAGAGGGCTGTCGAGTAGAGAGAGAGAGAGAGAGAGAGTTTGCTCCAATATTGCATGTTAATAGAGAGCATGGTATGCCTCTCTATTTATAGGGTTTTGGGATCCATGGAGATCAATCCATGGGACATATAAAATCAATGGATGAGATTGATTTATGTCAATCCAATGGTCAAGATTGTTGTTGGTATAAACCAACAACTTTAGATTAAAATATAATTGACAAAATGAAATATAAATCAATCCAATAAATAAGGAGAGAATATGCATGGAGATCAAATCTCCCATGCATCAACAAGGTGGACGGCCACCCATTCCAAATAGGACATGGGTGCCGCCCACCACATACCATGTGGGGGCAACCTCATGGAAATCCATGAGATTGCATGCTTACTTGATTTTCTCCATTATTTATTTCCAACAACTTTTGTTGGTTATTTATTCATCAAAAATAATTCACAATTATATTTGAGAATATTGCAATCTTGACATTGGAAATCTGTGAATCACATTCACAACCCAAAACAACATATAATTTACATTGTCAAATAATTAGACAATGTGTATCCAATACACATTAATACTTAATCAACAAATATAAATTATAATAAGCTCTCTCTAATACATTATAAATCACATTTATAATATATTATGAATAATTGGATATTACTATCCATATTATTCTTATCCGTAATAATTAAATCACATTTAATTATATTGGATAACTTATTCTCATGTGCTCAAATAATATGAATCACATTCACATTATTTACATCTTTGATAATCAAATCACATTTAATTATCTAAGATAACTCTCCTTATAATTTGAATCAAATTCATATTATTCATGATAATTAAATCACATTTAATTATCCACTTTCTCAATGCTCGAACACATATATCAACAATAGAATTATCCATGAACTCTTTCAAAGATAATGCTCTTTCTCCGCGAATACTTGGAGATAAGGACATGGCGATTGTATTGTTCCATGTATAGTGACATGGATATCGAGATCATATCTCAAAACCAGATCGCGAGCCTCCCATAGATGCTTGATTAAATCAAGACCGCAAATCTAATCTTCTCATTGCATCTGAATCATATTCAGATCAATGTCCAACATTTGGACTAAGATCAGATTACTTCTCTACTGAGAGGAGTCACTAAAATCCAGACCCATTTCATCACTCCCTAGGAATGGAAGCGTCATTGTTATAAAATCGTTTATGATCACATCACCCTCAGGTATTCCCAATACCTGTACATCATGCATACTGGATGTCTCAGATTAAACCCGAAGTATTTAGATCAACTTTACACTGTCTACTTCATGGTTTTATCAGTAAGTTTCTCATGCGATCATTGGGAGTCAGTATCGATCATATACTTTCCAAAAGCATATATCATACCTAGGTCTTGATCATATACTTTCCAAAAGTATATATCAAACCTACAAATTCAGTCAAGCTTCCAAAGCGAGACGACCATGCGCATAGAATTTGATTCTTCCCAATATCTCATGAGTGAGCTCATGTCTTCCGGTTCAGTAACTGAACCTGTATGATCCCTTTGAGAGATCGTATTACTCATATGCCCTTATATGCACACCAGCGCGCCGGTGTATAGACCTTGATTAGGTCATCAACCTATTTGTCTGCCAAATGTACATACTCAAACATATAGTAACACATCTGTCTCCGGTCAGAGGATGTGTGCCTGTATCGTGACAACATACGATATAGGACTTTGGTTATCTCGATCTCGTTAAGTCAACTCTTTGACCTAACTAATCTGATACCTCCGAATCTCTATTCCTATGCAGAGGACCTGCATCAAGAGGTCGGTCTGATATCAACCTAACTGAGATAGGATTGCCATTTCCTACTCTGGATGGAGATCATCTCTTAATAATCATTTGACGGTGCTTGACGAGTCCTAACTCATTAGATATTCATCTAAGCACCAGCCTCTATGATTCAATAATTGAATCAACAGCTGTATGATCATTAAGATGGCCATGGTACATAACCCTAATTGTACTAAGGGACCTATTATGCAAATAATGTATTCTTCATTTTAGATCAGGGAATGATATTCACAATAACATTTATTGCATAATGGCTCGCCGTGGGCTCGCATGTCCAACACTCCTTCCCCATATGGAGTTCGGAACCCAAAGGCAATCGTTGAGTGAACTGTATCTTATTCGTATTAGTTGACCTAAGCTGCACCATTACTGTTGGGGTGGGACTCGGCCTCCGAACCGTACATGGGACGAGTTTTTACCTCATAGAGCTCGGGCGAGGGAAGTTGAGGAGACCCTGCCGGTCGAGACGGACAGGAAAGGAAGAAGCGTCCTTTTTTTCCCCAACGTCATTATAGGCTTCACGTTCTTTCTTTAATATATAATTAGTGGCCCATGAGATAATATATATGATGTATAGTTGCTAGGAGAATCCCTCTAAAAATACTTCCATAGTCGTCTCGGCTCGGACACCCGCTCGTGCCCTCCCAAAACTATGACGAACCTAAATGGAATGGCTCTCTTAGTATCGTCGCGCCCTGACCTGAGACCTCACGTCCGCTTTTATCAGCTCGATGCTTTCTTCTTTTTAGAAGGGAGGTTCAGGGAGGCCGTCCCCTCTATGTCGGCCCCGACCGGCCCGGGCTGGCTTTTTGGGAAGCCCGTTCCCACCACGCTCATGGCCCAACTGGCCTGCCTACAGTCGTGGGAATTATCCCGTTCCCTGATCCAAAAAAGGCTTGGTTGGATGCAGGATCTACTCCACGAGGAGCGGTATGGACGTAGATGATATCATCACGACCTCTCTTTGCGTACCTCCTGGGATGCTTAACACCACTTCGCCGACTGGCATTACCCGCGCTTTCGTGTCTCTAAGTGTGGTCAGCACTGGGTGTTTCTGAGAAGCGAGGCTGATACCCATTCGCCTCCGTTCATCCAAATTTCCCGACCCTTATGCATGAATTTAGGAATCAGCCATCTTCCTATCAAGGGGGAGGAGTCAACTAAGCATCTCAGCAGTGTGATTGAATACCCGGATCAAATCAGAGTTCACACCACCCGCCCTGAACAAATAGGAGACGTGGGCCACAGGTCACCCATAAGCCACCAGGTTGCATGACAGAAGAACACCCAACATCAATATTAAGACTCCTGTATGTTCAATATGAATATTCATTTGCACTTTTTGGTAGTAGTCGTGACCAACAACCCTCAGCAGTCAGCTCGTTGGTAAGGCGAGAGATTCAAGCCCGATTTCTGGTGGCACACCCCCCAAACAAGCACCACCCGACAACAAAAAACCTTTGACACTTCTTTCTGCTTGGAAGACATAGAGGGGGTGCCCGGGGCATCTCGACTTGTCATTGAGTCCTTGCTCATTCCCTTCACTAAGTCTGTGACATTTCTTTCTTCGCGACCGCTCATGCTTCGCTGACCTATCGCGTGGTAAAGAGAAGAGAGTACGAAAGAATAGTAAACAGAGCACACCGCAGAAAGATTCTAACCCCCCCAAAGCCCCAACCCCCATTCCCCCCCATTCGAGAAGAAGGAAATGAAGAACGTGAACGAAACAAAATAAAGCATTTCAGGAGGATAAGCCTCTCCCCCTCCTATCTGGTAATAGCACCAGGCGGCTTGCTCTGACCAAGACTCCACTTTTTGCTCCGTCCATGGAGCGTATGAATTTCCTGAAATGTATACCGACCAAAAAAGGGAATGAAGGGATAAAGATTGGAATTATAGTACCATTAGAAGAAGGGGCACCTATGGGAACCTATACTGATGAACCATTTTAATAGTATGGGTGCTGCCGTGCTATGAGGCACTACCATGGAAGTAATGAAAAAGAAAAAGTTATGTAGTTGGACCACGGTTCGATTTGAGATTCTCCAGAGAAGATTAGACGCTCAAAAGAAAGACAACGCATACCGAAAAAGGCAATGTTGCCGACCAGTCGAAGACCAGTTCTTCTGGCTCGAGTACGCCTGCGGCCTCCAAGATCGAGATTCGGAAGTTCCATAGTTTGCATCGTCAGTAAGAGCGATTTGACCCTCCTCCCACATCTATATATAAAGGCTAGTTCAGCTTGATTCCCACTCTTCTCTGCCGATTTTTGCATGGAACCTGCAAATGCTAGGGTGTCGAAGTGGTTTTGGCTTCTCATCCCTCCTTTTGATAATCGCGATAGTTTTTTTAGAAAACGGATGATGATCTTTCCCCTCCTGTGCTAATCTAGTGCCCGTGACTTGTTTTTGAAGGCCTTTTTCAGCCAGTCCTAAAACGAAAGGTCCACTCTCGCAGCCCAGGAAGAACTCTATCAATGGTTGGCGAGAAGAAGGTTGCGAACCGGGAAGGGTTATATAGACAACTGTGGAATTCGATCATGATCCCCTACCCCCCCTCTTTCCGCAATGGTTGGTTGTCTGGCCTCTCGCCCCTCGCATCAAGGATTTTCTATCTGATGATAAACACACTCCCTCTATAACTAGTAGGTTACTGGACAAGAGCATGGAGGCAAGCAGACGAAGGTAGAGATCCTTTGCAATTCCATTCTAAGTGGTACCATCGCCGCTTCGAAGATCAAAACCAGGGTTCTCTCGGACATCAATCATACGTCAACTAAAATCAGCTATCTTGTCCAAGAGGAATAGCATATCAAACTCGAGTAAATGCCTTTTTGAACCAGCGTCTCAATTCCGGGAATTGGTCAATGTCTGAGGTCATGTCTCGAGACCCAAAACTATAGAAAAGGTCGGTATAGCTCGGGAATGAAGAGACGTGGAATTCTCGAGTCGGAGAAAAGTGGAAGATGGCTTTCTTTGTTGTCCCGGTTTGCACGGGTTTCTAGAAAGTCAGATCGACGGGCTTCATTAACCAAGAGAAGAGGTGACTTCCAAGACTTTATCTTTCTTCTTCCTCTAGATGCCTCTCGTACTTCTGCTGCTGTCGTCGAAGGCTGAACAATAGCTTCCATTGGAAGAAGATAGGACATGTACGCATGGAGTAGGAACTCCCCTTTGAAACCCCATGTGTAAGAAGACCACAAAGAATCCCTGGCTATCTAGTTGTCACATCCCCAATATATATAATCATCGAAGCAGCCTTCCATATATTCATAAGAAGCAAGCGCATCACAGACCTCATTAACCGCTACTTGAGACGTCGAACCCAAGACCAATTTTTTATTTATCTAGAAATAGGGGAGCTGAAATGCATCGCGAATAGCCACTTTCCCTTCTCCAGACCAAAACTAGCAAACAGTCGGTCGCGGGGGGGTTTCGGGGGGAGTCAGACAGAGGGGGGAAGAGTGAAAGCTGTTAAGGTACGTTGAGCAAGCTGTGAAAGTCACAGGATACGAGAACATTTTCAAACAATTTGCACTATATACCATTTTCATACTATATAATTGGTGAGGGCAACTATAATGATCATATTCTCAAAATCGCCGAATCAGTGATATATAGTTATGGGGGCTACTATATATTCAGGGGGTGGGGTTCTGGGGGACTTTTTCCGATTTCTACCTCATTTTTTTGAGCCTTTGAAGATCGTAACATAGTTGTTCTAGAGCAGGTTCAAGAAAGAGAGTGCAAAAAACTATGGTCTACTATCGCGATTATGAAAATTCAAAGAAAGGTAAAGGGGCAGGGACTCAGGGAACTGTCTCAGTCCCAGTCTTGTGGCTGATCATCCACTCTCTCGGACAACATATTGAGTGATCTGAAGGATATGATTAGATCCTCAAGCGCATCACAGAAGCGTGAGCGTCGTATCGAATACGATGAAGAGCGACTAGTCGCACTAGTTGCTCGATGCAGCGGAATTTAAAAATTTTATACGACGAAACCACATGATCCAAGAACACTTCCCGGATCGTTTCGTCTAAACCACAAACAAGTAATAGGATTACCTCTTGAAGCGTGGTTGCGATCGAGTCTCTAAACGAAGAGACCTCCTGTCTCAAGTCCGATCCGACGGAGGAGACGCTTGCGAGCGCGGGGATGAACCGCGTGCTTCTCGCAATCCATGTTGATGATCCAAGCGGCGGATCTCTTGATCTCGACACACGAGATCCGACATCTTCTTCACGAGCGAGACGCACCGAAGGAGACGGAGATCCACGAGCAGACGAACGGGCAGCATAACGACGATGCCGCGGCGATGGAGAACCTCTCCATGGCATCCATGGTGGACGGCCACGAGAGGGAGAGAGAGAGGGCTCACATCTAGAGAGAAAGAGAGAGAGAGAGAGATGCTTCTCAAGCATTATGTGTAAAGAGAGAGCATGGGTATGCCTCTCTATTTATAGGGTTTTGGGATCCATGGATCTCAATCCATGTGTCATATAAAATCAATGTATGAGATTGATTTATGACAATCCAATGGTCAAGATTGTTGTTGGTAAAAGCCAACAACTTGTGATTTAATTTTGATTAAATATATTTAATAAATCAAATAAATATAATGCCAAATTAAACCACACAAATAGAGAGAGAGAAAATAAGGGAGATACACCTTCCTCTTTGGAAGGGGGGGACGACCACCAATTCCCTCAAGGAATTGGTGCCGCCCCCTCCTTTCCAAAAGGGGAGGGCAATCTCCTTGATTTTCTCTCCATCCAATTTCCAACAACAATTTGTTGGTATTATAATTCACCAAAATAATTCTCAATTAATTTTTGGGAATATTGCAATCTTGACATTGAATTATTGTGAATCAAATTCACAACCCAAAACAAAATGTAATTTACATTTTTAATTAATTAAACAATGTGTATCCAATACACATTAATAATTAATCTACTAATATAAATTATATTTAACTCTCTCTAATACATTATAAATCACATTTATAATATATTATGAATAATTGGATATTACTATCCACATTATTCTTATCCTTGATAATTAAATCATATTTAATCATCTTGGATCTCTTTATCTCATGTGTTCAAATAATATGAATCACATTCACATTATTCAGATCTTTGATAATTAAATCACATTTAATTATCTAAGATAACTCTCCTTATAATATGAATCAAATTCATATTTATTCATGATAATTAAATCACATTTAATTATCCATTTTCTCAATGCTCGGATACATATATCAACAATAGAATTATCCATGAACTCTTTCAAGGACAATGCGCTTTCTCCGCGAATACTTGGAGATAAGGACTGGGCGATTGTATTGTTCCACGTATAGTGACATGGATATTGAGATCACATCTCAAATCCAGATCTCGGGCCTCCCATAGATGCTTGATTAAATCAAGACCGCAAATCTAATCTTCTCATTGAATCTGAATCACATTCAGATTAATGTCCAACATTTGGACTAAGATCATATTACTTCTCTACTAAGAGGAGTCACTAAAATCCAGACCCGTTTCATCACTCCCTAGGAATGGAAGCGTCATGGTTATACAACTGTTTATGATCACATCACCCTCAGGCATTCCCAATACATGTACATCCTGCATACTGGAAGACTCAGAATAAACCCGAAGTATTAGATCAACTTTATACTGTCTACTTCAGGGTTTCATCAGTAAGTTTCTCATTCGATCATTGGGAGTCGATATCGAACATATACTTTCCAAAAGCATATATCATACCTAGGTCTTGATCATATACTTTCCAAAAGTATATATCAAACCTACAAATTCAGTCAAGCTTCCAAAGCGAGACGACCGTGCACACAGAATTTGATTCTTCCCAATATCTCATGAGTGAGCTCATGTCTTCTGGTTCAGTAGTGAACTTGTATGATCCCTTTGAGAGATCGTATTACTCATATGCCCTTATATGCACACCAGCGCGCCGGTGTATAGACCTTGATTAGGCCATCAACCTATTGGTCTGCCAAATGTACATACTCAGACATATAGTAACACATCTGTCTCCAGTCAGAGGATGTATGCCTATATCATGACAGCTTATGATATAGGACTTAGGTTATCTCGATCTCGTTAAGTCAACTCTTTGACCTAACTCATCCGACACCTCCGAATCTCTATTCCTATGCAGAGGACCTGCATCAAGAGGTCGGTCAGATATCAACCTAAATGAGATAGGATTGCCATCTCCTACTAAGGCTGGAGATCATCTCTTAATAATCATTTGACGGTGCTTGATGAGTCCTCAATCTAACTCATTAGATATTCATCTAAGCACCAGCCTCTATGGTTCAATAATTGAATCAACAGTTGTATGATCATTAAGATGGCCATGGTACATAACCCTAATTGTACTAAGGGACCTATTATGCAAATTATGTATTCTTTATTTCAGATTAAGGAGTGAATTGCAATAACATTTATTGCATAATGGCTCGCCGTGGGCTCGCATGTCCAACAATCTCCCACTAGCCCAAAGAGCCATTAATGGGCTAATCATTTAAACCCATACTCATGTGACAATCATAGGCTATTTAGAAAATAGCTAGGTAAGCTGATCAGTCACTCCATTCCCAAGAGACTACGCCAAGTCCTTTTACGGTACTTGCATATCTCCTAGTTAACAGTGCTCGCATCCAATGCGAATGTTGCATCTCATGCAACCGATACTCAATTTTGTTGGTTATAGTGTCCTTGACACTACATCTTATTAATTATCATAACCAGTATTCCCATAATCCTTATTAGAATACCTTCATTCCTGGAGATCTCTATATCCTAAGGTATTTACAGTTAGGACCCTTATAGATCACTATCTACGAGGTCTTAAACCTTTGAAGATAAGACTTTGAGATCACTATCTCTGAGTTTCATCATTTTTGAAGATATTATTATTACTGCAATCAAGTGTTTTGTCTCCATAGTAGGATTAGTAACAGTTTACTACTCCCACTGCATGGTAGACATCTGGTTCTTGTACACATCTAGCATACATTCAGCTTCTCATAACTGATGCACAAGTGCAAGCAGTTCTAGCATTCACTTCCTCAACTCTTTGAGGTGCTATCCCTCTAGACAGGTCACTACCACATCTTAAGGGAAGGAAGCCTCTCTTGGAATTTTCCAGAAAATGGAATAAGTCCAAGGTGTATTACTAATGTGACGGTCCCAATATCCTCTTCTCTTTGCTTCTGAGCTACTTCAGAACTAAGATCTAAGAGGTATCCTCGAGATCGTATCTCAAGGTATGGAACAACCAAATTATCAAACACTTATCATTTATTCTTATATCATTCTAAATGATTAGAATCATATCTACATTAAGCATGATGAACACAATGGTACTCCCACTAAGCTTCACATGGTTCATTAAGATTTTATCTGAAATCACAACATTTATAATTTCATCAAATCTTATGTTCCGACTACAAGAAACTTATTGGAGTCCAAAGATGGAGCTCTTTAGCTAGCACACCTTGCTTTCCTCAACCATGAAGCCCTGGGGCTACTTCATATCCTCAGAGAGGTATTCACAGAGGAATGCAATCTTAACTCACATCATGAAGATGTCAAAGACAAGTTGTGTAGCTATAGTTAGCAATATTCTGATGGGTTAAAGCAAGGTCACTAGAGAGCAAGTCTTATCGCAAGCGATGCCTTTTCTTCGGTGTGTAGCTCATGGCTACGAACCGTGCTTTGAAGGTCTATACCTTCTCATCAGGTTCCCTCTTTCTCTTGAAGATACATTTACACCTTAATGGGTCTGACCCATATAGGTGGATCCTCGAGGGTCCATATACAACACTTGTATATGAAGTCTACATTAGACTTTTATTGCTAACATTCATTTTTTCATGTCATGATCCTCATGAGCTTCATCACATGAAGTCCGATCATTTTCAGTTTTAACTGACACATATAATCCATCCTCAAACTTATTTGAAGAGGTATTAATGTTTCATCTTTAATTATCTATTTTAGTTTCCGATTTGAGGAGCCTCATTATGAGTTCCTTTACTTCATTTTCATCTTGATTCTCAAGAGAGTCATCCTATAAGAATCATATTCTAAAAGATGAGATCTTTTAAGAATCTCAAGGTCATAAAGTAGGTATCTAATACCATCCTTTATTTTCCTAATGAAGTAGCACTCTCTGGTGCTAGATTCCAGCTTACCAGATTGGGACCTTATTAAGTGTATAATGTAGTCTCTACCACATATACCTGGAAACTAAGAGATAATTATGCCAAGATTAATCATTGATCAAATCATGTCACACATGATCAATTGTATCTCCCTACAACTCTATTGAGTTAAGGTTCATCAGGAGGATTGAGATAGGAATGATGTTCACATCTCCATAAGGTATTCCTTGAATTCATCTAATAGGTACATGCTACCTTGGTTAGATCAAATTCATTTCATCTTCCTTCAAACTTTGGTTCTAAACCAAAATTGCGAAATCTTTGAACATTTCAAAGTTTTCTAAGTGAAGAGAAGAAATCTCATATCACAAATAATCACTAATAGATATCACATATCCATAATGTTTATTATGATATAGATGATTGACATACATCAATATGTTTGAGATCTTGAATACCTTAACATCTTACACCTTTTCCAAAGAAGGGTGTATTGGACATTTTTACTTTGAATACAATATTCACAAGTATGTGAGATTTGATGCTTTAGACAATCTAAAGTTTCATGTCTTACTAGTCCATTGATCTCATCAACAGACATATGTCCAAAATTTGATGTCAGATCATTATCAAATGATTTTTATCCTCCTATTGATCTTTTTAATTCTCAGTATTAAAAAAAATAACGAACCATTCATTAATTTTCTAATTTAATAGAGTCCACTAGAATTTAGGTTACTATCTGAAATATCTCCATCATAACTCTTTATGATAGATTTATTACAGAATTTATGTTTATATCCAACAATTAGATATAAACAAGGAGTGTATTCCAATATCTAGGTCATAGAGACATTCTCTAAGACTAAGGGCTCCCACTGAGAATATGAAGTCTATTGATCTCATGGAAATTGTTGCAACACTTGCATCACTTTCAACATGGATGACCAATAAACATTAAGATCAAATTTCTAATACATATGCAACCAATTGCAAGTGTCATTAGAAAATTTGAGATACAATTATTAGACCTTATCATATCAAATAAGTAGGTCAATAACAATGATTATATGTAGATTAATCTGATGCACTATCTGATTCCTTCTCTAAGGATTCTAGATAGATTTGATAGTCATACTATCAACACATCAACTTATTGCAGTATTGGCATTCATTCAACTCTTCGAATGTCATATGGAAGTTACAGAAATACAGTCAACTCTTTGACTATACCTCTTACTTGGGTCCAACCCATGCTTCCACTGCGCTCCCTTTGTCTAAAAGCAACCTTTGCTCAAGACCAAGGATCTCTTATGTTAAAATCAAAAATTTCAATATAAGAGTATTTCAACATTTATACAAGCTTCATTTAAGTTCATATAATATGAATATTATGAAGCTTCATGAATGACTAGAGTATAGACAGTAGAATGATGACACTCATCATCTACATCCATCTAAACTCTTTGAAGCATCGGTTCAGGTAGGTATTCAAACAATTTGAATACATTATCTCTAATAGAGCTACCATTCTACATGATGTAGAGAACCATGTCATTCATGATTAAATGTCAAGAGCACATATGTATGCCAGAATATCTTTATTGATTTTATAAGGATTAATTTGATAATTACGATCATCATCGACATGTCACTTCAAAAGTACATTCGATAAGATCAAGACTTATAGAGACATACAAACCCTAGGGTTTTAGTCCTATTGTCTTATTTAATTATCACTTCTCATTATTATGAGGAAACTTGCACATTGCAACCACATACATTATGTGTCCAATCGCAAGTACAATATCTGGATCAAGGGTCCAATCCATGATATTCTACTGGTTATTAATGAGTACAACATTGAGTGGGTTTAATGAAGGATTATCTGAAATAAGTAATTTGCATAAGGGTATATATTTATATATATACACATATTATACTTTGATTTAGGAGTTTTTATATCAAAGTTGTCTTGCCATGTCAACAATGAAAGTTCATTCCCTTAATCACTTTCAATGTAAGAGATATACTTACCATTATATCTCAGCAAGATCTGGGATCTCCTCTTTATCTTTGTTACATCACAATAATATGAGAAACTGCAACTCCAATAAAGAGAAGCGGGAACACATTCCGCCTTGCATGTCCAACTTGCATTTCCCAATTCGGTCTTTAACACCCGGGCCCACCACCCCTAAGGTGATGTTGACCCGTCGTTAATTGAACCAACCGTCAACAGGAATAGAACTCGCTATGTGCAATCCAATATCGCCCCAATAATATGAGGATCCGATATTGGGGTCACTACGCATACGGCCTTACTCTTTCCAGAAGCAAAGAGTCCGATCCAGATGCGCTTGTATATAGGAGCTGTCACTACGTACAGGCGTCTCCTATATACAATCCCTGGCGACGGAAACCCTTCGCCTTGACGGAAGACCATGGATGTCACTTATGTGATCCTCCACCTCTTATTCAAATTTAATTAATTACTATGAATCATATTCATATAATTAATTCTTCCAAGGGAATTATTAACTCTAATCATATTAGAGTATTCTTAATTGGATATAATTAACTTAATCATATTAAATTAATTATCAATCCAATTTAATCAATCAAACTTAATTTTATGCTTGAATATATATATGGTATTATTCTCAAAGTACTTATTAATTCGTATTTTAATAATTAGAAAAATACATCATAATCCCTCGGACATTATCCCGGCCCTACCCGCTGTCATGGCCAGTACCGGCGGGAGTGGGGCGTACCACATACGTTGCAACCCGCTGACCCAGCGATCCCCGACTAGACACCATATCCGCCTCGGGAAAGGATAATGCCAAATTTATTATTTTGTACTTGAGATGATCATCGGTTCTTCAACCGAAATTATAACATATAGTAATCAAAACAATTTTGATTTTAAGGAAATTTGCTAGGCAAATTCCCAAGTCCTATTCAAGCAAGAAGGTTGATGATTGTGATTCCAATTATGGTTTAGATCAAATCTAATCAACTAATTGGTTGGGGCCAAGTCAATTAAGGAAATAATCATTCTCTAATATTTCACAAATATTTTCCATAATTATTTCTCGAAATTAACAATTAATTTCATTAATTGACAATCACATGGTCTTGATTAGGAAAGTAATTTCAGCAGTGACCCCTACTTACTAAAATTAGTATATCTCAATCAATTTAAATCCAAATTAAGCAAAGTCAATTTCTAAAGTTTGCTAATTTGATTTAGAACAGAAACAAATGTGATTTGCACGCATTTCGAGGCGTCTCTAAATAGTAATTAACTCTTTAATTACGTTAAGATTCGCAGTTCCCGTAACAGTGAATACATGTTCATTAAAACTACCATATCTAGAGCATACGAAATCCGATTTACGCAAACTCAGATCCTATGGTTTCCTTATTTAATGGGGAACAAAATCCAAGTGCTAATTTCGTGTTTAAATAATTTAAACATGGCCGAAAAATTACACTAAACAGATCTGCGAAATCAAATGCGATAAAAACTTTCGCGACCTCAACGAACCCAAATCGTCCTTGGTTAGCGAATCATATTCGAAACCGTCGACATAAGGCTCTGATACCACTTGAAGGATATGATTAGATCCTCAAGCGCATCACGGAAGCGTGAGCGTCGTATCGAATACGACGAAGAGCGACTTGTCGCACTAGTTGCTCGATGCAGCGGAATTTAAAAATTTTATACGACGAAACCACATGATCCGAGAACACTTCTCGGATCGTTTCGTCTAAACCACAAACAAGTAATAGGATTACCTCTTGAAGCGTGGTTGCGATCGAGTCTCTAAACGAAGAGACCTCCTGTCTCAAGTCCGATCCGACGGAGGAGACGCTTGCGAGCGCAGGGATGAACCGCGTGCTTCTCGCAATCCATGTTGATGATCCAAGCGGCGGATCTCCTGATCTCGACACACGAGATCCGACATCTTCTTCACGAGCGAGACGCACCGAAGGAGACGGTGATCCACGAGCAGACGAACGGGCAGCATAACGACGATGCCACGGCGATGGAGAACCTCTCCATGGCATCCATGGTGGACGGCCACGAGAGGGAGAGAGAGAGGGCTGACATCTAGAGAGAAAGAGAGAGAGAGAGAGATGCTTCTCAAGCATTATGTGTAAAGAGAGAGCATGGGTATGCCTCTCTATTTATAGGGTTTTGGGATCCATGGATCTCAATCCATGTGTCATATAAAATCAATGTATGAGATTGATTTATGACAATCCAATGGTCAAGATTGTTGTTGGTAAAAGCCAACAACTTGTGATTTAATTTTGATTAAATATATTTGATAAATCAAATAAATATAATGCCAAATTAAACCACACAAATAGAGAGAGAGAAAATAAGGGAGATACACCTTCCTCTTTGGAAGGGGGGGGACGGCCACCAATTCCCTCAAGGAATTGGTGCCGCCCCCTCCTTTCCAAAAGCAGAGGGCAATCTCCTTGATTTTCTCTCCATCCAATTTCCAACAACAATTTGTTGGTATTTTATTTCACCAAAATAATTTTCAATTAATTTTTGGGAATATTGCAATCTTGACATTGAATTATTGTGAATCAAATTCACAACCCAAAACAAAATGTAATTTACATTTTTAATTAATTAAACAATGTGTATCCAATACACATTAATAATTAATCTACTAATATAAATTATATTTAACTCTCTCTAATACATTATAAATGACATTTATAATATATTATGAATAATTGGATATTACTATCCACATTATTCTTATCCTTGATAATTAAATCGTATTTAATCATCTTGGATCTCTTTATCTCATGTGTTCAAATAATATGAATCACATTCACATTATTTAGATCTTTGATAATTAAATCACATTTAATTATCTAAGATAACTCTCCTTATAATATGAATCAAATTCATATTTATTCATGATAATTAAATCACATTTAATTATCCATTTTCTCAATGCTCGGATACATATATCAACAATAGAATTATCCATGAACTCTTTCAAGGACAATGCGCTTTCTCCGCGAATACTTGGAGATAAGGACAGGGCGATTGTATTGTTCCACGTATAGTGACATGGATATTGAGATCACATCTCAAATCCAGATCTCGGGCCTCCCATAGATGCTTGAATAAATCAAGACCGCAAATTTAATCTTCTCATTGAATCTGAATCACATTCAGATTAATGTCCAACATTTGGACTAAGATTAGATTACTTCTCTACTAAGAGGAGTCACTAAAATCCAGACCCGTTTCATCACTCCCTAGGAATGGAAGCGTCATGGTTATACAACCGTTTATGATCACATCACCCTCAGGCATTCCTAATACCTGTACATCCTGCATGCTGGAAGACTCAGAATAAACCCGAAGTATTAGATCAACTTTATACTGTCTACTTCAGGGTTTCATCAGTAAGTTTCTCATTCGATCATTGGGAGTCGATATCGATCATATACTTTCCAAAAGCATATATCATACCTAGGTCTTGATCATATACTTTCCAAAAGTATATATCAAACCTACAAATTTAGTCAAGCTTCCAAAGCGAGACGACCGTGCGCACGGAATTTGATTCTTCCCAATATCTCATGAGTGAGCTCATGTCTTACGGTTCAGTAGTGAACTTGTATGATCCCTTTGAGAGATCGTATTACTCATATGCCCTTATATGCACACCAGCGCGGCGGTGTATAGACCTTGATTAGGCCATCAACCTATTGGTCTGCCAAATGTACATACTCAGACATATAGTAACACATCTGTCTCCGGTCAGAGGATGTGTGCCTATATCATGACAGCTTATGATATAGGACTTAGGTTATCTCGATCTCGTTAAGTCAACTCTTTGACCTAACTCATCCGACACCTCCGAATCTCTATTCCTATGCAGAGGACCTGCATCAAGAGGTCGGTCAGATATCAACCTAAATGAGATAGGATTGCCATCTCCTACTCAGGATGGAGATCATCTCTTAATAATCATTTGACGGTGCTTGATGAGTCCTCAATCTAACTCATTAGATATTCATCTAAGCACCAGCCTCTATGGTTCAATAATTGAATCAACAGCTGTATGATCATTAAGATGTCCATGGTACATAACCCTAATTGTACTAAGGGACCTATTATGCAAATAATGTATTCTTTATTTCAGATTAAGGAGTGAATTGCAATAACATTTATTGCATAATGGCTCGCCGTGGGCTCGCATGTCCAACATGATCATCCCTTGGTAAGCCATTGCCTCACCAACAACTAGTTAATCAGACGCAAGCCCCTCTCCTTAGGCGGATGAATTCCTCCTTTCCTCCCCTCCACTCAAAGAAGAGAGTTAGACTATTCACCACCACTGGACCCGCTTAGTTCGTGTTCCGTGTAACTTACACTCAAATCCTATCCTGTACAAACCTTTCGTGCTCCCTTTATAATGAAGTCAGTCAAACTATTCGTGGACGAGGATCCGCAATCTGTCTGGCATAGTTCACTTTCCTATTATCACATGGTTCACCTACTATTTATTAGATTCTCATTGGCAGCAGAGACGTCATTATAGGGAAACATCGGGAAAAGGCAGGACACTCGTCGACAAGGTCCTCCTTCTCTTCCCATATCTCTGATTCTTGGTTACCCCATTAGTTGTACCGCCCAGTCGACAGCCCGGGGATGATGCACGGTGCTAGTATGCTTTCCAATTGAGAGGAAGGTAGACTTTAGTCGAGATCAAAGCGAGCAGAGCGAAGGAGAAAGGGCTTCAGGTCTCCTATCCGCTCACTATGAAAGTCAAGGAATCATCCCAGCGAGACTCCTCGCTTGATCTTGGGCTATCGGTTCTATAATCTCAGTCGTGAGCTATTTATATAACCGGAAAGACCTCAATAGCTCACTATTCGATGCCTTCTCTCCGACTTCTATTCTTGGGTTGTACAATGACGCCTCTATTGTGTCATCACCCTTGAAAGCTGCGAGCCCTAACCCCCTGTTTTCTGGAGGATAGAGCCCTAACTCCCCGTTAACTGAAGTGATCCCTTATATATCTATTTCGAGAGTTCTGAAGGTGCGGTTGCAATTGAGAGAAAATGCCTCCTAATTGCCGCTAGTGTCAGAATCCCTCTCAACAGGCCGACTAGGAGACGTCGAATAAAAGACCCTATCTCACCGGAATGAGAAGAAAGTAGAAACGAGCTGGAAGAACTCATCAATCATAGGAACAGGGTTCTAGCTGACTGACTGAATCTCTTTCTTTCAATAGGCCACGAGGCGAGTTCGATCAGAGACCTTGCTGAGTCGAGGTTGGAATAGAATAAGCCCCTTTGTCTTATCAGCTTCCAGCACATATCTTCTACTACCAGGTCTTCTTACTCGAAATATCCTTGAAAATGTTATTACTGTTATTAATGAGGTAGATGCTCTCTTCGCAATTAGATATTCTAGGAATATAGTAGAGGGAGGCGGAGAAAGCAATTGTATATATGTATTTGACTTCCATTTCTCCTTCTAAGTTAGAGAGAACATAGCCAGATACGAGACATAGCCCTCTGCCCTCCTTCGGGGGAAGGACTTACGGAAGAGATAGAGAGGTCTTTAGGATAAACTGTGGAAGTGGAAAGGTTCAAGCAAGCATGGATCCCTTTCCCGAGCAATTCAACAAGCATTAACTGATGCAAGGAAGAGAGAGACTCAACCCTATAATATCAACGAGGTCTCATCCTCTTTCGAGGCAATCTACCTATTAAGCTCTACTTTTGATCTTAGCACAAAAAAGAAAGTCAAAAGAAAAAATCAAATAAGCTCAAAAAAATCATGTTTGGCTATGTCTAACGTGACTGAGGACCCTCTATGTGCATCTAGCTTTCCTGGCATCTATGACAGAGGTTGAACTCTGGTAAGCTTAGACTGAGGGATGAGAGAACTTTCCTTACGCCCTGGGAAAAACTCTTGCCAGAAAGGCTAGTTCCAAGAAGATCTCTTGATTCCTGGAATGATTGTGAGCTCGCGCATACCAGGAATGTCAACCATTCTCACTGAGAAGAAGCAAGGGACTAGTGCGAAGTCCACTAAGGAGAAGAAAGAAATCGTGTTGCAAGTTTGACTACAGGCCGAAGCCCGTGTTGTATTCCAAGTTGGAAGGATTTCAGTCGCCCTACTCTCCGCAAAGTTGGATTCGTTGTGGCTTGCTACTATTTCTGAGGTCAAACCTCAAGAGCCATTGATTGCCCAAATAGATAGTTCCGCTTCTGCGTCATATAAATATTACAAGTAGTCGTTAGAATCATATCAGACTCAAAAAGCAGTCTAGTGATCCTATCTCTGAATTCACCTTCTATTTCCTGTCTATGAAAAATGCTGAAGATGGAGTAAAAGGATTCGAATCTTTGCATGCCGTTACCAAAAATCGATGCCTTACCATTTGGCTATACTCCAATAGCCCAGTCGCTGGAGAGAGGGCCTTTGGCTAGTTATAGGGGTGTTGAAGGAGCCGTGCAAGGACGCGGGGAGCCCAACCTGAGGTGATGTCCCTCAGCGGACCGACTACAACAAGCTCGCGACTCAGAGATCAACTAAGGGTCAGCTCTCTGCTATAAAAGCTTGCAAAGCCGCGAACGCTTCTTTGATTTTCTTCTTTTTCTTCACCTTCACTATATAAAGAAAGTCTTTGCAAAGCTACTATGAATTTCGTAATTGATTTTTGCGACCCTATTGAAATTAGACGGTATTTTCTTTCTAATATGTTAGAAGGTATTATAAAGTGGTATTTTCTCGATTTGAGTTGGGATTGGTTGGCTGGTTTGGGGATCGATGTGTTCACTGCTTGTAAGGCAGGTTGCGTTATGGGTTGGACCTGCTCTGGCTTGTTGTGCTTTGGAATCAAAGAGTGGTACATTGGAGACCAATGCTTCGTAAATCAAGCTGACAAGTTCATAGGCCTGTTCACAAGTGTACTTCCGCCTGAAGGCTTTCTTCCTCCCCCACTACCCAATCATGTCCAGAACTACTGCTTTTACTAAGTGGAAATCATTTCCTCTACTTATGACTCCCGCACAATATAAGCATAGATGTATAAACTATTTCAAAGTACCAAGTAACAAGTGACAAGGCCCAGCGCATCGTACCGACATCTCAATAGGCCCATCCCATATCACTATTTCTGTGCCCAGTGATAGTGATATAGTGATCTTCCTCTATACTAATCAAACCTATTAGCTACCCATATATCTCAAATGGAAAGGAGCAGTCAGCAGCCCAAGCTATTCTAGTCCTACTTCGTAGTCGCAGGCTCTATCCCTTTTTTCGGTACGACTCGCACCCTTCATCGAACTTCGACCTTACACCACCTAGGACGACCAACAGGTCCGGCATGCAAAGTGCTTATGTACCTATGTTGCCCAGAGTCTCCGTTATCGGTCACCAATCCACCTTTGTTCTATTGCCGAAAGGCCTCTCTGATAGGATTGAACTGAAGTCGACAACATATTCTCTATATACGTCATTTCGTTATTAGAGTTTTGGTCTTGAGAACATCAATTTGCAGGGTACCATGCAAGATTAGTATAGTCGAGTGGAATGAGAAGCTTAATAGAACTGCCGTCAACCTTGACGCTCACCTTCGCTACCAATAAGAACTCATTCAACTGCCGCTTAACATCTCCCTCTCTACTCTCATTCTTCCTTGACAGTCAATTGCTGATAATCACCCTCAACTCGAGACTCTCTTACACTGCTCGGGAAGGCGAAAAAAGACTTCACCCCAATTATCACTCAATTGACTATCAACTCTACCCGGTACCGCACTCAAGTCATTGAATTATGCCTTACTTAATATTTAGCTCCTTCCCGTATAAGCTCTCCACTGTAATGAGAAGCTGTTTTTTTGATAGTCGCGAATGCGGTTGAGAGTTGATTGCTCTTTCATAGGTTGTTTCATGACAGTTGACTGTTAAAGCTGTAGAAGGAGTGATTTCCGGGCGAGCTAAGTCTGAGTTGAGAATTCTACACTTCGCGCGGGAAAACTGCTCTACTACTGCTGGCTAGTTATAGGGCATTGAGACCAGCATCGAAAGAGTCCAACTAGATATAAGCTTCCTAGCCTCTCTTCATTCAACTGCTCTTAGCCTCTGACCTCTCCTTTTGGAGTTGGCATGTGAGACACATCACCTATCTCTCTTCTCCTTATCGCTTCGAGAGAGAATTCCCTAGGCTGAGCAAAGGGATCCGCGGAGCCCGAGTGCTTTCTCTAGTATTGATAGTTGGATAGAGGAGTGGGTGAGTGAACAATGGCAGCCCCGACTAAGGGTAAGCAGTTAGCTTAGTCGGTGAGCGAGCGAGGAGGTGAAGCGGAGTAGAGAGGGAAGAGTGAACTGCGGACTAAAAGTAGGCGAGAGAGTCCACATTTCTCATAGGCACCTTTAAAAAGGCTAAAAACAAGTTTCGTGAACTATATAATAACTGGTGCGATGAATATATATAATATCTAAATTCTAGTGGAAAAGAGAAATATGTGAAACTAATCTCAAGGAAAGTCCTCTTTATTTATATTAGTCAAGTCTCATATCTCGCTTACGCTTTCTTTGTTGCGGCTTCTACCTCACCTCCTTACGACCTATTATATGTTATGGGGCTCGTACATACAAGCTGCTCTTCCTTACTCGCGGTAACATGAGAGTGGGATTCCCGGGCTTCTAAGCGAACTATCAATTCCACCCCGTTTTGGAGAAGTAGAGTTGAGTAGGCAAGAGAAAGTGAGAGGGCAACCCGGGCTCTCTCTCCACTTTGAAATATATTAAAATCTCACTAGAATATCGCGATAGTAGAAATCGCCACTAGAATATATTAGCTGGGTCTTTCCGTTTACGCTGCAGCAGGGTCAAGTCAAGCCGATGATGCTGGGAGAAAAAGCACTGACCAGGTTAGGAAAGCCAAAAAGGGTTTTTCCTTTCAAGATAGATCCGAAGAAAATCATTTCTTTGTTTTTCCGGAGAAGATGCGAAACTGATGAGAACAGTCAGCGATGAAGCAGAATCCTATAGGCTTTCCCAAGAGGGAGTGGGTTTAAACTCAGAATTACGGATGAAAGCGAGCCGACTTGTCTATAAGCCTCAGAAGCTGAAAAATCAGCAGCATCAAAATTAGGGTGCGACATGTATATATTCTAGTTATATTTAGGGGATCAGAAGTCTCAGAAGCAGCCGTACCTGCTCCCTTTGACCTGAAAATTGGCAGACGGGGAAGAGAAGGATTTAGTTGACATCCGAGCTAGGTATGAAGACAGAAAGTCAAGAGTCGAAGCCACATCAAAGGCATCAATTGAATCTACATCTGGGGAAGCAAATCCTTGACCTCCGGGACTGATTTCTGGATAGTACCAAGTTGCATATTAGAGGGGACTTATCAAAGATAGGTGTAGACGAAGCAGCAGAGTCTCAAGCTAGAGGGAAGGTGGGGCATCAGAAATTATATATATCGATTTTGCTTATATATGAAGATCGGTGATTCTCTGTATATAGTTGAGTCAAGCGTACTAACTAGATATATTGGAAGGCCTTGTTTTCCAAGTCCGATCCGACCTTCCCTAGTGAAATATGCATCCAACTCAGTCTGAGATGCTGCCTCTTCAGCCCAGTTGATCAAGTGTCAAAGATTGTCGGGCCTTTCCAGCTTCACTCGTTGCAGCCCTAACTCGTAGATGAAGAAGTCTAACAGAAAGGCAAGCAAACTTATATACGATGGGCCGAAAAGGCAGGAATGAAAGCGGATAAGGGCCAGCAAACACGGAAAAAGGAACCTGACACCTGCAAGTCGAAAGCGCGCAGACTCAATCAGCTAGTGGCTCTCACTGAAATATTACCCATATAATAAAAGCGTCCAAGGGATTTTCTTTTCCCAGATGAGCAGCTAGTTCAGGGAAGCAAGAAAGAGGGGATCCATCTTGACAGGATTGACAGGATGTTTGATATCTAGTTGCGGGGCTGACCATACGTCATTTGATAGGCTTCTCCTACCGGTTCAGAGGGAGAGGCAGACTTTCCAGCTAGGGGTTTCCCATTTCAAAATCTATAACGGCGAGAAAGGCAGGTGCAAAAGAAGAAGCAGCAAATAGATGCATCTTCATCCTGGAAGCAGGAATCGCGGAAGCAGTCAGAAGAAGAGTCAGTGCGAGGGAGAGATGAGACAGATGACTCAGAGAGAGAGAGGAGTCAAAGTGTGGGAGTGTAGGACTCAGCAGAGGAGTCAGATCGAGAGAGGGAAAAGCTTGAAAAAGATATTTGATAACATATTTATATAATCACGAAGGGACCGTGAGATGTCTAACCTCTGGCCCCTGACGCCCTCCCTTTCTTCCCATCCATCCAACTAGATCCCATAAGCGGGAATCGACGACGAGAAAGAGAAAGTCAAGTAAGGAATTAGACATAAGCAAGATAGTAGCGACTTTGGATATATTAGTGGGCCTTAAGACATTAAGCCATCCACCTACGGATCATAGGTAGCTCCAGGATTTCAACCGACCAAAATCGGGAGGTAGCCTGAGGCGAGGGAGTAGATAGAAAGGCCTACTTATCCCGATCCCTCTCGTAGCTATTTCCATGTTCTTAGATGGAAATATATCTCTACCCTCTGTCCTACAAGAACTGCCTTTCCGATATCTATTGTTCTACGTGCCCGATTGGGAAATGTGACTGAAGGGACGCCAGGTCTACATAAAAAACCCAACTCCTCAACCCTCGAAGACCCGAAACTCCACCATAAGTCGACAAATCATACCCGAAAAATCGAATTATTTATATTATTGCAAGCCTCGACGAAATTCTATATGACGACGTCGGGTTGTAAGTCTCTTTGGTTCAACGAGTGGCCATATTAATACACCACACCGAGAAATCATGTTCTTTCCCCTACCTTGATTGTATTTCCATCAAACGTTATCCCATAAGCTCTCTCGTATGTCCTCAACGTAGGAGAGTCTTTCTCTTTGGGCCCCCCTAACCCCCCCACACCCCCAACCCTTCGAGTTGCAAAGCTCAAGTAGCATTGTACGGGAAAGGGTGCGGTGAAAGATGCCTCCCAGTATGCTCTTAGAGCAAATGTTCAAGTATGATAGCCCCTGCTAACTAGATATCTGGGTCTGGAAATCAGATGGGCGTCGATCCATTTCCAAATAGAAAGACGTCATTATAAGGGTTCGGTTATAATTGAGTATTCATTGGAAACAAAATCAAGCTAAAGTCTTGAAGAATGTTCTAAATGAGGGATTTAGCCGGATGCCAGCCATCTTGCCTCTTCCTTGGGAGGGTCAGAGGGGGGGAGTTTGCACCTACTAAGGTTAAGTAAGGGTCTTTCGAAAGATCGAAAACTCTTGCCAAAGCCCTATTATATATTAGGGGGGCCTTTCCCAATCTATCTAAAGGTAGGCAACGTGGCTTACCAGTGAAAACTGCCCCAAAGGTGGAAGCAGCAGCTACACGTCGTAGTCCATGTAAGATAGTTAAAGCCTGATCATGCGGACCCTAGAAGAAAATCAGGAATGTGCCTACACGAGCACCTCCAAACATCCGGATGGGCGGGTGTGTTGATAAAGAGGTCAGATGGGCGAGGTGGTTGGGGGTTTGGAAGGGGGATCAATCTTTTCTCGTAGTTTTTGGCACTGAATTCTTTCTTATTAGATAATCTTAATAGAGGAAGAACTTGCGAGAGTGTGAAGTTACATGGGAACGCGAACTAAGCGGGTCCAGTGTTGTGGCAATTTGAAGAACAAGTGAAAGAAGACCATTAAATAAAAGAAAGTGACGAGCCATTGAACTATAGAGAGTTGTGGTTGGTGGAGCTTAGTTATTAATAGTCGGTCGTGGAAGGCTCGACGAGCTCCTCACAAGAGGTCTTTCCCGCAGGATTGTACATAGCAAAGAGAGAGATCAAAGAGCCAGAAAGAATTTTGTAGTAGACACAGGAAGGGCCTAGACCCGACATTATGGAGAGCTAGACGCAGCACTAGGCATCTTCGAAGAACTTGGTTTATGGAAGACTAGACTATAAGCATCAAGAAGATGCTTGCAAAGTGGGAGAATGACATCGAAGGCCCTGAGCCCAGATGGAGATCGGCCTTGTTGGCTTTTGAAGAGTTGGAGGCCTCATCTGTGGGGCATCCAAAAAAGCCTTCCCTAATATAACTATAATATCACGATAGTCGAAATCTACTATTATATATTCTTGTTATATTTGTAGTAACTGATATAAATCGAGAGGACTTTGGTTTATATTAGTGGAAAAGATATAGTGTCCCGGGTGCCAAAGAGGGATCGATCGGAAGGGAAGAAGGTTGAATTTGCACGCGACTGCTTTGCTTGGAGTGCAGCACGGGAGAGAAGAGGAGGTAGGAGCAAAGGTCGAAGAAAGAAAAGAAGGTTGGTCTGATCAATAGGAATAGGAGGAAAAAAAGCGTCATGATGAGCTTCCGTGATCATTTCCAATATCTACTTCCAGTTTCCTCTCCTGTAGTGGAAAGGCATTTTTATCTTCTGTTTTACACTTACACTGGAGGAAAAAAATCTTCTTGGTGGATGCAGGACTTGGTACTCCCAGAATTAGTATGCAAGATGAGCCTACAGGAGTGCCAATCAACTGAGCCACCAGGTTTGAGAATAAGGTGGGATCCCTGAATGTAGGAGATGGTAAATCACTGATCAAAGAGCGAACAACCACCGAATTTCATTCTTTTTTTGGATCCCTGGAGGCTGGCTATCCACAAAAATGCAGATTTTTCCGCGCTTGGATGGAACTGAAGAAGATTTCGCGAACGAACAAAAAGGTCAAAGGCTTGATCTTTGATAAAGTCAAAGGAGGTTATTCAGTAGCAATCACAGGTTTCATTACTTTTGTTCCATTTCATTCTCTAAAAAAAAGGGAGGGAGAATGATCGATTCAACCTTCAATTATATAGTCGCCTCCACCCCCAATAAAATCTTGTGGTGTTATTGGAAGTAGGGGGGTCTGCATGAGCAGTTCATCCAGAGTCTCAAGCTAGTTGGGAAGTGAGTAAGGCAATGGTCAAGTGGTCGAATTGGAAAGCAGAAGAGAGTGATTCCCGGGGTGCGAGAAGACTATTGGACGGATCGAGATCGAAAAAGCGGAAGTTTCAGTCCTGCAGAAACTATTGAAGTCGAGCCCCAGATATATAGGCGTCATTCTATAAATCAGTCTAGATTTCAAGCCTAATAAAGCCTATAATATCAACTATATAAAAAAAGCTCAAAGAATGCGTAAATAGGTCGACGATAGCTTTAGCTGACTATCCGCACTATCCTAGCTCGAGGTGGGATCACACTGCAATCCTTGGTAGGTGGGTTGTTGAGGTAGGTGAGTTTTGACAAGCAAATTCCTCAAGTTTGGAAATCAGAGAACTTAGGAAAATGAAATGCTAGAACACACTTTCCAATGTCCTCATAGTTCTGTGAAAAAGTGCAAAAGGTAGTAAGTAGTTGGTAGAAACTGACCCTTTATAGTGACTCTTGCCCTTCACCGGGGTCGGGTTTTGTCGCTTTCCTCCCTGGGTCACCAGACGTCCAACCTACGATCAGCTCACCTCCATCCACCTATGTCTACTGCTTTGTTTTGAAAAACATCATTGTCAGAGCCCTTTCCCTCTTATCCTCTCCTATGCCTCACTGCTTCGGGTCCTAGCTTCACCAGACTATAGTATCTGACCTCCTCAAAATAGGAGCTATATGCTTGGAACCATGCTTTGACTATTTCCCGAGACTTTCAGGTCTAACCCCAAGACCACCCCCCTTGCTTCTCCTTTCCCCCCTCTTCTAGGCTTTGTTGCTTCTCTGATGTTTGTGATGCTCTTCATTCATCGTGCGAAGGCTACTGCTCCTTCTTCTGAGGGTGAAGTGGAAAGCGTTGTGGACTAGTGATTTTCCATTTATCCTACTTCTCCTCTCTGCTTCTCTACGTAGAGCGAGGAAGACTCTTTTTACCAGCTCCATCCTCTTCCACCCATAGACTTCAGCATAAAGCCGTACCTGACTCCCAAATATCTAGTTCTACTGCCCTCTGAACTGTCTGCCTTGGATCCATATCGCGATCTTTGATCTCTTCGAGGTGGATGATAGTGAAAGCAGACCAACAAGTGCTATAGCGCCTGCTTGTCTCAATGGAATGATCTGCTTTGAATGTGGACTATGCTATGCTTCTGTTTTTTCCTCCCATACTCAGTCTCGTACTCTCTCCCTAAAGCGGATGTGAGGCTTCCGTTTTGTAAGCAAAATGAGATGTCGACCGTTACTGAGATTCTAGTATTCCCGCCTTGTTCTCAATACCTTGCAAACAAACTCTCGTTACACTATGGGGCATCAAATATAGTAGGAAAATCTCCTATGTGCTCATCGTACACATTCCTCGCCCTCATAATGACGTCCTCTTGGACATCATAATTGGAGTCGACCTTCGGGGGTGGGGCGCGTTGGACGTACCATCGTTGGCTTCCCGATTAAGTAGTGTGCATGTCACCCCCTGTGAACAACTACCTCAGATCAAAGTGAGGGATGTACGGGAAAGTCAAAGGCTAATATATAGTAGAGTCTTCAGATTGGGAAATGGATGAACAGAAGCATATATATATATTTCCTTTGATAATCGTGATAGTTTTTTTCATCTCTATAACTATATTAAAAAGTCACTATATAAACAAGAAACTATATCAATATAAGAAAATCAATACTATAAAAAATAACGGTGCGAGATTTTTTAACTATCAATAAATTAATGAAAATATAGTGGCGAATATTCACTATTATATAAATATATTCTCAAAAGTCTGAGATGCTAGACTGGGGGGAGGCAATAGATGAAGGGGAGGCAAAAGAAAAATGCCAAAGAAAATGAGTCCCAAGCCGAAATATCACAAGTACCGCCCCACCCTGGACCGTCACAAGGAAAAGTATAACCAAATTCCGCTTGGAACCGCACGCATCTAAAGCACCTTTGACTAAAATCAATGTAGTTATATGTAACCCTAGAGCAATAGCATGATGAACCAAGAAATCCCCAGAACCTCTTGTTAAGAAGAGTGATTTACTATTCTCATTAACATCATTCAACCACACCGCATATGCTTCGACCCGCCTTTTCTAATCCAATATATTATAAGTTGCGAACATTGAGGATAAGAGTACATCGAATCCATATGAAGTCTTACCGTGTGCGGATTGTATCCATTGGGAGGGTTCATCGACGATTTCTTTCCCGAATGCGAGCATGACGTCATTATGAACATCAAGTCCTAAGATATGGAACCCCAGAAACAGGTTGGCCCAACTTAAATGAGATACGATAGCTTCTTTTTTCACGAACAAAACAAACATTCTTGCCAATACATTCTATTAAGTTAAGTCACCTCATTGTCATCTCTAATGAAAAATATAGCCCCATGAGCATAGGCTTTTGAACTGATAACTAGAAGGAGAACCCTGCGATGTATTGGTGATGAGTATAATGTTGCTTGAGTAGTCAAGTCTCGTGCTATGAATGCATAAGCAGGTAAAGAGTACATATGTTGAGCCCCTTCCGAGTAGACTAGTGTGTCAGGACCTGCTAGGGCAAGACCTAATTGAAAATGAATCGAAGTTTCATAAAGACCTTTATGTCCACGTCCTAATCAACCCCCCAGAGGAATATGTGCTTCTAAAAGATCTTTTATATTGTGCCCAATCCCGAAGTTAGTTCTATACATATGACCGGCTATTATACTAAAGCTAAGTGGCGTGCAGTGTACTAGCGGTAGTCGACCTTGTACATCGGAGGAAGGCAAGACTAGAAAGAGGGGGGGGAGGAAGCCTACTGGTGCAGATTCAGTTCCCATTGAATTGAGTAGCTTTGCTTCCTATCCTGTAGCTTACTCTTACACTTATGCTTTGATGCTCTTCCTCCAGCAACTGATCTCGGCTTCACTCGAAGAGTAGAGCAAGGGTGGTGTTCAGTGCCCTATCTCTAAATGACAAGAAAGAAATGCTGTGAATCTCGCATATCTCTAAATGATGCTCTGGAGAGAACGTTGTTGTGCCCTAGTCTGGACCACTCACCGGCTTAGGCAATCACGCTACATTTCACCGGTTCATCTCCCATAAGGTTTTGATGCATATTTCAACTGTATATCTAGTTCTCTGAAGGTTCTACCTGAAAGTCTTTTTTGATATCTTCTGACATTATATATATTGCTCGTTGAAACCTGAATCAAGAAAGTCACAACCCTCCCTATGAATTGTTAAGACCTGGCTGGCTAATAGGACGAGAACTATCAGGCTTCTCCCCAACATCCAACTTGAGAGCTTCAGCTCGGGACATACTTGATGAGGGAAGAGGGAGGTGCAAGCTTTGTTATGCCGAAACCTACCCGAATATGCCAAACCTACCCGAATCAATAGAATAGGCTTTTATAAGTTTCTTCGACCCTCATTCCCGCTCCCTAGCTCGAAGCCACCCCTTATATATGAAGTTCCCCTCACTACAGCATTCGACGACGTCCTACGTCTCACTATGCTTCGACCCCGACGGAACGCGATAGTAAATAGGGGTTTGTGCCTATTATCTAGTTTCGAAGAAGCGCTTTGAGAGATATAACATGTTCTCGAAAGTCCGCTCCTTGCGCGGGGACAAACGAAGTAGGGTTTGTTTATACGTAAGTCACATATATAGTAGAGTGGAAGTGTTTTCATCTTGTCATGCCCGGCGACTCACTCTAGTTGTTGAGTCTGGCTTGGGATCGACGGGCCGCTTCTTCCTTAAGCAATTGAGGAATGACTCTGCTGCCTGCGCAAGAAAGTGCCTTTTTCTCCACTCAGAAAGCTAGGTGGCTTCTTTATATTCTCTACTAGAAGCGCCTTTCCTCGGAATGCTTACTTAGCAAGAGACCTTAGGGCTAGTCTCAAAAGCCCTTCGAAGCCAGAACAAGTCCTCTGATTTCTCACTTCTGGGACCATCTCGTGATGTGAAAACCACACTCATCCCACTTTCCTCTGCTTAACGACTAGTCCCCTATCGTCTTCGCGTCTCGTGTCTATCTTTCTTGTGCATCCCATGGCCTCTTCTCGTGTAAATGATAGGACTCCTTCTCCTCGCGTCAACCTAAAGTGCATCGACCTCTATTTGAATATTATAGAAGAAATGCACATCAAAGCATTTGAGAGAATCAAGCTAGTTCTTCATAGTCATACTTCTCACTTCTCAGTGACGTATACCCTATAGTCTAATTAAGGGAGAAAGCTTGGCTCGACTATTGCAGAGAGAGAGGAGAGAAAGCTTAGCTCGACTGGATAAAAAGGAGTAGGTAAAGTCATTTCTAAGGTCTTGACGCTCTGTTTGGTTCCGGAAAGAGAATAGGTATCTCATCTAGTGGGTTGAGTTTTGGTGCAAGATAAGTCAGCATCCCCAGGAATCCACCTTTGACACTGCATTTGATTATAAACTTCAACTAACTATATAATCCTTCAAAAATCAAAGAATTCGGGGCCTCTCAACAACTAGTAATATAAAGTCAAATGAATATGCAGAAAGCTCATTGGCTTCTAGACTGGGGTCGGTCTCCACTGGTGCGACAGGAAGTGGAGAGTTGTGGGATAGGGCCATTGGTTACCCGGGATGAGGGGGACAAGTCCATTGCAACAGACGATGAGGTCTATATACTAGTTGGAAGGTTGCGCTTGCTTTCCTCGTAGCCTGAAGGAAAAGTAGAAGGCCAGAGTTGGATGCCACGTCGGGATAGGGCATGAGATGCAGGGGCATTTCGGGAAATGAAATCGAGAACGAAGCAATGAGAGCTACTCGACCTTACCACTAGCAAATGGGCAGATGTAATATGAAGAAAAGGTAACTAGGACCTGAGCTTGCAGCTCGACTATCGCCACTATTTGAGCGGCCGCTCACAGGCTCAATTGCCTTCATCACTCAAACAAAGCACTATGGAACCCACGTGCTATATCATGCACTCAAACACTTTCTTCTTGTAGTAGTCAAAGCAAAAGTAGGCCGCATTATGAATATATTTCCAAAGAGTTCACCAAGGGGACAAATCACTCGCTTCGGAGTGCTTGGTTGGGTAGTCATGCTTATACAGTCATCTCTATCCCCCTTTGTGGACAACTATTAAGAAGTGAGGTTTATATACTAGGTGGGAGACTGTGATGTAGCAGAAGGACAACAAAAAAGGCTCCCCTAGTTAATAATTGGAGTTTTCCGCAATTCGGCAGGAAGAGGAGTAGGGAAATAAGAGTCACCAAAGGTGAGTGAGATATCCAGAGGTAGGGTTCGCTGAGAAAAGCGCCCAGCCAGAGAGGAATGAGGCCGAGCGAGTCGAAGCCTATTTTCTTTTTTCAAGACGTCCCATTATATATTAGGGGGGAGTGAAATCAGAGTCACCCCCCACCGAATTCAAATCCTTATCAAAAATGTTGTGTCATTATAGGGGTGATTGCTGCCGAAAGGGGGACGTCGGGAGGACTGCTAACCTGTCAGAATATCAGTAATGTAGGACCGAGTTCATCCAGCCGGGCGTGTGATACGTTCAGTATTGTCACTACTTCAGTCGAAGCAGGGGAGAAACGAAAGCGGAAACAAAGGTGTCAAGGCACCTAGCACAAGGCTACGACAGGGGGTGGTGACACATCGAGCCTGTGCCTATGAAAATCTTCACAGGATGTGCGACGACATCCATACCGGGGAATGGATTTGTGGAGAGAAGGCCTGAGGAGTGTGAGCCATAGGTTGATCCCCGAGCACTAAGCAAGAAGATACATAGAATATTTGGCGAGAGAAAATGACATCAGAGGAAAAGACTATATATCGCGACTGGTTTAGAACAAAGCAAGCTTGCTAGCAAGAGAGCGCGCAAAGAACACTATGCAACAACGAACGAGTGAAGCGCGAATGCGCGAAGCAGCCCTTGCATCAAATGTCGCTTCAATCTCCCGTCTAAGCTGCTTAACCAGCCTAGCTCTGCTTCAGCAGACCAACCAGCTCACCTTACACGCGTTAAGTCAGCAATCCCGCCCGATCATTGAAGGCCCTTCAATTATTCTTTCAATCATTACAAAATTCAAGCGAGTGCTGGATGGAGAAGAAATTGGTAGGTGGATCATCGAATCTTTCCTTGCTGGTAGCCTGTTTCGCGGAAGATCAGACGAGAAGACAAACGAAGGAGAGTAAACTAGGTTTTTTTTGCCGCGGAGAAAGGGTCTTCTCCAAATACTGGTGTCTAGTATTCCAGCAAGGAGACCTTACGAACAACAATCCATTTGGACTTCTGGTCGGCCCCCTTTCTCGGGTCCTGATCGTCGCGGGGGACTATCTATATATTTCTCCAAACACAATATCTTGAGTACCTATGATGGTGACTACATCCGTTGGCATGTGATGTTTGGACATAGAACTGAGTCCTTATGAATGGGCAGAGCCAGGTGCTCTTATTTGATGACGGTAGGGACGATTGCTTCGTCATCCTACAGGATCCCCTCGACGACTTTGAGGTGTATATAGCTTGTCCTGTGATCTACATGATGATTCCCTTTCTTCGGGATCGGTCGACAACTATATTTGATTTGATATTGATTGACTTTGACTTAAGCTATTGATTTCAGGTAAGTATAGGCATCTTCAATTCATCTCTTTTCTGGTTTTTCTGCACCATATTTTGATCTTCCTCTTCTTCGATCCGGAATTCCCAACAAATCATTAACTCCCAGAATACAATGGGATTTCACACATAGCGAATCTTTGACTCTACCTCCTCTGATTAAGACTATAGGATGTTCCGGCGAATTATGACCTACGCTTGGAATGTGAGCAAATATATCATGTCGATTGCTCAAGCGTACTTTGGCTATCTTATGTAGAGTTGAATTAGGTTTTTTCGGTGTTCTCGTCGGAACACGCGGGCATACTCCTTGCTTCTGGGGGCATTGATTCAAAACTCGAGTATGGTCCATTCACCGTTTTTCTCCTCTACCATGACTAATCAATTAATTGGAGGTGGGCATCGCTCTTTCCTTTGTCCTTCTCCCCTGCACCCCCACCTTCGCCCCCCTTTGAAAGCCCCCTAGCCTGAATTCTACTATATTAATATTAACAGTCCCTCATCAATTTCTTCCGTGTCCCACATTTCCCCCAGCTCCGACGTCGCAGATTATTTGATTGGGGGTTCAGGGGCCTCAGGGGGGACCTCTGGCCTTTCCTCCGAAGCCTTCGCTAGAATGAAGTCTGCGCCATGATGGTGAGTCTCAGCCTTATCCGAGGGCTGGATACTATTGGAAATTTGCTCGGTATATATTCCGAATACAGGTGACGAGCGCCCCTTTTCCCATAGCTAAATTTCCTCTATGGTCTGAAATTCTGCCTCAGTGAGTGGGGGGAGCGTCAGCCGCTGTCTCTTCCTGGTGGCCAAAAGTTGAGATCCGGGGGACCTAGTAGGGGGAACATCAAGAAATCGGAGTGGATGAAAAAAGTGGGGGAGCCCTTTCCTTTCCGAAGACGGAACACATAGAAAAAAGATTCAAGAAGACAAGGTTTTTGGAGAGATGTGAGCCGCAGATATATAGTGGCCGGAAATGACGTTAGCAGAGAGTTGACTTTCTTGATAATGGAGGGGCCCGTCCTCAGGTCTTCCCATTAGAGTGACATTTGTCAAAACACCAGGGTAGGCCATCCCTAGAACGCGAACTAGGACAGGCCGGCCGCCCCTGTCAATTATGACCGTTTCTTTGCATCCCCCACCCGAAACTTTCTTAAGACTACCAAGCCTTCTCGAATTAGTTCTACGATGGAAGCTTGAAACCTACCCCCAGGGACAAATCTTTCATTCACCCCAAAGTGAAACCCTGTGACTATATCGTCTTGAAGACGGATGCGACAGGAAGAAGTGGCATTTAGAAGTGTTTCTGACTTCACATTTAGGTTTCAGCATAACAAAGCTTGCACTGTCTTTTTGCATTTAGGCACACAGCGTGTCGTTGGTAATGATTCTACTACGGTGCCACAATTTTGCAAGCTGATCCTAAGTAATTGTTGTTGTTCATTGGATTCCAGAGGGAGGACTTCGTTAGGATTGGAGAATTGCTGCGATTCTTCCTGAATAGATTAGATTCTCCCGTCGAGAGTGGCTTGGAAAGTCTGACCTAAACTCTTCTGACTGAATATGAGAAAGCCTATAAAACAACCAGCTACTATCATTTCTTCATTATGTATTGATATCTTCTTCGAACTTGATGCACAAATAGATGGAATAGCAACAAATAGCATTTTTCGATATTGCATATCCTTTGAACTCTCTCTCTCTCATTTAGAAACTTCCTCAGTATCGTCAGCAACTCAACGGGAATTCGTTGGGGAATCGGATGTGCTCGCCCAACGAAAAAAGACCTGCCCCTCAGACACCCCTAGCCTTCCGAACCGCTCTTATCTATATTTCCACTCGCCCAAAAAGAAAAGAAAGAAGAGTGGCTGACCCAATAGCTGATTCCGCAGCTGCCACTGTTTGAACTAATGAAGCAAATGATTGACCCATCATATCATCCAAAGAAATGGAAAATACCAAAAAGTTCGAATTTACTGCTAATAACATTGATTCAATTGGCATTGAAATAATAGGAATATTTCGTCTATTAAGGAGGATTCCCCGAATACCTAAAATAGAAATGATCATCGAAAATGTCAAATACTTCTGGGGATCCGTTTCGGGAATGTAGAATGTCAGTCAGAGAATTTCAAATCTATATTGCAATAGGAGCTCCCCCTATATTATATATTTTGTGGAAATAAATCAAAAAAAATCTTCAAATAAATAGGCAGACGCCTCTCTAAAGCTCTCCCAAGATGAACGAGTCGGGGGTGTTCCATAGGGGGACTATATCAACTCATACGAGCCGCAGGTGTTGTGTTGAACGACCGACTTTGGTGAATAATATAGCATGAGAATGGAAAGCTTCGAAATCTCATCGGACGGTCCCATCAACTTGGGGCTCACATCTCTCCAAAAACCTCTGATTGTAGGTCTCGTCTCCCCATCTTTCGCGTATTAGTCGAAGGGTGGATTTGTTCCGGATAATTACTCGCGATTATCTCCATATTAGTCAAACCAAGGCTGACCTAATTTCATGCTTTTAAGGAAAACGTGATAAAGAAATAGGCAACAGAATTAGGCTTGAACCAGAAGATCACTGAAAGTACCTTTATCTATTCACTTGATTCGAGCTACAAGTTTCATGTTGTACCTGCGCCATTGAACTCTTCCAAACCTTTCTTCAACATAGGCGCGAAAGCAACTAAGATAAGGACAAACGGAGGCTACCACTTCGTGTAACCCCCCCTCTTGCACCCCCCTAAAGCGGGCGCATCAGATAAACTAGATCAAACAATATACATCATTTTCAGCCCCTACTCCTAAAGGCAGGCTGCCCCGTCGCTCCCCCACTGGACTTTGAGTCTTCCTTTGATATATTCTCTTTTTTCCTGGAAGAGCAAAAAGTAGGGCACTGTCACCAAATCCAGTGCAGAGGCAGAATACTGGACTATGTTTGCAGGTACTAGGAAAGTTGTTTGGTTACGCAGGCGACTTCGCCATTTCTCTTTCAAATAGATGAATCTCTATATATTTCTTAATATAATAAAAGAAGACAGGAGGAGGACGCAACCTCAATATTATTCATTTTCCAGCTACTATTAATAATATGAAAATTCACCCTTAGTATCTGATTCAAGAAAGATTTCCAGTCCGTTTTCACTTATAGGACCAATCGGTAGCATAGAATACATACCATTCGGTCTTTTGGGAGCCGACTTCGTTGAAATTCACTCACATCGGCTAGCCTTATCAAAATACTAGGCTAGGGGTCTGATTATTTATCAGGTCATGTTGTTCGTAAGTAGGGCAAGTTGACCATTTCAATAGCTGATAGGATCGTTCCTGCAGAACAGAAATACCATCCTATATGGGTGAACCTGCTGAATGGCCATCTATTTTTGAGTTCCCAAGAGTTGAGTGTTCTCATTAGGCCAATCCTAGTCATAGCGGAAAGAAGATGAGGTGACCACTGATGGGAAAAAGAGATGAAACTAGAGTGCTTGGAGATATATAATTAGCGGGGTAAGATCAATTCTTGGCCCACGGTCTAGTAATTAGGGGGCGGGGTGGCATGAGACCAACTCCCTGCAGTCCTGGGTGCATGAAAGAAAGATTGGTGGATAGGGAAATCATGCATGTCTAATCGGGCTTCAGACCTCGATGGTTTTTCTCTCCGTCACGTAAAGGAGGATATGATCCAGTAAAAGCAGGAAAGATCCTCGCTCGCACCAGGGGACATGTTAATGCTTGAGACTTGGGTCGAAGCCTAATCTCCCTACCTTGCTTGCATCTAGCGCCAGTGGCTTGGCATTATCACTCTAACGCTGGGATTTGAAGCTTTGACCTTCGAGGGTGAGAATGATGTTACTATATATATCAGGGGGCAACAATACATACGTAAGAAGTCCACAGAGATAGAACCCTGCCTTTATCCTCTCCCTTCCAACCTTCTGAGACATGCGAGAGCGTGAAAGAGTCTCAAGCTGTCACTCGTCCTTATCTTTCTCTTTGGCCACCCCCCAACATCATATATAGTACGGGATTTGTAGCATCTTCCCAATATATTATTAAAAAACTTCAGCAAGGAGAGAGTATCTAGTCCCTCATAGACATCAGAGGGTGAATGAGGACAGAGCAGGCCACGATGTCAGGGTTCAAGCTGACGTTAATGTTAATATTTCGGGGGTGGAAGATGCGCTTTCTTCCTCCCAACGCTATCCTTGCAGTACGAAGCCCCATTGGACACGTCGAAAGCCGGTGTCGAGAGCCTTAAGGGTATTAGGACTAATGGCCTCTCCCCTATATATAAGCTTAAGGTCTAGTAGTCTCTAGCTCGTACCTTCACCAGCTAAGATGGTAAGCTGCCGCTTCCACTTTCTGTCTGCTTTAGGCGATTGCAGAAAGAAGACAGACAGACTAGCAATTTCTCGTCGTGATGAAACTTTTCCATTTCGGAGATCTGGGAAAATCGTTTTGCAAGGTTTTGCCGATGAAACTTTTCCATTTCTAATCACACCTCCCGATGGAAAATCGCTTTGCATGGTTTTGCCACTGGCGAGCAACAACTTTTGCATTTTTGATCACTGCGACATGCTCTCCTCATTCATTTCTGGCATACTTGAATACAACCTAGCCGCTCCCCTTGGAGATGAAGTGCTTGATGATGCAACAAAGAGAAAGATGGTGAAGATAGGAGCTTTTTCACGTTATAGTTACTGGATTCTCTCATGAAGACAACTATCACCCGGAATAGAGTGAAGGACTAGATTATATATGGGGGGAATGACCGAGGAAGATGAGAAATTGGGATCTGGGGGAAGGTAGCTGCTATGGAAGAGAATGAGGCCCCTGAAAATCTGTAGTCTAGTGAGACTTCCGAAAGCTTATAGCGAATCAAGGAAGTGGGCAGGGCAATCTCTGACAGACTGCGGCCCTAACTCGAGAGTCTGAGACCATGGGAAGAGCGAAAGCGGAGACACCAAGAAGATCAGGGTCGAAGGTCTGGTAGTTGCTGAGCCGATAGTCAATGATGATGAGACGAATGGGTAGTTACCTACTTTCATAGTCGTTTCACTACTATATAAAAGGGGGTCCGAGCCCCCAAATACATAGTGCAGAGTGAAGGTGAGCTAGGAGCGAGCCAAAGAGATACAAAGGCGATTGAGTCGCGGTCGAGCCATCATTCGTGGGTGAACAGTGGAGCTAGGAAAAGTCGAAGTGTGCGTGGCGAAAAGATCGACTGCTATTTCTGGGTCGAAGAGCGGTAAAGAAGTATTGATTCTGTTCGCTGCGTCTGGTCCGCGATCTGAAAGGCCCCAAATAGATTATATAGTAGAGTCTCAGCGGGTTATAATAGAGATTTATGAGCCCTCAAAGAAATCCTGACGCAGTTGCTTATAATGGGGGCAGAGGGGACGAAGGCTAGTATAAGCACTTATCCAGTAAGAAGAAGAAGTAGTAGGTAGGGACGTCGGATGATTTTCCAAGCCTCAGCTAGTCTCTACTTCCATACCTCTTTCTTCGCTTACCCTCACCAGAACTCCTTGAGTTCTTCTAGGTATGTGTGATGGGTGATTTTCTGATAAGACTGAACTAGACTACTGCTATTTACTATTTACCTACTTGTCCTACCCTTACCACAATCAACTCCTCAGTCAGCAACATCGTCCCCTACAATATTCTAATCAAATAGGAACGGAGTCCTAAGCCCTCCAGTTAATCTCTCTTTTCACTCTAGCCAGAAAGAGATCGAACAAGCTTAGTAGTTAGGCAGACCCCATATATGTAAGTCATCATACTCTCTCCCGCACGTAGAGTCTCAGTATGCCGGGGGCCAGAGGGAAAGAGTGACGACTAGGTAGGCGTCGAAGGCATCGGGCAGGGAAGGAAGCAACTGACAGAGAGGTCTAATGTAAAGTGGAAAGTCAGTATTCAAGAGGAAGGTCGCAGACCCCACTCACATCCGAATAATAATAATAGCAGCTCGGACTGAGCTCGAAATGATGACTTCTCTTCACCTACGGAGACTTTCTTTCTTCTCATAGATCATTATTCTTTCCATGACTTCGGAAGGTGGAAGCAGGACCAACCGATAGGTGAGTGAAAAGGCTACTATATATTTGGTGAGAAGAAGCGAGCGAGCTTATTATGTAGAAAGTCTAGTCGCAGGCTAGCTTTTTTTTCATAATATATTTGCGCAGGTCAAAAAAAGGTGAGCTAGAAGATAGTTGACGGAAAGGTGATCTTCTTAGGTGAGATAAAAAGGTAGAAAATCAATCTAGTTGATGGTGGGCCCTGATCATCCTACCCCTCCCGCACTCCTTCTGTGTGTTAAGGGCTAAAGTGAAAGATCTTCGCCTTCCGTCCATGAACCCCAGGGGACTCACACTGACTATTAGACATATATACTCAGAAAACCTCTCTCTACTAGTGGGACTGAGACCTTCTTACTACTCTCCCGCTCCGGAGACTACTTTCCCTAGTCGAAGTAGGCTATGGCCGAGTGGGCGGCTATGTCTGGAATATGAGACTCTCCTTGGACTTGACTCATGCCTCTCATCCTCATTCACTATCTTTCTTCTCTACCCCTTTTCTATACTTGCGGGCTGAGGAACAGAGCCTTCGCGGTCCGGGGCTCGCATCGGGAAAGTCACTGAAGGTTTACTTTACCCTAAGAGATAACGAATGTAGTCCCGAAAGCATTATAAGCTGGGGAATGCGCTCCTTGACACCGAACTAGCCTAGTTAGACTCAGTCAGCCACAGAGAAAGAGGTAAAGGGTAGACGGTCGAGTGGTTGTGCTTTCACCCCTAAACTAGATATTCATGCAATAAACCAAAAGCCAGTCTTCCTGTGGCCGCCCCCCTAATTACTAGACCGTGGCCACGATCAAAGGAGAATAGATAAAAAAAGGTGTCCCCTACGCGATTGTCACCAACTGTCGTGATCGTCACCAACTATCGAAGGTGGTGGATCTGACTGATCGCGACATACTCATCCATACAACTATACCTGATGCGTGCGGAGTTGCTTGCTCTTGCAGAGTTGCTCGCTCTTCTCGTACCTCATGAGGGTCTTCTTAATAGTTGACTCCCGATTTGTCAGGTACTTTCTGCCTCGTCGAACAAGAGTGGAAGACTATTTGAAATGGGTAGGCGCAACTGGTATTCTTGCTCGGACTCACCACTACCACAAGCGTGACGTACGTGAGAATTGGAGATCTTTCGACTTCACTGAACATTGACAAGACATGACCTTTGCGAGACCTACCATACGTCAAATAGAGATGAATTAGGAGAGGAGGTTGCAGGTTAACATCTTTTCTAATTCATCGATAGAAGAGTGGAAGCTGCGAATATATTAAGTTGGGTCTTTCCCGCCGTTGAAAGAGTGATAGACAGACAAGAAGCCAAGCAGAGAGGGAGGACACTGAACTTGAAGCAAAGCAGAGAGGCCAGACACGAGACACGAAGAAGAGCCGATGAGAAGTGAGGCACCTTCCACTTCTATAAAAAAAGAGTTCAAGAGATGAAAGTAGACAGGTCCACGATCAAGCCAACCACAGTCCGAGGGTAGGGGACGAAGAAAAGAGGAAGGATCAACGAGAAGACCCACATACTTCTTTTTGAAGAGAGCATATTAACCACGAATCTGACATACCGACTAAGGTTCCGATTAATCTCATCAGTTAGATAGATGATCTCTCTTTCTGCTTACCAAGTCAGTTGCAAGATTGCGAAAAGACCCATCTTTTCTTGACCCCCTTCACTCTTTTTTCGCGATTCTTGCATAAAGAACTGACAGCAAATAAAATAACTAAGTTTCTCAATAAGTGTAGCAAGTCAGACGTTCTAGGTATTAAGGGAATTTCCGTTTTATTGAAAAGTAATGCCAGGGTACTAATACCTTCCAATCCTCAAGTTGGCATCTTCTTTACCGCCATTTTCTCCTCTTCAGTCAGATTCTCAGTTAAGAGAGATTCCTTCGCAAAGGGATGATCCCCGCAAATTCATAATTCTCTTCAATCAGAGACTCCTTTCCAAATGGACTCCTCATCATAGATCATCGTCTGATTTGAGATTTTCGCATGGTTCTAGGTAATCTCTCAACTCAATACAACTTAGACTGCCCTTTTTTCACATTAGTTGGGACCTCCGATAATGAAAAGACATGAATGATAAGGAGATGAATTACTATCTTCATTAGAACAAAGTATATGAGAGGGCATATTCATCAATTGATTCTCGAATAACTTAATACGTATTATAAACTCCTCACTGGAATAAATACTAAAAGAATGAACGTCTACAAAATGAGAAAGAAAGAGACTGACTCTACCCTATAATATCTACGAGGTCTCATCATTTGTTGTCTTTTCAAAACGAACTTAATTCAACCTCAAAGTTTGACTCGATAATGCTTAAGGGTGTCCTGATTTCCCTAGGGGAGTCAGAAAGCCCCGATGTGACCACATGCCCCTGCTGGAGTACTGAGATGGGAAAGGGATTAAGTAGAGATCGGGTTTGGGAGAGGGAATCGTGGAATGGAAGAGGACCCACTAATTATATATTAAAGAAGGGTCGAGAGAATGCGAGAGGAAAGATGTGCAACGCGATATATATTCCTAAAAAGCTGATAGTGTGGTACTATATTATAAGCAAATATAGGCAAGCGAGAAGCAATGCACCTTCACTCTTCCTCTCGGTTGCATACGATTCCCTAAGCACGGCCAGCAGGCCCTATAATGACGCTGGCTCGACTCTGTCGTGGAAGGTCAGGTCAAAGCAAAGGCATACGCGGAAAGTGAATGTAGAAGACAGGGGACAGAGGCATGGACTCATTCTTTCCCTGCATTTGCTCCTCGAAAGTTATCATGGTTGAGAGGGACAAGACCTAACGGCTACCTTTCTTGAAAAAAAGACTGCTACCTCTCGCTACTACATATCAGCCTGAGGGCGATTCGAAAATAATATATCAAATAGTAATAGAGGCGGGCTTATATGAATGGAAAATATAGAATAGTGAATATAAACTATATATTTGGGACAACTATTATATCTTTGATTATATTGATTTTTGCGTCCCGCTATTATTTCCATTATACGGTATTTTCTCTCACGATATATTGAGATGGATTCATAGTGTTAATCTGTTCTCCACCACTCCACTTTATAGTAGTCTTTTCCCAGGTGTGTGCCAGCAACCGGTACGAGACATTGCAGAGGGGAGATCAAGCGATAGAATAGGAGACCATAGAATCAGCGAGAGGGAAGAGGCTTTCCCACTTTATCCTTTGACAGCTTTCTTCTTGACTTCGGCTCTACCATTTCTTGACTTTTTGACCTCCGAGAGAGCGCAAAAATCGAGATTAGACTGACTTCGATTATATAAATTCAAAAAACAGGCTTTGAGAATCTTCCTGAAATTTGATGTTTATTTATTTTATACACTTTCATGAAAACATGCCAAGCTTCGCTCGACGTCTCCGTGCCAAAGTAAGGAAAATCGAAGAAGTCTCAATGATGAAATCTGAACCATACTTTCCTAACCTTTGGAGACAAAGTCTTCATTATCACGCCTATTCTATGCCAAGAGTGAGTGCTTCAGCTGTTATTGGACTTGCCTGTTGAAGCTCCAGGAACATGATAGAGTAAATCCAGGTGCGGAGCAGATAAGTTAGTAGAGCAAAGCTAGGAAGAGCTAGCTTGCCTATTCATTCACTCAAAGACTTGGATGCATATTGAACTCTATGGTTGGGTTCCTTGGTCTAGCCCGTGGATTGCTTGGAAAGATCAAGTCAGCTTGTAACCCTTCTTCCTTTTTCTCTTTTCCAAGTTCGACGAACAACTGCGACCGTCAGATTAACCCCCTATGGGGAGGTGCCACTTCTGAGCTGTCCATTAGGCTGCTGCTCTTAACCGCTTTGGAATGATTACACCTGCCAGACTGTAGCAGTTAAGCTCCGTCGAGTCTTAGCTGCCTCTTTGACTGCTATTTTCATACTTACTAATCATAAATCATAACATAGCAGGTTTTCTGTGAGAAGATTGTAGATCCCACTTGCGGGTCTAGTATCAGGACAGGGAAGCCATTGTGCTAATCGCATTCGAGGCAAGAGAGAAACTCATGATTGGGAAGATAGCCTTCCTCTGCTTAGGGTTAGGTTCCTCGCTCGGTGCCTTCACTTCAATAAGGACGGAAGAGAGGTCTACCAGATGGGTGGAGCTAAAGGCATATTCCCTTTTCTTGGGCATCAAAAACAAGATTATATATATAGTAGTCGCACTACTACTTGACTTATTAGCCTTCTACTAGTATGGAAAAGAATGGTGAAAGGATAGTCAAAGAGCCCCCTCCCTGGGCCCTCCCCCCCTGTAGAGGCTTTTTCTCTTGTTAGGAGACCTTTGGCCTTCACTTCTTCTATTCAATATTGAAGTCCTCCAATACACAAGCGATTGAGCTATTTTACTAATAATGCTCTCATGGAGAAAGGGATCTCAAGTCCAGTCAGAAAGTCAGGATCCCGCCATCTATGGTGATAGAAGTTTTGACCCATTCTCGACGCTTGTGATAGTTACAAGCTCGTTCGCTAGTCTCAGTCCCAGTTGTTGTGTAGGGCTTCTTTCTAAAAGGTCAAGTCCCAGAGATATATAGTGCTGAGGCCTTTTGATGAGGGCGGTAATGGGTAAAGACTGATTTCTCAAAGGATTATCTCCTCTGACAATGGCCTGTGAGAATGCCAGTGCCCAACATGTTTTATATAGTTTCGGGGACCGATCTGAAGCGAATGATCAAGGGTGTAATGGAGGGAGGAAATAAAGAAATAGCCATCACCAGTCATTAAGTAACAACAGCTGGCAAAGAAAAGATCTACTTCTATCAAAGCCATAACCGCCAGATCGTCTGGTCTGGAGTTTTGGCTAGTACCAAGGGAGCAAGATGAAGTTGACAAATCCTTTTTGGGTCTTCTTCATTTGCGTGGAGGTTCCACCATCTTTCCATGTTATATATTAGACCTTGTGGCTATGGCACTCCCTAATTCCAAAGAAGTGTTCATTCTTTGACTCCGTCAGCCCCGAGGAAACCCCCCCTCTTGCTTATAGATAATCTACGTAAAAGGCTTAGGTACGTCAGTCTATAGGCGGGAGGATACGGCTTGATGGCAATTAGGTTTCTAGGTAGTAGAGGAGGACCCAGATATAGAAAGGACTATTGCGAACGTGAGTAGCCGCTTTCTTATGAATCTTTATCAGGCTACTCAGGTCAAAAAAGTGAGATTCTTAATGGCAATTAGTATGTCCAAGCTGTCAAGCAAGGTGGGACTTGACAGATGATCAGAATAGAGAGTATACTATTAGGCCTGGTTTATGGATGAATTTCGACCAAGGATAGGATTGATATACACGAAGAAGAAGAAGGTTGTGAGGCAGCTGCAGATTGACTAAGGAAGGGCCTCGCTTTCCCGACTACATAGGAAGGTCAGTCGAATGCTATGAGAGTCAGTATCTGGTGGGAGGATCGATGCCCTTGGCTTATCCCCTTGGAAAGCGTGAGATAAGGAAGACCAATCTACAATCTCGAGAGCGGCGGAAAGAGAATTCGTCAATCTGACTTCAAGGATAGAGCGTAGATGAGACGTACAGAGAAGTCTACGATGATGATGCGAACCGAATATATAATAGGTGGCCTCTCGCTCTAGGGGAGGTAGGAGCGAGCCGTAGGGAAGTGGAGAAAGTGCTCGTCGCTAGGTTCAGGAGCTTATAGTCTAGAGGGTACGAGACGGTGGTTGAGCAACTAGTAATGAAAGCTCAGGCCCTATCTCATTTCTCATAGCTCGGCCGATATCGAGATATAATGATTAACGATGTCCATCATGCAGTAGGTCTCCGAAGGGAGGTGAGAGGCTTTCACTAAAGTCGGATTTTCGGATAGCTGAAGTAGTCAGGTAGGATTGCAGTCATAGTGAGGAGAGATGGCAAGGTTCGTAGAGGCCTTGCACGAAAGCTAGGACAGTGATGTGAAGTTGAAGGTCATCACAGTTCAGCTCAAGCCTTTGATGAGATAGCTGTTCCACTGACGTGATTCCTGACATCTAATCCCTCTCTTAGCTAAGAATCTACGCTTGCTTTTTCTGGTGACATTTCTGCAGTGGTCTTGATGTTATTTACGCTCGAGACTGAGCTTCCTATGCTGACGACAAGATGGTGGCTGGTTGGGATTGATATTGAGAACTATTGAGACTCCCTTGATTTTCCTAGAATTACTAGTTCAACGCCCTTTCTCTCTCATCTCAAATAACTGGCCTTCTCTTTTCTGCTACATTCTGATGCTAGTGAAGAAAGTGAGATCAAGACTGAGGTTGTCTTCTCCTTTATTCATCTTGAAGTCGCGAAGTCCTCCCAGCATCTCTGTCCGCAAGGGGATAGTACCTTGCCCCTAAAAGCTCGGTTGACAGTCCAGTCAATTACAGATAAAACATTCTACATAGTCAGTCACATCCGACGAAGGCCTTCCTATATATCTACTCTTCCCTATCTTATTAGCTTCTGGATACTCAGGTTTAGGAACAACATACGTACTGCTATCTGGATGACTGAGAGGTTCCAGTACTCTTCTAACAGGCCCCAGATATATAGTTGCTATTTCAAAGAAAGGACCCCAACCCTCGGCAGTGGAGGAAGGGGGAGTCCAGACTGACCATTTCTCTTCGTCACCGAGGACTAACCACTTGCTTCCCCTGGATTGTTCCCAGTTCCCATCTGCCTTCTTTGTCCCTTTGAGTAAGAGTCTTTCTTCGTCCACTTCCTCCATCTAATCTAGGTAGTGAGGTTCAAGTGGCTAACCAGACAGAATTCCCCAGTTCGTCAAAGCGACGGGTTGTTCTTTTTGCTTGCTTTTTAGTAGGCGAGTGACGGTCTTCCACTTCCTAAGATGGCCTGAATTACTAATTTCAGCTCTTCTCCCTACCAACTAGATTCTAGTAGTTCATCCGTTGTTGCTATATTCTAGTTCATCCCTCTCCTTCACTCTTGGGACCAGGAAAGGCGCTTCTAAGCCAACTGCTCTCTGGTTTCCTGGGAGTCGAAGAGATATCGAGGGAGACTCGCTCTGCCCCCTCTTTTAAGGGAGGCAAACCCTACGAGATGTGAACCTCGCCGACTCGCGCACCTCCTTGAACCTACTCGCACGCAGGACGTCATATCTTGTATTAGCTTTCAGCCACGGTTTCTTTTGCAAGTTGCCAAAGCTCCACAGAGGTCTCTTCTAACTTTGATATTAATGCCTTCTCCTGACCTGTTTTTCCCTCCCGAATTTCTATCAATCCTCACTCAGATGGGAATCACATGTCTGTCTTATCTCTTTCCACATCGGGTTAGCGAGAACTGAAGCCCATTTCTTTCCTCTGGTAAGCTGGCTTGAACCTTCCCCGGAACTATAGAAAATCTAGGCTTTCGCCTTCCAACTACTAATGAAAGCTCATGCATCGTCATCCATGTAGTTAAAGCGGCTAAACCTCAAGTCAGAGTGGTGGAGGTTTCGAGAGCGTGAAATCGAACATCGAACTCTCAGTGGCAAGCAAAAGAGGTCAGGTAGAAAGTGAAATGCACCAAAACATATAACATGATATAACTGGTCGTCGACTCAACCCGCCTAGTTAGTTGGCTTGGTATGCTGCCCTGTAGTCTAAGCATCATGGTATGCTACTTCGACCTGCCTTCACCTTTGACGCAGGTAATTGAAGAAATCTCAGCAATATATATCCGTTTGAAAAGTCCAAAGAGCGCAGACGGGGCCTGTAGGTGTGAGTGCAGTAGTTGAAAGGGTAGATAGAGTCGGACCTTAGAGGCATGGCTTTGTGTAGCCAAGAGAGGTAGCAAACCACAAAGCTACTATTAATTCCGATCTTCAATGTGAAAGTGGATGTGAACCCTGCGAAAGTTGATGCTCCATTGTGATGCTCCCAAGTATTGATTTGAAGCTGTCTCATGGCTCATCCAGCTGAACCATTGGATGGCTTTCAGCCCTCACCACTCTTTTCAGTTCAATAGTCTTTGATTTCACCGAACTCTTTCATCTGATGCATCTAAGACTCAGAATGGTCGACGACATTGTTTATAGTAGACGATTTCCCTCGTTGCTTTGTACTTCCAAACCCATCTCCTTCCCCTTCTCGCTTTCCCCTCTTCGATTCTCGTTGGGAAGAAAGAAAGTAGAGGGCAGAGTGCAAGAAAGGGAGTAGCAAGGATGCGAGATAAAAACAATTCCTGTAGTAAGTGAGAAAGGTTATTGTTGGTTCTTTGACCAGCTGGTTGGTAATCCGGGGAGCACCCTAGGATGTTGATTCCCCGTGTACTGAAAGAGGGGGAGAATGGAGGAGCTTTGATTGATGACTTCGATTCCCCTGCATCATCACCTATGGTGCCGGGTTTAGCTTTTAGTTGTGAACTTTTTCATCTGCCAAGGACTCGCTCTTCAGAACTACTTGCATATAGCTTTATTCTTGGAAAAAGAAGAAAGACTCACAACAGCATCTCAATAGGGGGAATGACGGAAGGTCCCTGCTCAGGAGCTGAAAGTCAAGCCTTCTATTATTCTGGAAAGACATTCGACTTGCATGTTTGAAGCGATGGGCTACTTTGGGAAAGACTCGCCCGGTGTGACATGTCGACAATCTGACCCAGGGAGCTTCCGACCGTCATTAATTAAGTGAGTCGAGTCCCTGAATGCTCATATACATAGCTCACACTGGAGCCCTGACTTGACCATAGGATTGATCTGATGAATGGACGAGAATTGAGGAAGTCAATGGAACAAGGAGTGGGGAGTTCCAGCATGGGGCGGGCGAGGTCATTCATTTGACTGATCTTTCACCTCCATGGTCACAATTTCTCTAGGGCTAAACTCAGGTAATAGTGAAGCATGAACCTGGATGTGAGAACATTGGATAGGCATCGATGGATGAGAGGGAGTGCAGGACGATCAGTACCAGGATGCGATTAGGGGCGGATGAGACATAGGTGTCCTAAACCCTGGAAGCATTTCATTCCACCTTCAGGGATGCTACCTAATGCGCCCACCGGGTCCCCTCTCTGATCACTGCCACCCCTTGACCTGCATCTGAAGTATACTATATAAGATGGGAGGGGTAGCTAAGGGAATGCACATACCTGGTCTAGAGTGAAAACGGGCACCCCTACTATTCGCTGCACTCTCTGGGACATACAGAGGATTCTTGACCATAAGACCTAAGCTTTGGATCATAGATAAGAGGGTGGACTATTCTTGAGAAAAGCTGTGAGGCGCAAGGCCCTAATATATAGGGCTAGATTATAGGGGTGGAAGATCATTTCATATATTTCTTTGATGACTTTTTCCATGCTCTTTAGAATTGGGCACTGACTCGACCTTGGAGCAGGGGACAGAGTCGACGTGGCTCTTTGGAGGCTGGGGATTGACAGAGTCCACGTGCGCTGGGAGGGTGGTGAGCTGTTGACCTATCATTGAGGCGCAAGGTATGACAGCATTCCCTAGTCCCCTGGTGCGAGCGTGAATCTCTCTCTTTCCCAGCTCATTTTCTCCTTAATATAAAGGTGGTCTCAGCCCTGTCATACAAGCTTCTCGCTGACCTCTGTCGTTCGCTTTTTCCTCTCCCTTAGGTTGTTACCTTAGTCCTAGGCTTCTACCCTTCTTTCTATAGTGACCTTTGTCAAAGAAGTCGAGGCTACTGACAGATAGTTAATAGCGGGTCTTCTCCTAGCTCAGCGCCTACCTCCGTCTGTTGTCTGCCTATACTAACCTATACGTCCTAGGCCCTCGAAGGCTAGTACGAGCTCACTCATTTTCTGAACGTTATATGTATAGAGCGTTGCAGTTTGCAATGCTGATCTCATCCCATCCTAAGGTGAACACTGGTCTTTCAATTCAGGATACTCACTTAGACATTGTCGATAGCCTCAGACCACGTATATTTTATTATAGTTATCAGATTCAGAATCGATCCGGCTGATAATCGATCATCCTCATTTCTAATGGTTGAACGACTTGTGGTAGACTAAAAAACGTCCTCAAAAAATCCGGTTCTTCCCCCATGCCACATGAGCACAAGAAAGACCCCATTGAATAGTTGCCTTGTTGTTTGAGGTGGTCTTTTTTCACAATGATTTCGAAGAGAACTGTATAAGATCAAAAAGACAGTCCATAATTTCTCTTTGAATTTCATTAGATATCAGAAACCCTCTTTTTGCCTCCTCCACCACCGCGAACCCCGGTTAGATACAGGCATGATACATTGATTCTTTCTTTTCTTTCTCGGGAGAACCCAAGTACTCTCCATGAAACTACTCTCTGAACCCCTTTGAAAGATGCAGGACAATCAACCTATTGATATTGGAAGAGGCTGTCGACAGGTTCAGGCTTAGGGTCCAATGGAATTCATAGGTATAGGAAGAATCCCCATCAAATATAGAGAAAGAATATAGTCTGATTATGACATTATTTGATTTGCGAGGAGCTGGATGAGAGGAAACTATCATGTCCAGTTCTGCAGTAGAGATTGAATTGAGAAATCACCATCAACTATAACCCCAAAAGAACCAGATTCTGTAAACAACATAGAGGAAGAATGAAAGGAATATCTTCTTGAGGTAATGATGTTTCTTTCGAAAGATATGCTCTTCAGGCACTTGAACCCGCTTGGATCACAGCTAGACAAACAGAAGATGGGCTAAGAGAAATGACACGATATGCATGGAAAAAGATTGGTACGCATATTTCCCGACAAACCCGTTACACTAAGACCAGCAGAAAGACGTATGGGTTCTGGTAAGGGATCCTTGAAACCGCTTGGATCACAGCTAGACAAATAGAAGATGGGCGAAGAGAAATGACACGATATGCATGGAAAAAGATGGGTACGCATAATTCCTGACAAACCCATTACACTAAGACCAGCAGAAAGACGTATGGGTTCCGGTAAGGGATCCCCTGAATATTGGGTATCCATTGTGAATCCCGGTCAAATACTTGATAAAATGGTTGGAGTATCTGAAACCGTAGCTAAAGCTGCTATGTCAATAGCTGCGTGCAAAATGCCTATACGAACTCAATTTCTTATTGCGCATTAAATCAGGATGTGGAACCAAAGGAAGGGATGAAAAAAGGAGATTTTTTGTTTTATGGACACATCTGAATCCTTTTGTTCCTTGACTCTTTGCATTGAAAGAGCAGATCAAGAAAAATAATGAGATGATTCAACCTCAGACCCTTTTGAATGTAGCGGATAACTGCGGGGCTAGAGAATTGATGTGTATTCGAATCTGAGGGGCTAGTAATCGTCAATATGCTCATATTGGTGATGTTATTGTTGTTGTAATCAAGGAAGCAGTGCCTAATATGCCTGAAGAATGATCAGAAGTAATTAGAACAGTAATTGTACGTACACGTAAAGAACTTAAACGTGACAACGGTATGATAGTACGATATGATGACAATGCAGCAGTTGTCATCGATCAAGAAGGAAACCCATAAGTTTTTTGGTGCGATTGCTCGAGAATTGAGACAGTTGAATTCCACTAAAATAGTCTCATTCCTGAGATCTGAGAAATTAGATCAAATTATGATATAGTAATGTATCGAAAATAGATTAATATGAAATAGATCAATTAGTAGATTCTATCTCAAGTATATATTTTTCTTCATTCCAAAAAAACATGTTGATTGTATCCGGACAACAAGAATTCTAGTTCATCATGGGTAGAGACACTATCGCCGATATAATAACCTCGATCTTCAATGCTGATATGGAAAAAAAAGGAAAGGGTTCGAATAACATCTACCAACATAACTGAAAACATTGTTCAAATACTTCTACAAGTGGGTTTTATTGAAAACGCTAGAAAACATCGGGAAAATAACAAATCTTTCTTGGTCTCAACCCTGCGACATAAAAGGATTAGGAAAGGTATACATCAAACTATTTGAAAACATATCAGCCGACCAAATTTCTTCTAACTATCAACAAATTCCTCAGATTTGAGGTGGAATGGGAATTGCTATTCTTTCCACTTCTCAGGGTATAATGACAGATCGAGAAGCCCGACTAAAAGGAATTGGGGGAGAAATGTTTGGGCATATATATATATATATATATATATATATGTTGATCCCCCGCATCCTAATTTGATCTGTCACTTCTTACCGGAAAGGAAAGGTCAGTTATATGACTACTCCTCCATTAGTTCATACTGAAAGGGGGGATCACCCAGAATGAAAGAAGACAAATTGATTCATGAAGGTTGAATTACTGAATCACTTCCCAATGGTATATTTCGGGTCCGTTTAGATAATGAGGATCTAATTCTAGGTTATGTTTCGGGGAGGATCCGACACTGTTTTATACACATACTACAGAGGGATAGAGTCAAAATAGAAGTAAGTCGTTATGATTCAACCAGAACGTGTAATTTATAGACTTTACAACAAGGATTCGAATGATTAGGTCTTTTTTTAGGATCCAATTTGGGTTTCAAAAATGAAAGGGTGGGAGAGAGCAAATACGGAGTAGGAAAAGCCTCCTTCCCTCTCCCTACAGTCGAGCATTCATCTTCCCTCTTTGAATGCAGTGATGAATAGGGAAATTACCTTCTGCGCAAAATCTTCCCTCTCCCGGTAAATGATGCTTAGCTGCTTCAGGTACAAACATAGTATATAAAGGCAGATACAATAAGGAGTAGGTCAATTCCCCTTCTTCGCGGAATTTTATAAATAGCAAGATCTTTGAAAGGACAAAAGGCTAATCCACATTCAAAAGCCTCTGAGTTCCAACTCATAGCTGCATTCATGTTAGAGTTGCTGAAAGAGGGAAGAGTAGTCAAACCTTTTCTCTTCATGGATATAGAGACAAAGATTGTCTCCCGGATGGATTCATCGATGCAGTCTACAGTGTGGTTGCGTTGACTACATCTTTGACTCATAGAGTCAACTGTTCTCGGTCCCGCGAGAAATTCATACCTCAGAGGTGGTGAGAATAAATGAGGTATCCCAATTACGAAGTTGCGAGGGAACTCGAAAATACCTAAGGGCAAATTAATATTAGTGTTGCTCGTAAATGACTACCAGAAAGTCCCAGAATAACTCGGAAATGAATATCAGAAGGACTACCCTAGGAACGACTCTACTAGAGGGACCTACCTGATAACTGAGTGAATAGGCAAACATCTATTATTTTGTCCAGAAAGAGAGGCAGATGTAGTATAGATACGATTCCCTCCTTTCCCACTTTCTTCTTTCTCTCGCTAATAATTCTTTCTTGCCCTGCTCTTTCTAGATGACCTTACCATTAGAAAGAAGGATCTCTCGCATATATGTTTCAAGGAACATCACGGTATAACCAATGAGGTGAGTGGAGTAGGGACCTAAAAGATCGAATGGCACTATATATATAAGTGAATATATACAAGTCAATCCCTGGATTCTCTGATGGGAAAGGGATTCAGTGAGAACTATTGCTAATGGCTCCTGAATAGCTACGGAAGAGGCAGGAAAAAGTGCAAAAGGTAGTAGTTAGTAGGACTCCTCAGCCTGTGAACGGATAGAGCGAGTCAGAGGCAGTCTCTTTCCAGGTCAAATAAAAAACTCACTATATAAAGCAAACTCGAGGGCCAATCTCTTTCTAGTCTTCAGTCTTTTGTCTTATATCTCATCAAGACCTTTCACCTATCGACTTTGATTTAAAGGAAGAACTCACCTCAGCCTCCCCTAGATATAGATGTGAAATCTGTCTAACTCTTTTCTGAGACAGCTTTTCCACTTCCTGATCGAGAGGTGAAAGAGGACCCCTAGATGTAGTACTTTTTTTTCTTCAATGCAGTACATCATCTCTCTTGAGACTCATGTCGAGGTTTCCCGATTTATACATATATTTCTTTCTACATAATAAGCTCACTCACTTCTTCTTTTGACTCAATCCCGACACCCCCCTCTCTTGTCTGATCTCTGCCACTATTTCTATCTCTTCTGACTTTTTTCCAGCCCGAACTAGCCTAGTTAGACTTAGTCTCAGAAAAGGAAAGAGTGGCAGGGGAGGCTTTTTGAAAGGGCCAAACCAAAGAGGGCGGAAAGATTGTCTTTGAGTTTCAGAGTTCGTCGACCCCTCGAGCTTGGAGAATCTTCTTCAGCTTTAGTAGCTTATTGAGTAGAATTTATTTACCTATATATTCAGACTGACCTCATGCCTACCTGTAGGTTTTTGGTGAAGTGGAAGGGTCTTTTTCCTAGGATTCCATAGTGGGACTTTGACAGGAAAGAAAGAAAAGTAAGCTGGATCAAATGAAGAACCTAGAACTAGATAGAAAGGGGTGCAAAGCTGCTAGGGTGAGTGGTAGCTATCCCAGGAGCTAATCAAAAATCGATCTCAAGTTTATGAAAAAGTGGTCATGCTTTGATCCGCCTATTTGAACCTACTATGATAACCGAAAATGAGTCTTCGAGGGGCCTATTATATATTCCACTCCTTCTTTTTCGAGTACGCAGAGACCCCATTCCTATCTTTACCACATGAGGTGGTCTAAGGTAAGGAAGAAGTGATGAACTACGGGAAAAGAAAGGGGTGAGCGAGCCATATGCTACTAACTAAGAAGAGGGCCAAAGCATATGAAAGCGGAAAGGGATAGGAAGAAGACGTTAGGTAATGAGATAGGGGAAGGCAATTCTCTCCGACGTGGACACCCTTCTTTACCATTTGAGATTTCAGAAAAAAAGAAAGGCCTAGGGCACCAAGCAACTAGAAGGTGAAGCAAAAAATCAGTACTGGGTCCAGAGTGAGCATTCATGTATTCCCTATCCCTTACTGGTCTATGGAGGGGGAGAACTGACTCTCTCTGTCAAACTACCTCGACACTGAGGGATTGTAGGGAAGAGTATAGACCATCCGGGATGATCATTCAAGGCGAAGGAGGGATGCACCAATATATTCTAGTAGGAGTGCCAGAGGCTTTTTGAGAATATAATAGTTTTTTCTTCAAAAGATGGATGCACATAGGTAAAGAATCCAATCAGTCAATGAGGGAGGTCCATAGGCTTTCTTTCTAATGCAAGAGAGTTGGAGACAAGAAAAAGTAGCAATATAGCCAGGGATAGACAACTTTCTTCCAAGATGCAGCCTGAGAGGAGCTCAACGGCTAGGATGATTTAAAGCTGCTTAGTACATGCCCGCGCTGCTTTATATATCGCGACGCATGCTTCATTCACATCCTCGGGTTGAAGAGATCTCTGAGAAGAGTTGCGGTGGGTCCGACTAGATTCAAGCTTAGGAAGTCTAAGGGAATCGTCTTCTTCCGGATTTCTCTGCTTACTATGTTGCATTCTTTTGAATTCCTGAAAAAAAGAGATAAATGTTAGCGGCTAGTAAAGAACCGGTCTCCCCACTTGTCCAATCCCCCACAGTTCTACCCGTTAACAAAGACCAGAGTTAGCAAAGAGTCTATAGAGAAAAAGAAAAGAAAATCACCGAACTTCTCTTCTCAGAAGCCTGGAGTACTGAGATTAATTAGGTAGAGACCGGGTTGCGCCGCAGCTAGTATGAGTGAGGGAGCGAGGCTTGTGTTGCAAAGCAGCGAATATATAGTTGCAGTTTGATTCCGCTCTAAGAGTGAGAGGTTTTCTAGGGCATAAAAAGTCTGCTGGAATTCCCTGTTGGTTTTGATGAGGTTTGGTTTGACATATGGTGAGATGCGATCTGTCCTTTTCTGTCCCCTAAGTGATCACATCTGCCAGATTAGCTTTGATCGTTTATAGGATACCAGCTTCTCGAAAGAGGATAATGTTGATTATATCAATATCTACGCCCGAAGGCCTGCTTTTATGATCATCAAAGGTGGACGGACTGACCGACTTCGCTTTGGATCTCGACTCTGTTACATCCTGAGGCTCAACTACACTCCCTGAGAGTCCTAGCTTCCTTCACTCCTGCGCGCCAAACCTGGCCCCGTCTAAGTAGTTCACCGGCCGGCTCACACCCTGCGCATTGGAGCTCAGCTTCACACTCGAGCTCAGCTATCGCATCGCACCATTCCTACTCACTTCGCAAACCGGCTGGCTAACCTTCTCCTGACTTTGGCATGCATGACTCGCATAGTGAACCCTCTGTTTACCTTTGAACTCTGCTCATCCCGCTCCGGCTTGTTGTAGTTGGTCTCTTCCCCTCTCTCTTGTCTCTCATAAGGACTAGTTATGTCGAAACTTGTGTTGGAAATTAGTCGGGGAGACATGTCTTCTAGGTCCAAAGCCATCCTCTGTGCCTGCCTATGGATCCCAAAGTCAATTTTTGGACAGCAGATGAGGAAGACTTTGATGACCCTAGGCGATATAGGAGTCTAGTTGGCAAGTTACTTTATCTGACGCATGCCAGACGTCACTATAGGGTCGTGTGAGTCAATTTCAGGAGAAGCCCCGTTATAGCCACTGGTATGTAGTTTGTCTTATCTCAAATATGGAAAAAGGTTCTGTAGAGGAAAAAGGCATATCCATGACGACTTGTGTACCTATGAAGATGCAGATTATGCAAGTTCACCAGAGGACATGAGATCTACTACATGCTATAGTACTTTCCTCGTATGTAATCTGGTAAATGCTTAACTATTAACATGAAATCAGCTTTAAATAGAACTACTCGATCGCGTTCAAGTACGGAAGCAGAGTCTAGAGCTATGGCTCATATTGCTTGTGAGCTGACTCCGTTGGTGTGAGTGAAACTCCCTATGCCTATGTACTACGAGAATAGAGATGCTATCTATATTGCATTGAATCTAGTGTTCCGGTGAGGAACCACTTTCTTTGCTTTCTTTCGCGGTTAATTAATGAAGGGAAGATCACTACTTCACCAATCTCATCTTCACTGAGACCTTGCTGAGTCTATGACGCGAGATCGTCCTGTCTCTTTATGCAACAAGATGGGCATGTTAGCTCCAGCGTCGAGTCGGTTGATTGGAAGGTTTTTTTTCATGTACCATCGCGTCGAGCCGTACTCCTACTAGTATATAATGCGACGTCAGAGAGTCTAGTTACATCAGTTATCGGCAACTTTACCCCAAAGCACTCGCAGTCTGAGTCCAGGGATGAAACAAGACCCAGGGAAAGAACTAGCGAGTGAAAGGCCCTTATATACTAGTTGCTCGCTCCATTACGCTTGCTTCTACTCTGCGCTTATTCTTGATTCTTCGAACAGTAGGTATAATTACTACTTACCTGAGACTCTGCCTTAAACTAGGACTCGCTCTTCTCTTTCTTCGATTCGAAATATATAGCTTCCGGGAAGAGAGGGCATAATTGATATCATCATATACAGTTCATAAGCAAAATCTCCTCAGAAAACCACTGCACAAACATCACACATGCAATCACACTGATTCGTAGTCTCCTTGCATCAGAAAACATCCACCAACTGAGCGGGAATAGGCAAGAGAAAGCCTTTCTATCTTGTTAGTGCTGGCTAAATCAACTATTAATGTAGAATTGAACCGAAACAATATAAATCTATATAATGAGGGTTCGGGGGATGAGAAGGTAGAAATTGACGCAGGAGAGGCTTTCACTATATAAAATAATGTTGCGAGCATTGTTTACGGAGCGAGAGAAAGACCTCAATCTCAGTCCCTGGGGATTTAGGGGACCTTCCATTCCTCACCTGGAACCATGATCACACCCCTTGCACCCTTGCTTCCTATCTTATCCTAGGGGATGGAAGCGTGTAACCAGACTCCCTTCCCTCTTCTAGTCCCTGCCTCCCTAGCCTGAAATTCCATTTATTTATTGCGTTGTTCGTTGTGATGCCCTACCTAACTCTCCGCTCTGTATACCCTCACAGCGGCAATATTCTCGATTCGATTTCAGATGCATCTTCCCGAAAGTCATGATCCCTGAGGGTAGTAAAAGGAGTTCGGGTTGTGTGTGATCACTTTCTTGACTGTTAGGCAAGCCCATTAAATACAAAGCAAGCCCGGACCAAGTTAGCTATTAAATGACATCGAGTCTGCTCAAGTACATTCCAGAACTTGGGAAAAGGATTTCTCCATTAGACTGCCCTGGGTTTCTCGGTAGGAAAAGACTGAAGAAAGAGATTCCCTAGTTAGTTCGCAGGTTAGCCAGTTGTTCGCTGAGTCTTTCTATGCTTCTCAACAAACGGCAAATTTCCTCATTTTCTACTATATATTTCTATCTTCGGGGGAGGGAAGAGACTACCCGAAATCTAGAAGATGGCTGGAAGTCTTTCTGCGGTATGATATCAGTCTGTCTGACAGTAGATCAAGAATTGATTGAGAACTACTTGATGAGGTTCTTGTATCGACGAACTATGTCCAAGATTGGACTACTTCGCCTCAAGGGCCCTGCTCAGAAAGAGTAGAAAAGCAGTTATTCATCATTGCCCACCTTTTTTCCAGGTCTAAAGTCTACATATTAATATTTAGCAGGAAGTCACCGCCTAGAATTAGGAGCTGTTGAGTGTGTAACATCGCGATATATAGTAGCTTGTGGTTTGTAAGCAGTGTCTCATCGAGTCAAGGACACCAACTGATTGATTGTTGTTACCAGTCCTTCTCCCATTTTGCTCCATCTTTCTTTCTCTACTCCGCTGCTTCTACTCTTCTGCTTCTCCCTAATTGACTACTTCATTGAAATCCTTGAGTACGTCGCAAACTTTGTACCAGTGTGACCAGGAAGATCAAGACCAGAACGAGAAAGGCACAAACTAAAGATATCCTTGGTAACTAGGGCAGAGAAAGACACTAGGTAATATCGGTCATCAAATCAAGGCACGCTCAACTTGAACTTCCGCAGGGCAAGAGGCGTCAGCATATAAGAGACAGAGGGAAAAGGTCTCAAAGTCAGCAGACTACTGGATAATCTCACAGTCAAGCTTAAGCAGGGATAATGGCTTACTAGTTATGTCTTTCCGAGCCTATTCTAAGTAGAACCGTGGTTTGGGATCCTAGGAAGAATACAAGCAAGCAGCAAAGCAGTTTTTTAGGGGCGTAGAAGAATATATCGACGATTCCACCACATGATAATAGGCCACAACGACTTATAGAACTGCCAAAAAAACAGATATTTCAGGATTCACAGCTTCCACAGCTCCAACTACTTCTCTATATAGTCGTCTGCTTCCTCGGGCTCAACAGGCTGGCATGGCATCAATGTCTGGATATAATGGAAGGAAACAAGAAAAGCTGTTGGGACGTTTTTTACCTTTGAGTGAGATGCTTGGGCTCTTCTTCCTCTTTTCCATTGATCTCTCCTTCGCTCAGCTCCTTATAGGTATACTCATCACGTCTCTCCTCTGTGGAGCTGTTATATGTTGAGTTTGCATCTTCCGGAGTGATGATTTCTATACAACCGACAAGCCGAAATTTGATATACTAGTTGAAAGGAGGGAAGAGCTTTCTTGCTTGGCCTCTGCCCAAGCACAACACAACTGGTAGTCCTCTCTGAGATGAGAGTGTTGCAATGCCACCCACAGGCATCTGGTGGTGGGCTGGCATGGTGAGTTTGTTAGCAATGTCAGCCCGAGGTGAACAATTCATGAAATAAATGTTTTTGTAATAAATGATTTATCAATAAAAGTTATTGATTTTGTTTCACTCCTTTTCTGACATTGATTGAATGAATGCACTGTAAGGTCCCTCTGTACAATATGGGTTATGTACCATGGCCGACTTGATAATCATACAACTGTTGATTCAATAATTGAATCATAGAGGATGATGCTTGGATGATTATCTAAGGAGTTAGATAGAGGATTCATCAAGCATCATCAAATGATTGTCAAGTGATGATCTCCAGCCTGAGTAGGGGATGTCAATCCTTTCTCATTAGGCTGATATCTGATCGACCTCTTGATGCAGGTCCTCTGCAAGGGAATAGTGATTCGGAGGTATCAGATTAGTTGAGTCAATGGGTTGACTTAACGAGATCGAGATAACCAAAGACCTATGATGAATACTATCACATCATAAGCAAATATCCTCTGACCAGAGACAGATGTATTGCTATATGTCTGAGTGTGTACATTTGGCAGACCATTAGGTTGATGACCTAACCAAGGTCTATACACCGGCGAGCTGGTGTGCATGCAAGGGCATATGAGTAATACGATCTCTCAAAGGGATCATCCAGGTTCACTTATGAACCGGGAGACATGAGCTCACTCATGAGGTATTGGGACTGATCAAATTCCATGCATGGTCATCATGCTTTAGAAGCATGACATGAATTTGAAGGTAAGATATATGCTTTGTGAAAGCATATGATCTGTACCAAATCCCAAGGACCAAGATTGAGAAACTTAGTGATCAAACCCTGAAGATGACAGTGCAAAAGTGATCTAGATCTTCATGATGATCATAAATCTTCCAGTATGCAGGATGTACAGGTATTGGGAATGCCTAAGGGTGATTTGATCATAAACGATTGTATAGCCTTGACGCTTCCATTTCGAGGGAGTGATGAAACAGGTATGGATTTTAGTGACTCCTCTCAGTAGGGAAGTGACCTAATTTTAGGCCATGTAATGGACATTGATCTGAATGAGATTTAGATGCAATGAGAAGATTAGGTTTACGGCCTTGATTTAATCAAACATCTATGAGAGGTCCAAGGGATCTGGATTTAAGATGTGATTTCAATATCCAAGTCACTATACATGGAACAATACAATCGCCCTGTCCTTATCTCCAAGTATCTGATGAGAAATAGCATTATTCTTGAAAGGTTCAAGAATAATTCCATAAGATCTAAGCATTAAGAATATGATAATTAAATGTGATTTAATTATCTTGATGTATGTGGAAATTATCCAATATAATTAAATCTGATTTAATTATTATGGATAAGAATGATATGGATAGTAATATCCAATTATTCATAATATATTATAAATGTGATTTATAATGTATTAGAGAGAGTTAATTATAATTTATATTTGTTGATTAATTATTAATGTGTATTGGATACACATTGTATAATTAATTGAAAATGTAAATTATATTTTGTTTTGGGTTGTGAATGTCATTCACAATTTTCCAATGGCAAGATTGCAATAATCTCAAATATAATTATGAATTATTTTTTGAGAATACATCCCAATAAAAGTTGTTGGATTAAATAATGGAGAATTTCAAGGAGATATGCAATCTCATGAGATTTCATGAGATTGCCCCCACTTGGTAATGAGTGGACGGCTACCAAGTCCTATATGGAATTGGTGGCCGTCCACCCTATTACATGGGGAGTCAAGATCTTCATTGAAATCATCTCCTAATTTGATTGGTTTAATTTTAGGATTGATGTATATTTGATTTATCAAATATATTTGATCTAAATTAAATCACAAGTTGTTGGTTTTTACCAACAACGATCTTGACCATTGGATTGACATAAATCAATCTCATCCATTGATTTTATATGTCCCATGGATTGAGATCCATGGATCCTAAAACCATATAAATAGAGAGGCATATCATGCTCTCTTGTACATGCTATTGGTAGCACATCTCTCTCTCTCTCTTTTCTCCATACACGTCAACCGTCTCTCCCTCTACTTGGTGGCCAACCACCAAACCCTAGGAGAGGTCTTCGTCGTCGCCTACGCCATCGTGCCGCTGCTTCGACGTTCTTCAGTTCTCTGTCTTCTTGGAGTGCTGCACTCACGAAGGAGACGTTCAATCTCGTACGATGAGATCAGGAGTTCACCGTGATTGGATCAACTCGTTGGATTGCGAGGACAACGAGACTCATCTCCGCGCTCGCAAGCTTCTTCTCCGACGATCGGACTTGAGACAGGAGGTCTCTTTTTGTAGAGACTCGATCAACCACGCTTCAAGAGGTATTGCATTATACTTGTTTTGGTTATAGATGAAACGATCTGAGAATCTTTCTTGGATCATGTGGTTTCATCGCATGATAATTTTTAAATTCCGCTGCACCGAACAACTAGTACGACTAGTCGTTCTTCGTCGTATTCGATATGACTCTCACGCTTCTGTGACGCGCTTGAGGATTTTTTCCATATCCTTCAAGTGGTATCAGAGACTTATGTCGAAGGTTTTGGATATGATCCGCAAACCTAGGACGACTTGGGTTCGTGGAAGTCGCGAAAGTTTTTAATCGCATTTGATTTTTGCACTTCTGTTTAGTGAATAAATTCGGCCCTGTTTTTTTATTTGTTTAAACACGAATTAATCACTTGGATTTTATTCCCCATTAAATAAGGAAATCATAGGATCTGAGTTTACGTAATTTGGATTCTGTTTGCTCGAGATATGGTTGTTTTAATGAACATGTATACACTGTTGCGGGAACTGCAAATCTTAACATGATTAATGAGTTAATTACTGTTTAGAGTTGCCTCGAAATGCGTGAAATATCACTTGAGTTATGTCCTAAATCAAATTAGCAATTTGTGAAATTGATTTTGTCTAATTTGGATTTAAAATGATTGAGATATGTTAATTTTAGTAAGTAGGGGTCACTGCTGAAATTACAGTCCTAATCAAGAACCATGTGATTGTCAATTAATGAAATTAATTGCTAATTTCAAGAAATAATTATGGAAAATATTTGAGAAATATTGGAAGATGATTATTTCTTTAATTGACTTGGCCTCAACCAATAAATTGATTAGATTTGATCTAGATCAAAATTGGAAACACAATCATCAAACTCCTTGCTTGAATAGGATTGGGAATTTGTTTAGCAAATTTTCTTATAATCAAAAATGTTTTGATTATTACTATATCGTATAATTTCGATTGAAGAACCGATGATCATCTCAAGTACAAATTGATCTATTTGGCATTATCCTTTCCCGAGGCGGATATGGTGTCTAGTTGGAGATCGCTGGGGTAGCGGGTTGCAACGTATGTGGTCCGTCCCACTCTCGTCGGTACTGACCATGACAGCGGGTAGGGAATTGATAATGCCGAAGAAATCAAGTTGTATTTTTCTAATTATTAAAATACAAATTAATACGTACTTTGAGAATAATACCATATATATTCAAGTAAAACAATCAAGTTTGATTGATTGAATTGGATTGATTATTAATTTCATATGATTGAATTGATTATGTCCAATTATAATTAGTCTATTATGAATAGAGATGATAATTCCCTTGGAAGAATTAATTATATGAATGTGATTCATGATAATTAATTAAATTCGAATAAGAGGTGGAGGATCACATAAGTGACATACATGGTCTCCCGTCAAGGCGAAGGGTTTCCGTCGCCAGGGATTGTATATAGGAGACGCCTGTACGAAGTGACAGCTCCTTTATGCAAGTGCATCTGGATCGGACTCTTTGCTTCTCGAAAGAGTAATGACGTATGCGTAGTGACCCCAATATCGGATCCTCATATTATTGGCACGATATTGGATTGCGCATAGCGAGTTCTATTCCTGTTGAGGGTTGGTTCAATTAATGACGGGTCAACATCACCTTAGGGGTGGTGGGCCCGGGTATTAAAGACCGAATTGAGAAATGCAAGTTGGACTTGCAAGGCGGAATGTGTTCCCACTTCTCTTTATTGGAGTTTCAGATTCTCATATTATTGGGATGTAACAAAGATAAAGAGGAGATCTCAGTTCTAGCTTGAGATATAGCGGTAAGTATATCTCTTACTTTGAAAGTGATTAAGGGAATGACCTTTCAAAGTTGACAATGCAAGAATATTTTGATTTAAAAACCTTAATAAAATATCATAAATTTGAATATATGATTATATGTTCTAATATAGTGCATTCTCAATTTCAGAAAATGAGGTCCGTGAACCCACTAAGCAGGCTTCTAGAGGTCAACCAATTGACCGGATCGAATTACTCAGATTGGATGCGTAATTTGGAGCTTGTGCTCTTAGCTGAGCGCATAATTTATGTGCTCTCGAAAGACAAGCATGGAAACCCTAAATCAAAGGAAGAGAAAGCATATAATGACAAGTATGATGAAGATCATGTCTTGGCTAGATGCTACATATTCGGTTCTCTCTCCAATGTTCTTTAGAAACAACATGTGGAGATAAGTACTTGCCAGGAGATAATGCAGAATCTGAAAGATATGTTTGGTGACATTAACCACACCCAGCGGTACAACGTTATGAAAGGACTCGTTCACTACAAGATGCAAGAAGGGACTTCGGTCCGTGAACATGTACACAAAATGTTTGGGTACTTATCGGAGCTGGAGACTCTGGGGGCAACCATGAATGCAGAAATGCAATCTTATTTCATTCTTTTATCATTGTCCAAATCATTCAATAACTTTGTGGTGTCATTCCACATGAACAAGCTGGAGTTGACAAATGTTGGGCTTCTTGCTGCATTAAAGTCTACAGAAGACGTGATGAAGAAAGATGGTCCCGTTGGTAGTGCAATGGTTGCACAGGTCAGAGGGAGGCACGGTCAGAAGCATGGTTCTCGGAAGGGCCCGGCCCAGAAGAGAAAGAAGAAGGGACAAAATGTTGGCTCATATTCCAATGCATCCACTCTATCGGCGTCAAAGAAAACCGACATATGTCACCACTGCAAGAAGCCGGGGCATTTGAGACGTAATTTCCCGGATTACCTGAAGTCGGTCGACAAAGGTAAAGCCGCAGCAGGTATGAAATCTACTTTTATCATTGAAACCAGTTTTCTCGTTGGACGAGAAGGAAGTTGGGTTGTTGATTCTGGTGCTTCTGTTCATTCATGCAATTTGTTGCATTTGTTTCAGGAAACTAGATGTCGTGACCATCCTCCCGAGGACCTTAGATTACCCGTCAAACACATCATTCGCCTAATTAATTAGCTTAGAATTAATTCATTATTATGAAAACCTGAGGAAATTTTTCGCTTCTTATCATGACATCGACAAGATTTATTTTAGCTAAACAAGCAACCACGAGGAAACTAAAAGCGGAAGTAAACAGTGCACCAGTACTGAACAACATGATATCCATTCCTTTTTCATTTCATTCATATTTACATGTTGGGGTTCCACAACACCCATATACATATATATAACAAAAATAGGGCTACAGAGGAGAGCACAACCAACAACTGTACAACTGAACTCCAAAAGATATACTTGCTCTGAAAGTGTATCCTCCAAAAAGAAACAACTGCAGCCCAACTACGCCAGCTACTCGGTCGCCAGACCCTTGCTTGCAACAAGTAGAAAGGGGACAAGCAAGCATCTGTCACAAAATTGTCAAGTACAAATTCTACACAGTTCTACTAAGGAACAATAGTAAGGAAAAGACTAGAACAGTTAGAAAAACAGGAAGGTAACTGTAGTGGACAAAAAGAGAACTAGCAAGTAAAAGTGGGTTAATTTATTCTTTTAAGTTATTTACTTTCTTTCGGAAGGCTAACAAGAAGAACACACTCGCTCACTACCACATCGTGTCTCCCTCGATCAATGGAACTAACCAAACAACAACTCAAGCCTATATGTAAGCATGTGGTCTTGGACCGGTTAGGACCTCGATATCCGGGTAGGACTTCAAGTCCAGGTTGAACCTCACACTATGACTCTGAGGTATGGTGTACGCCTCAGGGTTGGGGTGCCTCCGTAGGCATGCGATGGTATCTTGCATCCTAACTAAGTTCCCAACACTTCTTCTAGCTTTTTCTCTCAACTCTCATTGATCCTCGGTCGACACATGTAATAGCTCGCTCACGAAGGTGTACAAGAGGAAACGTACTCACAACCCTCTCAACACCCAACCCTCGTTAGTCTCTACTAACGGTACTGTCATCACTAGTCTCCTAGCGGAAAAGTCATCACTAGGCAGCTAGCGGAAAGTCACCCGTCTCCTACCCCATCACGAGGCCACAAGCCTGGCGGAAAAGTAGTAAAGGGGTCATCAGTGTCAACTGACAGAACTACAATTCAACTGGGCAATTGGTGAACTGTCACATGTATATTGACCACTACCCCATCACCAGGGCACAAGCCTGGTGGAAAGGTAATAATGGGGTCATCAATGTTTTATGAGGTCGTCAGTGTCTACTAACGGAATCTTAACTGGGCAATTGGTGAACTATCACATGTCTATCGATCACTACCCCATCACCAAGTCACAAGCCTGGCGGAAAGGTAATAATAACTATGGTGAGGAAACCCACGAAGGGATTCGTCTATCTTGCCAATCCAGTGGAAGTGTGGTCCAACGGAAAGGCAGTGGTAATACAACTACTACGCCACTGAAGGCAGGAAAGAGAAGAGGTAAGCTTGCCAGACCCGACTTCCTCTCTCGTTGCTCAACTCCCGGAGGAGAAGAGTTAAGAAAAACCATACGAGCTCGTAACTAACCACGAAGAACCCCCAACATAGGCTCTTTAAGAAAAACCAAAGGGTCAGTGGAATGGTCTAGACAACTCGTCAATCCCAAAGAAGCGTAAAAACCGAGCTGGCTCTAAGAAAACACGTGAAAAAGACTGGGATCCTAGACTCATGCTCTCAGTGTCCGCTACCCAAGCCTGAGCAACCTCATCTCCTGCTCAGGTGAGGGTCACCGCGCCCTCGCACAGTCGGAGTATAAGTCTCCATGACTGACCATATGTGACATCACCGTTTCTTTTATTTTTATGTTTCACACTAAGTGTCTACGATTTCTTTGCCTTATTTCATATCTACAAGTTATCGGTCCTAGACCCGAACTTGTTCTATAAGAACCTCAACTGATCCAAGGTCAGGGATACATACTTGTTATGATAGTCTCTCTCAACTCCCACTGAAGAACATTTATCTTATGATCTTGGCTATCTTATCGGAAAACATCTTTCTTTCCTACGTCCCAAAAGATTCACAAACAACCATAAAGATCTGGCTACCTATTAGAGGAAGACTTGCTACATGGCAAGTTCATATAGTCTTATTTTCATGTATGATAACTACATATATATCATTAAATTCATCCACAATTTCATAACCCATAACATGTGTTTCAAACCCACCTTTATAAGTAACAAATATACTAAGGCATACTCTAAAATGGTTACTAATAGGGGTTTACCCTTTCAAAGTTTTTATCACACCAAAATAGTGGCAATGTGCATGTATATTTCGTAGTAGTTCAAGGCAATAGTCCTTTTAAGTTCACCCCCAACTTCGTGGCTTCAAATACACCATTTAAGCATTCAATTTAATTTAAAGTCTAACATTTATAGGGTCCTTTAGAGGGCATCACATGCTCCAATCATGCATCTATTCTACTCATAATCTATGTGTACAACAAGCATATAGCCGCAAACGTAAGGCAATTCAAAGCACCAAGTTCTCATAATTACTCAAGCAAAGTTATAGCTTTCAAGACCACAAAATACACTAACAATCCATGTTTAAAGATAATCAAAACATTGGTCAATATCCAATCAAAATCATCAATGCTCAGCAATGAATTGCAGGTGTGCACAGTATCATATAGCAGTGCATCAATAGCCAAAATAATCAATTCATCCTCTCTCGATCCCTCTCCTTTATGGGATTAAATCATAAATTGATTTCCCATTTCAATATAAGGAGAACATGGGGACTTATGGTTTTTAAAACCTATTAAATGATGCATAAAAATTTGACTAAAACATGCATTCAACAATGAAATTCGGCCACAACAAGGTCCATGGACAGCAACCAAATTAGTCTCAAAATCACCACTAAAACCAATCCAAATACATGTATTTCATGGGTGTTGTATCCCCCATATATCCATAATCAAATCCACCAAAGGGGTGTCTAAGAATATTTCCAAAATCACGCATGTCCTTAGCCATAATTCAAAAATTTCAAATCTGAACATTCAGTGACATGCATAATAACAACAATCATAAACTCTTCATAACTCATCATATTTCTAAACTAAATCCATGAATTGATGGTTAACATGAAAGAGTATCTATCATTAAGTAAATACACTCAAGGAGACATGAAGAAACTCCTCAAATTCATCACAAATCTCGAATTTTAAGTGCATGGACAGATATGAAAACATTCAATTACTTGTATATAAACAACAACCAAATCATTTCCAAATCACCTCTAATTCTAAAATAAAAGCCAAGAATCATAGGCCAACTTAGTGGAGATACAATCAGCAAGCAAATATACTCAAGGGAACTCAAATAAGATCCCCAAATCATGAAAATTATTGGCCAACATTCAACACAACAATCTGAACATTTCAGCAAAACCGTCCATGTATAGCCTCTCTAAAAATTCCTAATCACATGCAATTTCGTGTCCAAACTCATGGATTGAAGGCCAACATATTGGAATATTAATCAACAAGTAAATATACCCAAGAGGGCTCAAGAAAGATCCCAAAACACATGCATAATTCGGATTTGAAGAACAACAACCAGATCTAGACACCCACAAAAAAACCGTCCACTCAAAGCCTCCAAATCCCAATTTTGATCATCAAAATCCCCAAAACAAAGACTTAATTCAAGACCTGGGATATAAGTGGTAGCAAATCTAGAAATGGCAGCAAAAGGGGGACTAAATTTGTACCTCAAATTCAAGCTTCAAAAGCTTGAAGAAGAACATTCTAAGAACAAGTGTTGAGCAGTCCACACCTTGGGCTTCAAGCTTGGATTTCTCTTCTTCTTTGGCCCTTGATCTTACATGTAATGCAAGATCCAAGATCCTCTCCTCCCCAGCTTTGATTTGAGCTCTTGAAACTCAAATTTGGGTGAGAAATGAGGAGTGAATCAAAGGGAGAAGGTGAAGGAAGGAGGGTGGTCGACCATAGCTAAAAGTGAAGAAGATGAAAAGAGGAGATACGTGGGATTGAAGGGGGGGCGTTGGGGGGGGGGACCCACAATTTCCTCTTATTTGCACTTAAGGCCCACCTATGAATAGTAACCCATACTTAATTCCAAATCCTTACTTAGCCATTTATCCCACTTACCCACAAATGGCATCTCAAAATTCCATCAAACTTACTAATGATTCATCATCTTAGGCTTAGTTAGTCATTAGGATTTAGGGATGTTACACTAGAAAACTTGAAGAAGGGGAGATAGTCATCCAGATGGGATCTGATGCAAGTATTGCAGCAGTCGTCGTCGGGACTTGTCGGCTATCATTATCTAGTGGTAGAGTCCTAGTACTTAAAGAGTGTCTTTATATACCTGAAGTCAGAAGAAATTTAATATCTGTATCTAATCTAGTTAGAAGTGGATATTCGTTCCTATTCTATAATAAATTAGTCATAAATCGTTATGATAAATATATTGCGGATGGCATTTTGTCTTCTGGAGGACTCTATGAATTGTGCATTGATAAATGTGTTATGAATGTTACATCCACTAATAATAACCCTAAAAGATCCAGGGTGGATGAAAATCTTTCGAATGAGATTTGGCATCAAAGGCTTGGTCATTTATCCTATTACGTCATAAATCTGAAACCTTTGAAAAGTTCAAAGAATTCAAAGCTTTGGTTGAGAACTGAATTGATAGAAAGATTAAACGGATTTGATTTGATCGAGGTGGCGAGTACCTCTTAGATGAATTCAAGGAATACCTTAAAGAGAATGGAATTGTCTCCAATCTCACTCCTCCTGGAACTCCCCAACTTAATGGTGTTGCTAAAAGACGCAACAGGACTATCAGGGATATGGTTCGTTCAATGATGAGCAAAGCACATTTACCACTTAGTTTCTGGGGATATGCAGTAGAGACTGTAATATATATCCTGGATAAGATTCCTAGCAAATCTGTACCTAAGACTCCTTATGAGCTCTGGTATGGGACCAAACCTAGTGTTAATCACTTAAGGGTTTGGGGTTGCTTGGTCCATGTGAAGAACGTGGACGCAAGTAAGCTACAATCTTGCTCTCATGAGTGTTACTTCATTGGGTATGTTAGAGATGGTATTGGATACCAACTCTATGACCCTGAGACTCAAAAGGTTTTTTTTCTAGAGATGTGAAATTTCTGGAGAATGATTTCCTTAAGGGTCAAGATAAATATGAAGTAAAGGAACTCATTGAATCCCCTGAGGATTCTGAGCTTCCTGAGCTAAAAACTGAAGAGATAAATAAAATGAAACACCCATACCTCTTCGAAGAAGTTCGAGGGTGGTTGCACCACCTGAAAGGTATGGATTCCATGTGTCAAGTGAAACTGATAATGATCCTACTTCATTTGATGAAGCACTTGCGGATCATGACATGGATAGATGGATTCTAGCAATGAAGTCAGAAATAGACTCCATGCATAAGAATGGTGTATGGACCCTAGAGGATCCACCTAAAGGGGTGAATCCCATTGGGTGTAAATGGATCTTCAAGAGAAAGAGGGGACCTGATGGGAATGTAGAGACTTTCAAGGAACGGCTCGTAGCCAAGGGCTACACACAGAGAGAAGGCATCGACTACGATGAGACATTCTCTCTTGTGGCTACGCTTAAATCCATCAGGAAATTTCTAGCTATAGCTGCATATCTTGACTACAACATCTGGCAGATGGACGTCAAGACGGCTTTCTTCAATGGATACCTCGAGGAGGACATCTATATGGAGCAGCCCCAGGGCTTGATAATTGAGGATGGCAAAGTATGTAAGCTGAAGAAATCTATCTATGGGCTCAAACAAGCTTCTCGTAGCTTTAACATCATATTTGACGAAACCATAGAGTTATGATTTTGTGCAGAATCCTGATGAACCTTGTGCATACAAGAAGCTTAGTGGGAGCGCCATTGTGTTCATTGTGCTTTATGTAGATAACATCCTTATCATTGGGAATGATACAGGAATCATGACCAGTGTGAAAATTTGGCTATCTCATACCTTTGAGATGAGAGATATTGGAGAAGCCTCTTACATCTTGGGTTTGAAGTTGTTCAGAAACTAAGAGAAGAGGATATTGGGATTGTCACAACATGGATACATTAAGAAAATTCTTAAACGATTCTGTATGGATACTTCCAAGAAAGGATTCCTACCCTTAAGACATGGTATCCACCTCTCTAAAGGAATGGCTCCTCAAACTGTTGAGGAAAAGAAAGCCATGGCTGGATGCCCTTATGCATCAGTTGTAGGAAGCTTAATGTATGCCATGATGTGTACTAGGCCAGATATCTGCCATGCAGTGGGAGCGGTAAGTCGTTACCAATCCTGCTATGGAGAGCAACACTGGAATGCAGTAAAGAACATATTTAAATATCTAAGACGGATGCAAGATTACATCTTGGTCTATAGAGATGGTGATCTCCATGTCTTGGTATATACAGATTCTGACTTCCAATCGGATATTGATGATCGAAAGTCAACATCAGGGTTTGTAATCCCAATGAATGGTGGTGTTGTGAGCTGGAGAAGCAAGAAGCAGGACACTACAGTTGATTCAACAACAGAAGCCGAATACATTGCGGCATCGGATACTGCAAAGGAGGCGGTGTGGTTGCGCAAGTTCGTACTGGAGCTTGGCGTAGTTTCCTCTGATACTCCCATCCCGCTGCTCTGTGATAACACGGGAGCCATTTCTCAGGAGAAGGAGCCCAGATGGCATCAGAAGAGCAAGCATGTAGAAAGGAAATACCACATCATTCGGGAGATTCAAAAGCGTGGTGATATCATCATCACCAAGGTGGCCTCTGCCGACAACGTTGCTGATCCTCTTACCAAATCACTGACACAGAAGGTTTTCGACCAACATGTAATGAGTATGGGTTTAAGGATTGTTCCAGAATGGTTCTGAGGGCTAGTGGGAGAATGTTAGCAATGTGAGCCCAAGGCGAACCATTCCTGCAATAAATGTTATTGTAATAAATGATTTATCAATAAAAGTTATTGATTTTGTTTCACTCCCTTTATGACAATGAATGAATGAATGCACTATAAGATCCCTCTGTACAATATGGGTTATGTACCATGGCCGACTTGATAATCATACAGCTGTTAATTCATTAATTGAATCATAGAGGCTAATGCTTGGATGAATATCTAAGGAGTTAGATAGAGGACTCATCAAGCATCATCAAATGATTGTCAAGTGATGATCTCCAGCCAGAGTAGAAAATGACAATCCTTTCTCATTAGGCTGATATCTGATCGACCTCTTTTTGCAGGTCCTCTGCATGGGAATAGTGATTCAGAGGTATCGGATTAGTTGTGTCAATGGGTTGACTTAACGAGATCGAGATAACCAAAGACCTATGATGAATACTGTCACATCATAGGAAAACATCATCTGAACAGAGACAGATGTATTGCTATATGTCTGAGTGTGTACATTTCATAGACCATTAGGTTGATGACCTAACCAAGGTCTATACATCGGCGAGCTGGTGTGCATGCAAGGACATATGAGTAATACGATCTCTCAAAGGGATCATACATGTTCACTTATGAACCAGCAGACATAAGATCACTCATGAGGTATTGGGACTGATCAAATTCCATGCATGCTCTTCAGGCTTTAGAAAGATGACATAATTTGAAGGTAAGATATATGCTTGTGAAAGCATATGATCTTAGTGATCAAACTCTGAAGATGACAGTGTAAAAGTGATCTAGATCTTCAGGATGATCATACGTCTTCCAGTATGTAGGATGTACAGGTATTGGGAATGCCTAAGGGTGATTTGATCATAAACGATTGTATAACCATGACGCTTCCATTCCGAGGGAGTGATGAAATAGGTCTGTATTTTAGTGACTCCTCTCAGTAGAGAAGTGACCTAATCTTAGTCCATGTGATGGACATTGATCTGAATGAGTTTCTGATGCAATGAGAAGATTAGGTTTACGGCCTTGATTTAATCAAGCATCTATGAGAGGTCCATGGGATCTGGATTTGAGATGTGATCTCAATATCCAAGTCAATATACATGGAACAATGCAATCGCCTTGTCCTTATCTCCAAGTATCTAATGAGAAATAGCTTTATTCTTGAAAGGTTCAAGAATAATTCCATAAGATCTAAGCATTAAGAAAATGATAATTAAATGTGATTTAATTATCTTGATGTATGAGGAAATTATCCAATATAATTAAATGTGATTTAATTATTATGGATAAGAATAATATGGATAGTAATATCCAATTATTCATAATATATTATTAATGTGATTTATAATGTATTAGAGACAGCTAATTATAATTTATATTTGTTGATTAATTATTAATGTGTATTAGATACACATTGTCTAATTAATTGAAAATGTAATTATATTTTGTTTTGGGTTGTGAATGTGATTCACAATTTTCCAATGGCAAGATTGCAATATTCTCAAAATTAATTATGAATTATTTTTTAAGAATAAATCCCAACAAAATTTGTTGGATTAAATAATGGAGAATTTCAAGGAGATATGCAATTTCATGAGATTTCATGAGATTGCCCCCACTTGGTAATGAGTGGACGACTACCAAGTCCTATATGGAATTGGTGGCCATCCACCCTATTACATGGGGAGTCAATATCTCCATTGAAATCATCTCCTTATTTGATTGGTTTAATTATAGGATTGATGTATATTTGATTTATCAAATATATTTTATCTAAATTAAATCACAAGTTGTTGGTTTTTACCAACAACAATCTTGACCATTGGATTGACATAAATCAATCTCATCCACTGATTTTATATGTCCCATGGATTGAGATCCATGGATCCTAAAACCTTATAAATAGAGAGGCATACCATGCTCTCTTGTACATGTTATTGGTAGCACATCTCTCTCTCTCTCTCTTTTCTCCATACACGTCAACCCTCTCTCCCTCTACTTGGTGGCCGACCACCAAACCCTAGGAGAGGTCTTCATCGTCGCCTACGCCACCGCGCCACAGCTTCGACGTTCTTCGGTTCTCCATCTTCTTGGAGTGTTGCACTCACGAAGGAGACATTCGATCTCGTACGACGAGATTAGGAGTTTACTGTGCTTGTATCAACTCGTTGGATTGCGAGGACAATGCAACTCATCTCCGTGCTCACAAGCTTCTTCTCCGACGATTGGACTTAAGACAGGAGGTCTCTTTTCGTAGAGACTCGATCAACCACGCTTCAAGAGGTATTGCATTATACTTGTTGTGGTTATAGATGAAACGATCTGAGAATCGTTCTTGGATCATGTGGTTTCATCGCATGAAAATTTTCAAATCCCGCTGCATCGAACAACAAGTACGACTAGTCGTTCTTCGTCGTATTCGATATGATGCTCATGCTTCCATGATGCGCTTGAGGATTTTTTTCCATATCCTTCAGTGTTTTCTTAGGAATGTTCCACATGACGTTCCAAATGCCCTCTTCATGTGGATTTCTTCGGAGGCTCCAGTGGTCTAGTGCGAAATCCAAGACTTTGTTTGAGAAAGAAAGCTATCTCATGGTCAAGCTTCTACTCTAACCCCCATCACAAGTCTTCCCAAGGGAGGAGGACTGCATCCCAAGAGAGGAAGGAGTGCCTTCAAGGGGAAGAGTGCGAGTGGAGTGTGGTCAAGTAGACGAGTGCACGCTATATCCGTGAATGAAAGGATTATGCCATTTTTCGAGGGTACGAGAGCTGGCTGGTCGGTGAGTGAGAAGATCACGCGCTTCTTCTGTTCCAATGTACACCTTTTGGAATGCATCACGTCATTTTGTGTGCAAAGGCCACAATCAATCACCTAACTATTATCTGCAGACAAGGGATGGAGGAAAGAGTCAAGAACGAAAAGAGGGCTTCGATTATATAGTTGATAGTTGGAGCGCATGAAACTATACAATAGGAGGGATGGGGGAAAGAGAGCGACGTATGAAACTATACAATGCTAGGTCAAGTATATGGGAGGGGAAGTCTCCCTCTGACTTTCTTTCCCTAGGAAATGTCATCCCCAACGGCTGAAGCAGGAGAGAGCTTACAGTTAGTATCCACTAGTGAATCCCATAAATCAAGGCGAAGAGAGACAGCTCTCATGATTAACTAGTTAGAAAGCAGGGAGGACTTTTGAGCCCCCATATATAGTTCAGCTCAAGTGGCAGCTGACATTTTGAAGGAGCAGTGGAAGCCTATAATGACGTTGGGGAGGACAAGTCAGACGAGTGGATGAGTGAGGGGAAGGATCCAGCTCAGTGGCTGCTTACCTAGTGCTATGAGAGCATGCTTGATCCATCTAATACAAAGGTAGAGCGAGTGTTCATAAGGGAGGAGTGAGGCAGGTGGGAGATGACATGAAACCTGAGGGTGACGTCAAATGCTTTGCCTTATAGGAATGAGGAAGGAATAGGAGTTGTGCCGGTCTTGGAATGATGGAGAAAGAGAAAGAACTGGTCAATCAAATGGCTATGAAATCTCTCAAAAATGTCGCATCTATCTATCTCTCAACATGCCCTTGAAACATCATCAGTGATGTCGACCTTGACTATGGAGTTCTTGACGGATTGTCGAAAGAGAGTGCGCACGCCCCTCAGGGGACGGGGAAGGAGTCCGACGGCTCATCCGACGTTTACCCATGAGGTCCCCCTTGTGAAGTGGTAAGATACTTTCTCTGCCTTTCGTCCCCTGTCAGCACCAGAACAGCTAGCTCAATAGGGGGAGCAGCTACCCGTCTGTCAATAACAACTTACTTACTTAGCAAATCAAAGGCTAGAGGGTTGACTATTGATAAGGGGTCCGCACCTCCTGGAAAGCTCTATGATCGCGGTTTGATCCCCTTTCATCGCGTCTCAGCCCGTCCTGTGTCAACTAATTGCACACCCTCTGGTATCAGACTCTTTTTTTCCATTATTGATCTGATATGGAAAATCCTGAAAAACCTCATCCCACGTCCTTTCTTGGCATCCCTGCTGGTATGGTTCTTTCGTCATCATCCTAGCTTCTTCTTGCTTGGCGTCCCTGGTCTGGTTCTTTCTTCCTCATTCATCCTTCTATATACTCTTTCCGACCTCGCTCGAATACAGCCACAAAGAAATATACTTCCTGGGTTCTGTACCCTTCTACCCACCGGAGGGTGAAAGAAGTATACACGATAGGAATAACATACATACGTGGCACATCACTCACCGGGAAGGGGAATCTCCAATGCGTACTCACATCTATTAATATAATAGAAGACTCATTAACTGACACTGACCTAACGGGCCATAACTGACATTTTCTTTCTTTATCGTGTTTTCTACGTCATTATAAAAGCATGCCTAGTGACTGAACACGGTGCGTCATGGATAGAGTACGGGTCAGATTGGTAGCTGTCTCGAGGGTCATAGCGATTTGGGTCATTCCCGGTCCTGGGACTTTCAACAAAGTCTGCCCGAACCTGAAATTGTAGCCGCTTGAACAGACCCAGACTATCTTATATGTTAAAGACCGACCCAGCTGAGACTTCGATACAAAGCAAGCACAGAACCAACGAAGAGAGGTGACGAGCGGAGGCCCTACTCTATTATAAGCTCAGACAAACATCTTTCTCCTTGAACCCATTTCCTCGACCTCTCGATCCTCCCATAACATAAGCAGAATCAGAGCTTTCTGTGGTCTGGCCAATAAATCAGAGCTAGCAGCTTTCCGCGGAGCTTCTGGTCGAGCGAAATGGCTATATAAATCTTTGTCGAGATATTGAGGATTGGTCTATATGACAAGTTAGTTCTTCACCCACATTTGTCTTCTGAAGATATATATGGCCAGGGTCTATTTATTAAGCAGATATATTAGGCTGAAGCAGGCTTAACACATGTCGGAGGGTTTACCACCCTACTCATCTGCGGCATGAGAGTCAAGTTGCTTGTAAATCATCCTACCACTTGTGATGTGTGAGCGATAAAGAGGTCAATCCCAGTTTAGTTAGCCTTAGGATTGCTGACTCGCAGGCTTGCACGCATGACTCCTAGGTCTCTGTCAAAGATTTTACGGTTCAAGGATCTCTCTCTCTCTAACAGACCTCTGAAATGAGTCCGACCTTCCCTTTGACCCCTCTGCTACATCCTCCTGCTGTTAGTCATCTCCCGCTTCGCATGTTGGTCCCTTCAGGAAGTTGTCTCTGCCTATCCGCAAGAAAAGAGTTGGGACGAGGCTCTGGTGTCCATCTAGTCATCTTCAGCACCGTGAAGTCAATGAGTGGTCAATATCAAGTAGAGGAAGTTTGATTTCTATTCTATCTAGCAAAGAGTAAGATAGTCTTCTGAATTATTAGCAATGGGAGCCTGTATATAAAGTCTATCTACGACGTGGGTCTAGGCTTTCCTTCCAAAATAACTAGGAAAGGCGGGCCATCCGTCGTCTGCTCTTCGTACAACCTCTTACATGCTTGCCCTATTAACCTGCAGTCACCTCCTGCGTGCGGACCCTTCTCCTTTAACAGGCTAATATATAGTAGACTTCGCCCTTTCCACTGAGGATTGATAGTAGATTCCGGCCACCCTCTTCTCAATAGTCTCCCTGATATATAATCGGAATTGCTCACTACATACCTGAGTTCTTCTATCTTGCTACGGGGAGAGCCGGAGGTGCACACCTGGCTGCTGGTACAAAGGAAGGGGCTAAATCAAGAGCGAAGAATAGCAGCTTTCCCGGGTCCCAATTGTATAATGAATTCGGGCTAAGAAAAGAGATGGTCGGACATTTCTCCTTCCGTCGTTGAATCACATATCTATAAAAGCTCGCTCCTCCACCTCATGCAAGATAGACAAACCTTCCTCCTCCCTTGTTTACGTTGGTTTCATAACTAAGGGGCTACTACTGGACGTGCGGAGCTTTTATCAACGGTTAAGTAAATCATCCTAAACTGGCCAGCCTAACTACGTCCTTTTGTCCTTTCTTTCTGCAGTCTTAATGGAATCAAGGAAACCATCAGTCTTTCCGTCTTTGTTTTGCATGATACGGGAAGACAACTGGTATCTGGCATTCCCTAATGGTTATATTCTAGTTTTGGCGAAAAAAGAGCTAAGAAAGGAAAGGAGCATACATCAAGAGAGAGTTGAATTAGGTGTGGAAGCGGTGAAGAAGAGTCAGCCCGCAACTAGCAACGCGATAGTAGAGGGGAGCCCGAGTGGGTATTAGCAACCACTATCTCCTCCGCAACTATATATTCCGAGGTTGGGGTAGATAGAGGAAGAAAAGATTACAGAAGTATTCCGCCTTTATCCGCCGCTCACACCCGCACAAGCCTACTTATACATATACATATCTGAACACACACACCTCTTCCACTCCTGTGTCCCACCCTTAAGACCTAGTAGCTCCAGCCTTAACAACATCAAGATGGCTCTTCCATTCTAGACTAGAAGGACGAAGAGCTCTATATCGAGAGATCGCTACTCAGATATCGGCATCGGATGGTCAGGAAGTGTGAAATCTCAACAAGTTTCTATTCCCGAGAGAATTGATGTCTGTTCACTTCCAATATCATCCAAGGCTTCCCCAGTTACTGACCCGATTACGACTATTGATAAGGGGACAGTCGTACATTCTTATTCATAGAGTTCGTGGGCTAGGCTTCGCACTGTCGAAAGAGCATTGACTTGTTTACGCGAATCAATGAGGGTCCAACTTATTCCAAATTTCATTGACCGATTATATACTAGTTGGAAGGAGGGAGCTTTTAATAGATATATATATGTTCGCCGACTTTGAAAGATTTTCTCTTTCTGTCCAGGCTCAAACCTAGGGCCTAAGCCTCTCGATCCGTCCCATAGAAGCGTGATGGTGAAGCCAATCCCTTAACTATAATAGTTTTCCTTCGGCGAATGCTAAACTAGTCTAGGTAGGACCCATCAATCAAGCACAAAGAAAGCCTAAAGGATAATGCAAAGGCCACAAGAGATAGTCAACCTCCCGTAAAATGAAATCGTGATATCTAGAGCGAGTCCTCTCAGGTGATGTCTAAGCGAAGGCTCACGAAGGAGGCTTGCCTCAAAATATATATATATATATAATTGGCCCTCGCAGAAAGGCCTGTCATAGATAGTCAAATAGATAAGACTCTTAGCCTCTTAAGTGCGGGGCTCGCACTTCCAGAGAGCGGGCATCTTTCAACTCTCTCTGAAAGTCAGGGAATGTGACTAAGGCTTGAGTCCTACCTAGCATAGGAAAGGGATAGCAGCGAGGGCCAGGGCTAAGTTGGAACATGATTTGAGGTTGATGCGGACGCTCTTTCCCCCATAAGCTCAGGAGTGCATCAAGCAGGATAGAACAGAAGCAATTCAACAGCCAAAGCCAAGCTCATCCTCAATTGGTGCACTACTCTGATAAGAAATCGAAAGACTGAATCTATAGTCTTTGGACAGTCTTCCGCAGCTCTTTCTTCTTTCTCGTGATCTCATCAGTACACGAGTGAAGTCCCTGGCCTCAGATCCAGAAAACAGGATGAGAATCGACGAGCCTTCCAAACGTCCCAAACTATATATATATAGCTGACGACTGGCTCATCAGGAAAGGACAAGGAAAAAGATATACATAGTCTTCTTCCCCGAGCAATCTTAGTTATTGGAAAGCCGCGCATCAGAGCTATATTTTGCATGACTTGTGGAGAGATGCTTTGAGGGCCGAGAGAAAGAACTCTCTTCAGCAAGAATGAGGAGCCATAGCCTTCAGATCAAATAGCTTCACTGGATGAGGGCTCGACGAAATAGCTCTGGAAACGGAGATTGCAGCCGCTTGAACAACCCCCAGCGGAATCCTTCAAGCTAGTTTCTAGAGAGACTTCCAAGTCAAAGAAGGATGCAGGGGAGTTGATGGGTCGGTCATGCGAGTTCACCCCGCCTAGTTGACCCAGACCAGAGAGAGAAGCGAATCCTATCTCTTTCACCGGCAGGGAAAGTCGGATTGAGGATAGTTACTAGTGAAGTAGAAAGCAAGCGTAGCGCTTCAGTAGACCCCTAGAATTTCTCTAGTATAGCTTTGGGCCTCTCTTGACGCATGACAGTGTACAGCAAAGGGCCTTCGCTTTCCTTTTTTGCTAAAAGGAAGAAGCTAATGGAAAGAATTGTAATAGCTCTAAGTGTGCTCGTAGGTAGGCATTTCTTCGCTTTCTAGCCCAGAATATATAATATAATCGCCAGTCTGTCGAGATTATATATTAGGGCTTAGGAGATTTCCTAATACTGATCCTATTGCCTTTACTCCTAGCACCAAGAGTAGCTCTATATACGGCCGCTTTGAAAAGAGTACGAAAAGAGCTAAAAGCAGCGGAGAACAGAGCAGCGACACTAGCTAGATTGTTCTCCCAGGCATGGGCAAGGGTAAGAGGACAAATCGTGGTTTGCAGTATGCGTCAGCCTTCCAATTCATCAGTTTATGGGAAAGAGATCACATTAGCTCTAGGTAATATGGGCAGGCAAAGCCTTTCGTCAGCCTTTCCTTCCCCCCGGGCCCCTACCCCCTTATCAATAGTTGCATCACATGACTAGGATAAAAGAAAGACTAGGCCTTCTCTCCATCCGAAAGTCAAATCCTGGATCATCGACTAGGTTATGATTCCTGCATGGAAAAAGTGTGTCAGCCCTGCCGCATTAATTAGGGGGGACCAGACTAATTCAAAAGAAGAGTGGCAAGAGGTAAGCATTCAAAGCAAAAGTAGTTCATGAGACATGGATATGATTATATACCTGAATTGCGCTGGACTGGTTGATTATTAGCTATTAGAGCTGAAGAATTGGCATAATGAATGCAATTGTAGGCTCATTAGCTCGCTTCCACTCCGAGGGAAACTAAGCTAGCCCTAGCGGAGTTCTTGGGACTTTGACTTGTCAAGGGAAGCCGTACATGAAAGAGTCGATTGCGCTACGAGCTTTCTGCTTGGCGTAGAGAGAGAGAGAGAGAGAGGTGGAAGGTCCAAGCAAAGTCCGCTAGAGGCGACTCCTTGATCCATTATGATCTTTCCCGGGCAAAGGAGACGTAGAGGCAGGATAGGCCTTTCCCTGCTTTAGTTGTCAGAAGAATCATGCAACTGCCATTTCCAAGCCGACAATCACGGGAAAACCAATCAACCACCACTTGCCATGTCAACTTCATCCTAGCCCTCGATCGAGCAGCCTTCTAATTCAATAGTTAGCATTTAGGCCATGTCATTTATTATTTCTTAATGTAGAGCTCATTGAACCGCAACTATATAAATCTATATAATGAGGGTTCGGGGGTGGACACTTATTCAATTTCTCACCTCCTATAGTGACGTTGGTCTCAAAGACTGATAGGATAGTGGAATCAGCGCTTTTGATGGCAAGGAGGGGGCTTACAAGAGGGTGGTGTAGGATTTGGTTAGATCCTCAAGCACATCACAGAAGCGTGAGCGTCGTATCGAATACGACGAGGAGCGACTAGTCGCACTAGTTGCTCGATGCAGCGGAAATTAAAATTTTTTTCATGCGACGAAACCACATGATCCAAGAACACTTCTCGAATCATTTTTTCTAAACCACAAACAAGTAATAGGATTACCTCTTGAAGTGTGGTTGCGATCGAGTCTCTAAATGAAGAGACCTCCTATCTCAAGTCTGATCCGACGGAGGAGACGCTTGCGAGAGCGGGGATGAATAACGTGTTTCTCACAATACATGTTGATGATCCAAGCGGTGGATCTCCTGATCTCGAGACACGAGATCCAACGTCTTCTTCACGAGCGAGACACACCGAAGGAGACGAAAATCCACGAGCAAACAATCGGGCAGCATAACGACGACGCTGCGACGATGGAGACTCTCTCTAGGGCATCCATGGTGGACGTCCATGAGAGGAGGAGAGAGGGCTATCATGTAGAGAGAAAGAGAGAAAGAGAGAGAGAGAGACTTATGTTCTCTTGTGTGTTAAGAAGAGCAAAGGGGTGCTTCTCCTTTTATAATATTTTGGCATCCATGGATCTCAATCCATGGATTACACAAATCCCATGGCTAACATTGATTTGTGTTTCTTTAAATGGCCATGATTTGTGTTGGTAAAAACCAACAACAATTAATTTAATAAAATTAAATATACGTTGAATAATTTGATTAACATTAAATCAATCTCCATTGGAGAATTAGGAAAGGAGGCAAGCCTCCTACCATGAAGGGAGTGGACGACCACCACATTCCATGTAGGAAATGTGGTTGTCCACCCTCCCTACAAGGAAGGTGGCTTCTTCTCCTATTATTCCATGAGATACATTATCCCCTTAATTTCTCCAATATTGGCAACAACTTTTGTTGCAAATTATTTCACAAAAATAAATTCAATTTATTTTGTGAACATTGAAATCATGCCATTAAAAATTTGTGAATCATATTCACAACCTAAAATAAAATGTGAATTACATTTTCAATTTAATGTCCAATGTTTATCCAATTCACATCAACATTTAATTAACAAATGTAAATTACAAATAGCTCTCTCTTATATATCATAAATCACATTTATGATATAAATCACATTCACATTATTCACGTCTTTGATAATTAAATCACATTTCATTATCTAAGATAACTCTCTTTATAATATGAATCAAATTCATAGTGTTCATGATAATTAAATCACATTTAATTATCCATTTTCTCAATGCTCGGATACATATATCAGCAATGAAATTATCCGGAACTCTTTCAAGGATAATGCGCTTTCTCCGCGAATACTTGGAGATAAGGACAGGGCGATTGTATTGTTCCACGTATAGTGTGGAAGACTCAAAATAATCCCAAAGTATAAGATTAATTTTACATTGTCTACTTCAAGGATTTATCATTAAGTTTCTCATTCGATCATTAGGAGTTGGTATCGATTATATACTTTTCAAAAGCATATATCATTCCCAGGTGTTGATCATATACTTTCCAAAAGTATATAATCAAACCTACAAATTCAGTCAAGATTCCAAAGCGAGACGACCGTTCATGATATTTAATCTTCCCAATATCTCATGAGTGAGCTCATGTCTTCCGGTTCAGTAATGAACCTATATGATCCCTTTGAGAGATCGTATTACTCATATGCCCTTATATGCACACCAGTGCGCCGGTGTATAGACCTTCGTTAGGTCATCAACCTATTGGTCTACCAAATGTACATACTTAGACATATAGTAATACATCTGTCTCCGGTCATAGGATGCATGCCTATATCAAGACAGCATACGATATAGGACTTTGGTTATCTCGATCTCGTTAAGTCGACTCTTTGACCTAACTAATCTGACACCTGCAAATCTCTATTCCTATGCAGAGGACCTTCTTCAAGAGATCGGTCAGATATCAGCCTAACTAAGAAAGGATTGCCATCTCCTACTCAGGCTGGAGATCATTTGTCAACAATCATTTGATAGTGCTTGATGAGTCATTAATCTAACTCTTTAGATGTTCATCCAAGCACCAGCCTCTATGATTCAATATTTGAATCAATAGCTGTATGATCATCAAGATGGACATGCTACATAACCTTAATTGTACTAAGGGACTTATTATGCAAATTATGTATTCTTCATTTCAGATTAGGAAATGATATTTGCAATAACATTTATTGCATAATGGCTCGTCGTGGGCTCGCATGTCCAACAATCTCCCACTAGCCCAAAGAGCCATTAATGGGCTAATCATTCAAACCCACACTCATGTGATAATCATAGGCTATTTAGAAAATATATAGGTAAGCTGATCAGTCACTCTGTTCTCACGAGACTATGCCAAGTCCTTTTACGGCACTGGCATATCCCCAGTAACAGTGCTCGCATCCAATGTAAATGTTGCATCTTATGCAACCAATACTTAATTTTGTTATAGTGTCCTTGACACTATAGCTCGATAATTATTATAACCAGTATTACCATAATCCTTATCAGAATACCCTTATTCCGGGAGATCTCTATCTCCTAAGGTATCCGTAGTTAAGACCTTTTAGATCACTATCTATAAAGTCTTAATTTCTTGAATATAGACTTTGAGATCACTATCTCTAAGTTTCATCATGTTTGAAGATATTGTTATTACTGCAATCAAGTGTTTTATTACATAGTAGGATTAGTAACAGATTAGTACACCCACTGCATGGCTGACATCTGGCTCTTTTGCACATCTAGCATACACTCAGCTTCTCGTAACTGATGCACAAGTACAAGCAGTTCTAGCATTCACTTCCTCAACTCTTTGAGGTGCTTTCCCTTTAGATAGGTCACTACCATATCTTAGGGGAAGGAAGCCTTTCTTGGAATTTTCCAGAAAATGGAATAAGTCCAAGGTGTACTACTAATGTGACAGTCCCAATACCCTCTTCTCTTTTGCTCTGAACAACTTCAGAACTAAGATGTAAGAGGTATCCTTGAGATCATATCTCAAGCTATGGAACAACCAAATTATAAAACACTTATTATTATCCATATATCATTCCAAATGATTAGAATAATATCTACATTTATCACGATGAACACAATGACACTCCCACTAAGCTTCACATGTTCATCAAGATTTTATCTGAAATCATAACATTTATAATTTCATCAAATCTTATGCTCCAACTACAAGAAGCTTATTTGAGTCTAATGATTTAGCTTGCACACCTTGCTTTCCTCAACCTTGTAGCCCTGGGGATACTTCATATGAATATCCTCAGAGAGGTATTCATAGAGGAATTCAATCTTGACTCATATCATGAAGATGTCATAGTCAAGTTGTGTAGCTATAGTTAGCAATATTCTGATGAGTTAAAGCAAGGTCACTGGAGAGCAAGTCTCATCGCAAGTGATGTCTTCTCTTCGGTGTGTAGCTCATGGCTACGAACCGTGCTTTGAAGCTCTCTACCTTCTCATCAGGTTCCCTCTTTTTCTTGAAGATCCATTTACACCTTAATAGGTCTGACCCTTATAGGTGGATCCTCGAGGGTCTATATACAACACTTGTATATGAAGTCTACATTAGACTTTTATTGCTAACATCCATCTTTCCATGTCATGATCTTTAGAAGCTTCATCATATGAAGTTACATCATTGTCAGATTCAATTGACACGTGGAATCCATCTTCAAACTTATTTGAAGAGGTATTAGTGTTTCATCTTTAATTGTCTTTTTAGTTTCCGATTCAAGGAGCCTCATTATCATCTTAAGATTAAATGAGTTCCTTTACTTCATTTTCATCTTGATTCTTTAGATAGTCATCCTCTAAGAATCACATTCTCAGATATGAGATCCTTTAAGAATCTCAAGGTCATAAAGTAGATATCCAATACCATCCTTTATTTTCCTAATGAAGTAGCACTCTCCAGTGCCAGATTCCAGTTTAATTACATGGAACCTTATTAAGGATATATAATGCAGTCTCTACCACATATACATATACTTGGAAACTAAGAGATAATTATGCTAAGATTAATCATTGATCAAATCATGTTATACATGATCAATTGTATCTCCCTACAACTCTATTGAGTTAAGGTTCATTAGGAGGGGTGAGATAGAAATGATATTCATATCTCTATAAGGTATTTCTTAAATTCATCTAATAGGTACAAGCTACCTTGGTTAGATCAAATTCATTTCATCTTCCTTCAAACTTCGGTTCTAAACCGAAATTGTGAAATCTTTGAACATTTCAAAGGTTTCTTAGGTGAAGAGAAGAAATTTCATATCATACATAATCATAAATAGATATCACATATCCATAATGTATATTATGATATAGATGATTCACATACATCAATATGTATGAGATCCTGAACACATTGACATCTTACACCTTTCCCCAAGAAGGGTGTATTGGACATTTTACTTTGAATACAATATTCATAGGTATGCAAGTTTTGAAATTTTAGACATTCTAAAGTTTCATCTCTTACTTGTCCATTGATCTCATCAATAGACATATGTCCAAAACATGATGCCAGATCATTGTCAAATGATCTTTATCCTCCTATTGATCTTTAAAGGTTTAATGTTCAGTATTAGAAATATTAATGAACCATTCATTAATTTTCTAATTTAGTGGAGTTCACTAGATGTTAGAATACTATCTGAAATATCCCCATCATAACTCTTTATGATAGGTCTATTTCAGAATTCATGTCTATTTCCAACATTTAGAAACAAATAATGAGTGTATTCTAATATCTAGGTCATAGAGACATTCTCTAAGACTAAGAGCTCTCCCACTGAAATTATAAAGTATATCAATCCAATAGAGATTGTTGCAACAATTGCATCAATATCCATGTGGATGATTGTTAAACCTTTAATATCAAATTTCTAATCTTCTAATACATATGCAACCGACACGTGTCATTAGAAGATTGAGATACCATTATTAGACTTTATTTTATCAAATAAGTTAGTCAATTTCAATGATTATATGTAGATTATTCCGATGTACTATCCGATTCCTTCTCTAAGGATTACAGATAGATTTGATAATCATAATATCAACACATCAACTTATTACAGTATTGGTATTCATCCAACTCTTTGGATGTCATATGGAAGTCACAGAAGTACAGTCAATTCTTTGACTATACTTCTCACTTGGGTCCAACCCATGCTTCCATTGCGCTCCCTTTATCTATAAGCAGCCATTGCTCAAGACAAGGGATCTCTTATGTTGAAAACAAAAATTTCAATATAAGAGTATTTCAACATTTATACATGCTTCATTCAATTCATACAATATGAATATAATGAAGCATCATGAATGTCCAGAGTATAGACAATAGAATGATGACACTCATCGTATCTATATCCATCTAAACTCTCAAGACATTGGTTCAGGTAGGTACTCAAACAATTTCAATACATCATCTCTTATAGAGCCACCATTCTGCATGATGCAGAGAATCATGTCATTCATGATAAAATGTCAAGAGCACATATGTGTGCCATAATATCTTTTTAGAAGTTTATAAGGATTATTTGACTATTACGATCATCATTGACATGTCGCTTCCAAAGTACATTCAATGAGAGATCAATATTATAGAGGCATACAAACCCTTGGGTTTATAGTCCTATTATCTATTTAATTGTCATTCCTCATTATTATGAGAAAAAATGCTTATTGCAGCCACATACATTATGTGTCCAAATGCAAGTACAATATCTTGATCATGGACCCAATCCATGATATTTTACTGGTTATTGTTGAGTATAATATTGAGTGGGTTCAATGAAGGATTATCTAAAATAAGAAATTTGCATAAGTGCATATATTTATATATATACAATTTTACTTTGATTTAGGAGTTTTTATATCAAAGTTGTCTTGTCAACATTGAAAGTTCATTCCCTTAATCACTTTCAATGTAAGAGATACTTACCATTATATCTCAGCAAGAACTGGGATCTCCTTCCTTATATTTGTTATATCCTGTGACACCCGCCCCTCCGGCTACCGAAACCGACGAGACGGGAGCGTCGGACCTACGGTCCAAATACGCCCATGATCTATGATACTCAGCAAACCATCTTATGCACATTAGATTAACATTTGAAATATAAATAACAACATGAGAATAATGTGAAATGGAAATAAAAATACAACATCTATTCTGATCAATACTCATCAAGTCCATGTCCATGATATGAGATGCATCAGAAAGTCTCAAACTTTGTAGAAAAACTCTCCACATATCTCACTACAAAGTCTCTCAGAATAACATAAAATAAAGCGGAAGTAAATAAATTTCTCTAAGCAGGACGCACCCTGCCTGATGCGAATATGACAAAGAGAAGTCTGATCTCCTCAAAAGAGCGTTACTGTGGCGGTTGTTGCTCAGGTACACCTGTTGGGTTCACACGAGGGTAACGTTATGAGCAATTGCCCAGTAACGAGACAAATATTATAACGACTAAAGTAGGGGTAAGAAAAGAATGTATACCCAATTTTATTTAATGGAATATGCATGTATTGAAACAATTTAGAAAGAACGCCAAGTCAATTAAAAACACATTCGATCACATTGATTTTATAAAAAAAAAATCGTTTAAGTTCTACCACAATGATCATTGATATTTTGACAAGTTGGTTAGAGTCCACAATGATATACAATATCTGGCATCCGATCATAAATTATTTATCCTTTCTCGTATTATTTTAGCACACGCAAGTACATGACTCGCAGGCCTCCGCTACGCGGGAACTTGTTTGTCATCTTGGGTAAACCTCCAAGTATTTCAACCTCAAATTCTCCAACTTCAAACCATATCCCAGAACACCTCTCACAATAATAATACTCAAAATAAAATCAGATGTGGCCACATCAAATTCTACTCCGAGTCTTAATATTGTGTATAAGTGTGAAACCAAGAACGCCAACCACGTCACCTGCCTACTCCGTCGAGCGACTCCGGATGCTACCGGGCTGCTAGGTGCAACGCGTCACCCAACTCGTCCGTTGGGGTCGCGACCTTCATGGCATCTATCCGGGGCCCAAGGATGCATGTTCAATCACTTGAGACACCAAACTCCACTACCTGACCACCGACAGAGCAGACCTATCAAATAAATTAGATGAACTCCTGACCTTTTCAATGCGTCAAATTGCTAGTTGATAGTGACAACATTAACGTACATATTGATACATTCGTATGAATTGCAACCCATTAATTAATATAGTTATTTGAAGGTCATCGTATACAAAAAAGTGTGTGAAGTCTCGACTCATAGACATATCAGTGATAACAATAGTGTACCCATTTATTTTATTTTATTATCTTATCTCATTACGAAGTCCTGACCAAAGACTAATATTATTTATTTTGAAGTTCATGTACCTAATGATGGTAGGTAGATATTTGAAAACTTTGTTATGTGATATATTGTAGAATATACAAATGGGGTACATGACATATATGATTAACAATAACCTTATAATCGTGAAATTCTCGACGGTAAAAAAAACTAATGGGCATCTTGGAGAATATGAAATAGTATTCCATGAAACTTGTAGTAAATCAAAGACCAATATTCTCAATAACTGACGTGACTAAAATGTCCAGAAAGTATTTACGTTAATACCAATAACGTCTAAATTAACACCCAATTGGATGTTAGTGTACATTATTAACATAAACGTGCATATTGTGAGATGATTGACATCCCTCACCCCTTTTTTTTCCACCAATGGCATTGACATATAACCACGTATTCATAAATGTGCTCATGCATTTAAATCTAATAACAAGTGGAAATTTCAACGTTTATAAACGGATGCATCTAAACTTTAAGAAGATGAAGGGTTTATATGTTAAAATATACAAGATTATTCATTCCTTCAATGATAATACAAAAACTAAAAAAATATCATTAGAAGGTAGATTGGACAACATCTTTATCTACTCGTTGGAAATCAAATCATCAAGTCATGATAGTTTTAACTTGGAAGAGAAATCATGTATACCAAGTTGGCCAATACGGGGATGTTAAGAAAATTTTACTGTGTAGCTTAATTTTAGATAAATTTTTTTTAAACCGTAAGGATACCATCTAATGCAGTGTTCTATAATCATGAAATCAGGATATGCTTGATTTACAATTATTGTCAAAATCAATCACCATGGATCCATATACGGACAAGAGGATATGAAATCAAAGTAGTGACGACTATATAAACCTCGGGGCATAAGAATTTCCAAGGCTCTAAGGATATATAAAAAAAATAGAACCGGTAATCGTATGAAAACCAATTGCAAGGAGGTATAAAACATCGTTACTAGTATAAGAATCACATCATACCAATAACCAAGGCTCTAAAAGGTGTCCGATCATAAGGGTACAAAAGTTGTATGAACCCAACAGCAAGAGGAAGGTATAACATCGTTACCTCCGAGGATGTTTCCTCGGGATCTCCTCTCACACGGAATGGTATTTCCGTCGCTCGATCGCAGTGCGGAGGCGTGCACCACGGTGACCTTGAGCTTTCCTACGTGATGGTGGTTGCGTTTCTTCGATCGGAGTTCCTTCTCCGATGTCAACGGCGGCCCTCCGATGACTACACTGACCAAGATGATGGTGCTCCAATGAGAGGGGAGGATGGTGGTGGCTAGGGCTTTGGAGAGGGCAACCTATCATAGCATATTTATAGAAAGAGGGTGTAAATGGATCAAGTTTCGGATCCGGTTCGGATCCATATATGGATCTCGATCATCCAATATAAAACATTGATATCTTGGGCTAGGAATATCAGAATTTGATGTTCTTGGGCTCGTTGGAAAGATCTCGACGAAATCTACGAAAAGGCATGATTATTTAAATTTTTTGGATGCCAAAAATACTCCAGATTTTTGAAAACAAATACGGGATTTCACATCATAAAAATCTTAAAGGAAGTCTCGTCCTCGAGACGTAGGATTTAACGTATAAGTTTTAAATGTGATGTAGGTTCAGGCATAAAAATCTTAAAGAGAACGAAACCCATAAAAATCTTAAAGAGGTTTGAAATAGGGTCTCGTGATCATACCTTCAAAAAGATAGGGGTATTTCTGTCGCATATCTGCCTCAGGCTCCCAGGTGGCCTCCTCAACATTCTGACTTTGCCACAATACCTTGACCAAAGGAATGTCCTTCCGTCGCAACCTCTTGACTGTCCGATCTACAATCTGTATGGGTGCCTCAGGAAAAGATAGATTCGGTTAAACCGCGAGGTCCTCATAGCTAATCGCGTGTCGAGGGTCTCGAATATACTTCCGGAGGTTTGACACATGGAATACATCATGCACACCTGCTAAGTGAGGAGGGAGTGCTATTCGGTATGCTACCTTCCCAATACGTGTCAAAATCTCGAAAGGGCCAACGAACCTCGGTGCCAGCTTGCTCTTAATACCAAATCTTTGAATACCCTTCATTGGAGATACTCTCAAGAAGACAAAATCTCCGACTTCAAACTCGAGATCACGACGTCTCTGATCAGCATAGCTCTTCTGACGGCTTTGTGCAGTCAATAGTTTCTTCCTAGCCGTCTCCACTGCTCTTGTTGTGTCCTCGATTATCTGAGTGGAATAAATACCCTTGTCACCCACTTCCTGCCAACACAAGGGAGTGGTGCACCTCCGTCCATACAATGCCTCAAAAGGCACCATGCCAATACTAGCATGGTAGCTATTGTTATAAGTGAACTCCACCAAAGGAAGGTGGTCCTTCCAAGATCCTTGCCACTCAATGGCACATGCTCTGAGTAGGTCTTCAAGGGTCTGAATGTTCTCTCTGATTGCCCATCAGTCTGCGGATGATAGGCTGAACTAAGACATAGTTCAGTTTTTAGGGCCTTCATGAATTCTCCCCAATAATGCGATGTAAAACGAGAGTCTCTGTCAGATACAACCTCCTTGGGAATCCCATGCAAGCGAATAACATGCTGAATATATAACTTGGCCAGATCTACCGGAGTGCATGTCATGTTAACGGGAATGAAATGTGCAGACTTGGTCAACCGGTCCACAATAACCCAAATAGCATCGTATCCACCAACCGTATGAGGTAATGATGTCACAAAATCCATAGAGATACTTTCTCATTTCCACAACGGAATAGGAAGTGATTGTAACAAGCCAGGAGGACGCTTGTGCTCTGCCTTCACTAATTGACAAGTAAGGCAACGACTGACATGTTCTGCTACATCTCTCTTCATCCCTTCCCACCAGAAGTGTTGACGGAGGTCTCTATACATCTTGGCGCTTCCTGGATGGATAGATAATCTAGAACAGTGAGCCTCATCTAGGATGTCTCTCCTTAGTTCATCATCATTAGGGACACAGACACGGTCTCCCTTCCATAAGATGGACTCACAAACTCTAAATCCATCAAACTCCTCCTTCAGACATCGATGGAACAAGTCTTGTAGTTTCTGATCTGTCTGCTGACCATGCACAATCCTGTCCCATAATCCACTGTACTTAGCAGGTACAGTTACAGCGTCTGCAGTACTATCGAAGGGGTGCCACTCACTAAGTGTTGTGAGCATATCCCAAGTCTGTAGCCATGCTGCGGTTCCCTCGGTATGTGCTCTTCTACTCAAAGCATCAGCTACTACATTTCCCTTACCCGGATGGTACGAGATAGTGCAGTCATAATCCTTCAACAGTTCCATCCATCGTCTTTGCCTCATATTCAACTCTCGCTGGTCAAAGATATATTTGAGACTCTTATGATCTGTAAAAATCTCAAATGTGACCCCATATAAATAGTGACGCCATATCTTCAATGCGAAGACTATCGCTGCCAACTCCAAATCATGAGTAGGGTAGTTCCGTTCGTGGTTCTTTAGTTGTCGTGATGCATATGCTACGACATGACCATGTTGCATCAACACTGCTCCTAAACCATCCTTTGATGCATCAGTATACACCGTAAAGTCTAAGGAGCCTGAAGGAAGAGTGAGAATCGGAGCACTGGTCAGTCTTTCTATCAACGTACGAAAGCTCAGCTTGCACTTGTCGTTCCAAAAGAAAGGGACATCTTTCTGTGTCAGACGAGTAAGTGGTAGAGCTAGCTGCGAGAAGCCCCTAACAAAATGCCTGTAGTAGCCGGCGAGGCCTAAGAAGCTGCGTATCTCTGTAACTATCTCGGGCTGCTCCCAGGACATGACTGCCTCTATCTTGGCTGGATCAACCGCCACCCCTGCTCCTGAAATTACATGACCGAGGAAAGCTACTTCGGTAAGCCAAAATTCACACTTGTTGTATTTTGCATACAACTTGTGTTCTCTGAGTGTCTCAAGAATAATACGCAGATGCTGCTCATGCTCATGCTCATCACGTGAGTAGATCAAGATATCATCAATGAACACCACCACAAAACGATCTAAGTATGGATGGAAAATTCTGTTCATCATGTCCATGAACGCAACAGGTGCGTTCGTGAGTCCAAACGACATAACCACAAACTCATAGTGGCTGTATCTGGTACGAAAAGCAGATTTTAGCACATCCGCGTCCTTAATTCTCAATTGATGATAACCCGATCGTAGGTCAATCTTTGAGAATACCGCTGCACCTTGCAATTGATCGAAAAGATCATCTATTCGTGGAAGTGGGTAACGGTTCTTTACCGTCCTTTTATTCAATTGCCTATAGTCGATGCACAAGTGCATAGACCCATCCTTCCTCTTTACGAAGAGGACCGATGCTCCCCAAGGTAATGTACTGGGACGTATAAATCCCTTTTCCAATAACTCCTGCAGCTGTACTTTGAGTTCCCTGAGTTCGGCTGGTGCCATTCTGTATGGAGGAATGGAGATCGGTTGCGTGTCGGGTATCAAAGTAATCTCGAACTCGATCTCCCTTTCTGGTGGTAGTCCAGGTAATTCCTCTGCGAATACATCAGGAAAATCTCGTACAATTTTGACGTCTTCAATCATACGATCTTCGACGGGTAACTCCACAATATGGGCGAGAAAACCTATGCAACCCTGATCGAGCATGTGTTGGGCCTTCAATGCCGATACATATAAGACCTCACTATCTGAGGTGCGTCCATCAAACTGAAAGGTAGGTATGCCTGGGAGATGGAACACCATCGTCTTCTCGAAGCAATCAAGGCATGCGTGATATTGCTCGAGCCAATCCATACCTAGGATGACATCAAAATCTTCTAACTAAATGAGTAAAAGATACGCGGGCAATATGTGTCCGCCGATCTGCATTGCTACATTCTTCACTGCTTGTCACACTATGAATAATTTGCCCCCTGGGCCCTTGATGTAGTATGGAGATGGAACGCAGACTGGCTCTTTATCTAACTTGGGCACTAATCGATGTGCTAAAAAGGAGTGCGTAGCTCCCGAATCAAATAAAGCATGTAATGATATACCATGCACTGAAATCATACCTCGCACTACATCTCCTGAGGCGTGGGCCTGCTCCTGTGTGATTGCGTTCAACTGTCCCTGAGGCTGTGGGGGGGCGTTAGAACCTGCAGCACTTAAGGTTGGTCGTGGTGGAGGACGTTGAAAACCTCGACCCCACGGTGGGAAACTGATCCGTGTGAATGTGCAGATGAGAAAGTTGGTCGTATACTTGGTGGGTGGCCACTTGAGCTGCTGGGAAGTAAAGGACACTTGGCCTTGAAATGGCCCGGCTGTTGGCAGTGGAAACATCTACGATCTCCTGGCTGAGAGAAAGAGCCTCCTGAGACAAGGCTAGCACCTCCTGTCTTGCGGCTCTGCGAGTGTGTCGAAGAGCGGAAGGAAGTAATACCACGACTCGCCAAACCCTGCCCCAAAGTAGGTGTAGGGGAAAATCTGCTAACGGTAGGAGTAGTAGCCACTGGGTGGAAACGACGCTCTCTACGAGCTCTATGGAAATCTCGGCGAGCAGATCTTCCGAACTGAGGTGGTTGGGTGTGTGATGGACTCCCCTGAAGTTGACTCTGAGTTGCCTCCATCTTGGTAGCTTTAGCAGCTACCTCCTTGATGGAAGTGAAATCCAATGCAGATAGCAGGTGTTGCACATCGTCACGTAATCCCCTGATAAATTTCTGTAAATTCTCCTCAAGAAAAGCAGTAGTCGCTGACGAGTGGCAGGAGAGTTCAGTGTAGCGAATGAGGTATTCTTGGGCCGTCATTGACCCCTGCTTCAGCTAAGCAAACAACCTCCTCTGATCCTCAACCCAGTGGTCTGGGTAGAACTGGCTACGGAACTCGTCAAGAAATATTTCCCATGTTATGGGATCCTCTAGATGTTCCTTGGTGGCGTACCACCAACGTTCAGCATAACCTGATAGTGAAAATTCCACAAATGTAAGCCAAGACTCTTCAGGAGCATGGATCATCTGTAAGACCTTAGATACATGATCCATCCATAGTTCAGCCTCATCTGGTGTGCCTGTGCCGAAGAATTGGGGCACCTTAGACCTCTGGTAGGTGGCATAAGTCGTCTGATGTTTCTGCAATGCCTCTAAATCCTTCGACCCTTCAGGGTCCAAGGACACTGAAGGATGAATACTGCCCTCTTCCTCATGGGAAGGTTGATAAGAGGAATCTTCCTGCTGAAGTAGCCTCTGTTCTAATGCCTCCTGACGCTGTTGTATACCATGCACGGCTTGAACCAATAAGGCCACATGTTGTGCAACATCAGGGGCAACACGAGGCGGCATGATTCCCTGCGAGAATCATTATATCAGAATTTTTTTTATTAGAGAGACAATGGACACATTGAGTATGACGTATATTATTCTCCTTAAACCAATGACAAGGTCAAAAGGCTTATCATTGTATTTATAATTCAAATTCCACTTATAATCTAATATACAAAAGAGGGAATGGAGTATCGGGCTCTGATACCATCTGCGACGCCCCGCCCCTCCGACTACCGAAACCGACGAGACGGGAGCGTCGGACCTACGGTCCAAATACGCCCATGATCTATGATACTCAGCAAACCATCTTATGCACATTAGATTAACATTTGAAATATAAATAACAACATGAGAATAATGTGAAATGGAAATAAAAATGCAACATCTATTCTGATCAATACTCATCAAGTCCATGTCCATGATATGAGATACATCAGAAAGTCTCAAACTTTGTAGAAAAACTCTCCACATATCTCATTACAAAGTCTCTCAGAATAACATAAAATAAAGCGGAAGTAAATAAATTTCTCTAAGCAGGACGCACCCTGCCTGATGCGGATATGACAAAGAGAAGTCTGATCTCCTCAAAAGAGCGTTATTGTGGCGGTTGTTGCTCAGGTACACCTGTTGGGTTCACACGAGGGTGACGTTATGAGCAATTGCCCAGTAACGAGACAAATATTATAACGACTAAAGTAGGGGTAAGAAAAGAATGTATACCCAATTTTATTTAATGGAATATGCATGTATTGAAACAATTCAGAAAGAACGCCAAGTCAATTAAAAACACATTCGATCACATTGATTTTATAAAAAAAATCGTTTAAGTTCTATCACAATGATCATTGATATTTTGACAAGTTGGTAAGAGTCCACAATGATATACAATATCTGGCATCCGATCATAAATTATTTATCCTTTCTCATATTATTTTAGCACACGCAAGTACATGACTCGTGGGCCTCCGCTACGCGGGAACTTGTTTGTCATCTTGGGTAAACCTCCAAGTATTTCAAGTAAACCCGCAAGGATACCATCTAATGCAGTGTTCTATAATCATGAAATCAGGATATGCTTGATTTACAATTATTGTCAAAATCAATCACCATATGGATCCATATACGGACAAGAGGATATGAAATCAAAGTAGTGACAACTATATAAACCTCGGGGCATAAGAATTTCCAAGGCTCTAAGGATATATAAAAAAATAGAACCGATAATCGTATGAAAACCAATAGCAAGGAGGTATAAAACATCGTTACTACTATAAGAATCACATCATACCAATAACCAAGGCTCTAAAAGGTGTCCGATCATAAGGGTACAAAAGTTGTATGAACCCAACAGCAAGAGGAAGGTATAACATCGTTACCTCCGAGGATGTTCCCTCGGGATCTCCTCTCACACGGAATGGTATTTCCGACGCTTGATCGCAGTGCGGAGGCGTGCACCACGGTGACCTTGACCTTTCCTACGTGATGGTGGTCGCGTTTCTTCGATCGGAGTTCCTTCTCCGACGTCAACGGCGGCCCTCCGATGACTACACTGACCAAGATGATGGTGCTCCAATGAGAGGGGAGGATGGTGGTGGCTAGGGCTTTGGAGAGGGCAACCTATCATAGCATATTTATAGAAAGAGGGGTGTAAATGGATCAAGTTTCGGATCCGGTTCGGATCCATATATGGATCTCGATCATCCAATATAAAACATTGATATCTTGGGCTAGGAATATCAGAATTTAATGTTCTTGGGCTCGTTGGAAAGATCTCGACGAAATCTACGAAAAGGCATGATTATTTGAATTTTTTGGATGCCAAAAATACTCCATATTTTTGAAAAAAAATAAGGGATTTCACATATCCCAATAATATGAGAACCTGTAGCTCAGATAAAAAGAAGCGAGAAACACATTCTGTCTTGCAAGTCCAACTTGCATCTCCCAATTCGATCTTTAACATCCGGACCCACCACACCTAAGTTGATGTTGACCCGTCATTAATTGAACCAACCGTCAACAAGAATACAACTCGCTATGCGCAATCCAATATCGCCCAATAATATGAGGACCTGATATTGGGGTCACTACGCATACGTACTTACTCTTTTGAGAAGCGAAGAGCCTGATCCAAATGGATCATATGCAGGAGTTGTCACTTCGGATAGGCATCTCTGATCGTCGAAAATCGAAGTGCGTAAATCGATGTGAAAACTGAGTCGTTGTGCACAAAAGATAGAGGACAAATCAATAATAAAATTTGTATCCGAGCTCAAATTAACAAAGCACACATGAGATGTGTGCGTGTATAGTAGAGAGTTACGGGTCGAACACTGGGAGGCATATTGGATATATGTCAAACTATCATTCCTATGCAAGATGACTCTGAATCAAAGAGAGTGAATATCAATTGCAACTTGGATAAGAAATACAACATTTGCAAATAAAGTTCTCGTTCAAATGGTTTAATCATTCAAAATAGCATATAACTTCTGATCAACACGAATTAGAACTGACATGAAACGATAAATGCAGCATGACAAGAAGATATCGGAGTACCGGCAACAAAAAATTCAGATGTTAAAACTCGGATTATTCAAATCAGCATGTAAAAACCGTAAGCTTCTCTGTCTTGCATTATCCAAAAGGCATGAAGCCCGTTAGATATGGGGGATGTGTGTGTAACACTCAAAAATACGGACTCGTATTTTTTCGCAAAGCAATGAAAGAGAGAGATATCCTCCAGTGTTGATTGACGACGGTTCAATACAGTCTCTCCTTTTCTCTCCTTTTATCATTCCTCGTGCATAAGATTACTGTATAAATAACAGTACGCTCTCCCTCCGTGGAGTGTCGATGTGCTTCTGAGTGTTGGCTCTAAGCTCTATGTGATTCAAGTATGTTCCATGTCTAGTTGCTGCATATTATTCCAACGTTATGCATTAGAGTGTACGTCCTGTAAAAAAAGATTGCATGGAGTTAATAAGAAGTAATATAAAGCAGACTTAATGAAAAACACAACAAACGAGTTTTAAATAAGACATTAAGAAAAGAGTTGAGCATAGGATTCTAAGATCGGAAGGTGCTGCTGTATAGAAAAAAGATGGGAGGCTCCAAGTCCTGTGCGAAATCGCGATGGAAAGGGTGACTCGCTCGACTATCTAGCGTTGCTTCCCGACCTCTGATATTTCCCGGCTGCTCTTCACGGTTCACAGCCTTCTCCTTTTATCGTTCTCGGATGCAGTAATCTTGGCGTAACTGCCGGTAGCCCTTGGATTCAAATGATATGCGCGTGATTCGGATCCGTTGTAATCAACCACACAAGGTTTACACGCTGTTGAAGTCAATTCCCGGGTGGCTGCCATCAATTCTCCTGATTTCTTGCCGTTTAAATGGCATGCATGAGATGCGAGATGGAGATATGATATCGTGTCCACCGTCTCTTTATGGAAATTAGAGAGCGTGCAATCGTGCTTTTAAAGAGACAGGCTTGCATGATTAATGGTGACATTCCGTTTAAAAGGTATGTACGCAAGATTGCAGTAAGTGGTGCCTTGATTCCATGGACCTCTGCGGATATTCAGACGAGGCTCCATGCAGGAGATGCATTCATGTGGGTATTTCTTGCATGGAAACTGTCCTCACATACGTAATAAGAGGATGGTCATTCTTATTTGTTTGTGTGCCATTCAATGAGGTGGAAAGAGAGGGAGGAAACATGATCTTCTACGTTTGGTTGCTGGCCCAACGTGATCACCGCTAATCTCCGTAATTTGGTTGCCAAATATTACCTAACAGATGAGAACTTGGGGTGGGTTTAATACCTTGCGAAGATTTCGTATACCAGAAAAAGAAGCCGTAGGCATCAAGGTATTGACCGTGCGAATGAAAAGAGGACGTTAATGTCACGGATTAGGCACTACTCCCAACTGGCATTGATCTCGCAGTTACTTGGTTCAAGTGCGTGAAGTTCGTGTTTTGACAGGATAGGTCAGATTTATGCACACAAGGGAGAGCGGGTCATATACAGATCCTGATTTGATGCATCGCTGAAGTTTTCTTCGTTCTCAGCCGTAGGATGCACATCAACAGGTTGGGTTTAAACAGGCATCATCGAAGGGACATTGGATAGTGTTCTGGACCTTGGTCATTTGATTAGTATATACAAGGGCTCCTGCATCTTCACGGACGGACAGAATACTTGAATTGTTCTCAACGTCCTGCATGCATTTCGCATGCAAAGTTGTACATAAGAGTACCCTTTCATTCTTTGGATCACCATCCTGTACGTGAGATGCATGTGCATGGAAATGTCCAAGGTTTGGATGGAAAAAAAGGATTTTAGCATCACAACCCAAGAGAATAGGTTAATTTATAAAAATATCCTTTTATCCCTAGAGAGAGATCTTGCAAGAAGGCCCAAAGAAATTACACGTTGAGAGCTCTCTACATGCATGTGCATGAATTGCAAGTATACCATTTTAGTTTGGCTTTAATGCAAAGGTCTTTGGATAAGATGGATTTGGGAACAGTGAAAGGAATAGAAGCCGATATGAATGCAAAATCCGACCTCAATTTAAAGGATTAAGCTCAAATATGTAATCACATTGGAAACCAACGGACACAAAGATGTGGCCATAAATCATGCAAACTCGATCCTCTAATGCTCAGAAAGGGCGATAAACTTCAAGTTGAGCTTAGAATCCAATTGATCTATGAACTCTCATTTGACATTATTTCAGACCATGATGAACGGTATTGATCTACAACTTGAAGTTTCCCAATTTGCCAAGTGCTCGGTCCGTGTGCAAGCCCAATATTCTCTTAGCACTGACACTAACTGCGGGAGGTACAACTTCCCTTCCAAGTCGGATCACCCCCGTTAGCTTTATTAATGATTTGGTTGGCATTTGTAAGCTTTATTGAGTAGGGTTCGACCATCTGCGTTCGAGATACGCCAACTCTGGCCCTACTGATGCCCTTTATCCACCTGCTCCTGTGGATTTTTAAACAACCTCGACTATTAGCACTAGTTTGCTACCAATTCTGGCACTGCTCAGGAGTAGTGGAAGCATCTTTATTGTTAAAAGTAGAGCGTACTTACATTATGTGTGGAGGTATTTTAAAATACCTTCAATGTACGGATACTTTAGCTTTGCCAACTTAAAGATATAGCTGTTGGGGTCATGTTTCTCCCTTGGAAAGGCCCAACTCCCTAAGTATACGGGCCAAGAGTCATGGGTGGTAAGGGTTGAACAGTTGTCTTTCTAGGATCCCTCAATTTGATAGAAGTGTCAAGTGTACTTGACAATGTTGTTCAGATGGTTATCTTCATGTCTAACAAGGGATTCAAGGTCATCTGGTTTCTAATCCAATTTGTCTCTCGGGTAATTAAGCTAAAATAGCCTGAATGGCCTAAGTTACATCAACCTCTTGAGTTTCCTATATAAAGGTGAGGTGGGGTCCTCAACAAAAGTTCATGGTTCAAAATCTCATCACATGCTTGGGTAAAAAAATGAAGATAGATGTGCCCAAATGGAAACAAGTAGATCAGAATGAAAAGTTTTTTTTTTGGGTTCAAAGACAGGGTTTTGGAAGAATTTCAAAAAAAAAAAATTTGGTTTTTTTTAAAGCAAAAACACAAAATATGAAACAAGAGATATGAGGACCTGAGGAATCCTAACTACCCCCCTTATGCTTGAGATGTGCCATGTCCTCATGGTCAACTATATGGAAGGTAAACACAACAGAGGACTCAGAATGCAGATGTGGTAAGGTGGTTCGGAAATCCAAGGTTCCATGCAAACTTTGAAAAACATGATTTTTTTTTTGAAAACATGCATAAAAAAGAATTATGTACAAGGGTGGATGAAAAATGGATGGAAATCTTTTTTTTTTGGTGGATTTTTGTAAATTTTCATTTTTTGGTATTTTTGTGAAGAATGAGGGTACTCCCCTTATGCTTATCTGTGACTTAGTCCCAAGAGACATAAGTTAGCATAAGTGAGTGCCATGAAAGTGAATGGAGATATGTATACAAATGAATGAAAGAAGAGAACGAGAAGCGTGGGTTGCCTCCCACGAAGCGCTACACTTTACGTCTGCAGCCAGACGTGAGACACCCCTAAGGGTCAGTCAAGAACTCAGATGGAGTAGTGGGTAGAGAGTAGATATTCTCAATACAAGGCTTAAGTCTCTGCCCATTAACAGTGAAGGTATGTTGTGTAGAAGGATCACAAATCTCGACAGCCCCCGAAGGAAAAACTGTACGTACAATAAATGGGCCGGTCCATTTAGATTTCAATTTACCTGGAAATAGCTTCAGACGAGCATCAAATAACCAAACTTTTTGACCTGGCTCAAATGTCTTCCTAGAGATGTGTTTATCATGCCAGACTTTGATTTTCTCCTTATAGATGCGGGAGTTTTCATATGCCTCATTCCTAAATTCATCTAACTCAATAAGTTGCAATTTTCTCTTTTCTCCCGCAGCCTCTAGGTTTAGATTGCATTCTCGAATCGCCCACATAGCTTTGTGTTCTATCTCAACAGGGAGATGGCATGCTTTACCGTAAACTAGCCGAAAAGGAGACATGCCAAGTGGTGACTTGTACGCCGTCCTATAGGCCCATAATGCATCTGTCAACTTCTGTGACCAATCTTTCCTATCTGGTCGTACAGTCTTTTGTAAGATCTTCTTGATTTCCCTGTTGGATACCTCTGCCTGCCCATTGGTCTGGGGATGATATGGTGTGGATACTTTGTGTGTAACCCCGTACTCAAATAACAATTTCCCAAATTGATGATTTGTAAAATGAGAACCTCCATCACTAATGATCGCGCGTGGAACTCCGAAGCGTGAAAAGATATTTTTCTTGACAAAATCCAAAACAACCTTGTTATCAGCAGTTCTTGTGGGAATGGCTTCCACCCATTTGGACGCATAATCCACAGCTACCAAGATATATTGAAATCCTTGTGAGGGATTGAAAGGTCCCATAAAATCTATACCCCAGACATCAAAAATCTCCGCAATCAATATGGGGTTTAGAGGCATCGCATCCTTCTTGGACATTCCTCCTAAGGTCTGACACCGCTGACATGCAGAGGTGTACACATGAGCATCCTTATGCAGATTTGGCCAAAAGAAGCCACTCTGCAAGACCTTGGCAGCAGTTTTCTTGGCAGCAAAGTGACCGCCACATCCTGAATTATGGCAAAGGTTGAGAACACTCTGCATCTCATCCTCCGGAATACAACGTCTGATAATCTGATCAGCACATATCCTAAACAGAATAGGGTCCTCCCACACATAATATTTGGAATCCGAAATCAATTTATCTCGTTGCTGCTTGTTCAAACCTTCTGGCATCTTGTTAGCAGCAAGATAGTTGACAATATTTGCGTACCATGGTAGGTGGGTTACAGATAACAACCTCTCATCTGGGAATGTGTCACTTAGTGGTGGGGATAGTGATTGTGCATTAGATGTGAGTCGTGACAAATGATCAGCTACGACATTTTGTTTTCCTGCTTTATCCCTGATCTCCAAATCAAACTCCTGTAAGAGGAGTATCCATCGAATGAGACGAGGCTTGGCATCTTTCTTCACCAAAAGATGTCGTAGTGCTGTGTGATCTGAGTACACAATGACTTTTGAGCCTAAAAGATATGGTCGAAATTTTTCCAATGCAAAGACAATTGCCAGTAATTCTTTTTCTGTGGTGGTGTAGTTCTTTTGAGCATCATCTAAGGTCTTACTGGCATAATGGATCACGACAGGTAGCTTGTCAATCTTTTGCCCTAACACAGCCCCTACTGCGTAGTCTGAGGCATCACACATGATCTCAAAGTCTTGGGTCCAATTGGGTGGTTGGAGAATTGGGGCTTGGGTCACCATGTTTTTCAGAGTATTGTATGCCTCAAGGCATGCTCCATCGAAGTTAAAATCATGATCTTTGGCCAAAAGTTCAGTAAGAGGTCTTGCTATCTTTGAAAAGTCTTTTATGAAACGTCGATAAAAACCGACGTGACCCAAAAATGATCGAATCTGTTTGACATTTGTTGGGGGTGGCATTTTTGAAATCAAATCAGTTTTAGCCCTGTCTACCTCCATCCCCTTTTTAGAAACAATGTGTCCAAGTACAATCCCACTGGTGACCATAAAATGGCTTTTCTCCCATGATAAAACCAAATTCACATCCACACATCTCTGGAGGACTCGATCTAAATACTCCAAACAAGAATCAAAAGAGTGTCCAAACACTGAGAAATCATCCATAAATATCTCCATAAAATCTCCTACCATCTCAGTGAAAATCGCAAGCATGCATCTTTGAAAAGTGGCGGGAGCATTACAAAGTCCGAATGGCATCCTCCTAAAAGCGTACGTACCATAGGGGCAGGTAAATGTAGTCTTTTCTTGGTCCATGGGTTCAATGGCCACCTGATTGTAGCCCGAGTACCCATCAAGGAAACAAAAATATTCCTTGCCTGCCAATCGCTCAATTATTTGATCAATGAATGGGAGCGGAAAATGGTCTTTCTTCGTGGCTGTATTCAATCTCCGATAATCTATGCAAATTCTCCACGAAGTGGTTATTCTGGTTGGTACCAATTCGCCCTTGTCATTGGTGACAACAGTCAACCCCGCTTTCTTGGGTACAACCTGAACAGGACTTACCCATGGGCTGTCTGAGATGGCATAAATGATGCCATTATCCAACCATTTGATGATCTCTTTCTTTACGACCTCCCGCATATTCGGATTCAATCTTCTCTGCATCTCGCGGGAAGGTCGAGCTCCATCTTCAAGGTATATGTGGTGTGTGCAGTAACTAGGACTAATACCTCGGAGATCAGCAAGTGTCCAACCAATTGCCTTCTTATTCTTCCTCAAAACATCCAACAATCGATTTTCTTGATCGCTCGTTAGGTGAGCACTTATAATTACTGGTAAGGTTTGTTGCTCGCCTAAGAAGGCATATTTCAAATTCTCAGGGAGGGGTTTCAACTCTAACTGGGTGTCGCCAGATAAAGTGTTCTCAGATTCAATTAAGTCCTCAATATCACATGGGGTGGATAGGAGCTGATCAAGATCAGTGCTTAGCTCCTCTAATAATGGGTCATGGTCTTCAATTGGAGATCCTTCTATAAGTCCAGTGTTCAGACATGATTGGATAACTTCTTCCTCAATTAAATCCAATTGTTGACAAGATTCAATGTATCCACAATTCTCCTCTTCTTTTTTCTTTTGTAAAGGTTTCATTACATCAATTTCTATCTTCTCATCTCCCACAGAAAATTCAACGGTCCCTTTTTCACAGTCAACATGAGCCTTAGCAGTTGCTAAAAATGGTCTTCCTAATATGATTGGAGTGTGGCTTAGCTTTTCGGGAACTTCCATGTCCAAGACCAAGAAATCAACTGGGAAGTGAAAATCCTGAACCTTGACTAAAACATCCTCTAACACTCCTCTAGGTCTCTTAACCGAGCGGTCTGCTAGTTGGAGTGTAACCGGTGTGGGCTTTAGTTGACCTAGGTGGAATTAATCAATCAATGATGTGGGGATAAGGTTAATGGATGCTCCGAGGTCTAAGAGTGCCTTCTCAAATAAGGTATCACCAATTTCACATCGAATCATCGGGGCTCCGGGATCACGTCGCTTTTGGGGTAAGTGATGCAAGATGGCATTGGTGGTCTCTTGGGTTAGAATGTGACGCTCGGGTGTTTGGTTCTTGGACTTTGTATTCCTCTTGGGTGTGCAGATTTCTTTGAGGAATTTAGCATAAGCTGGAATGTGTTTGATGGCATCTAATAGTGGGATGCTAATCTGAACTTGCTCAAACACTTTGTGGATTTCCTCATTTGAGGCCATTGAGCTCTTCTTGGAATGGAGCTTTTTTAGTGCCTCAGGGAAGGGAGCTGGTATGGTGTGGGAAGATGGTGAGTCAGATATACAATCGTCTTCACCTAAGATCTCTTCATCTTCATTCTCAATGGGGTCTTTCCTTTCTTTTTCCTTCCCTTTTATTTGTGGTGGGTCTTGTGTGGTAGTCCCACTCTTAAGAGTCACGGCATGGGCACTAGCATTGCTACTTGATCCAGCTCCATTATTTTGTTGTGCTGAATTTTGAAAATTGTGAGGAGGTCTTTGATTGGGGTATTGAAATCCTGTTGGGGCAATTTGCATATTCCTTGGGTTTGGAGTAGGTTGTGAAGGTAGAGTTCCTTGTGTGGGTTGGACTGAACTTTTCAATTGGGTCTCATTCTGTCTCTTCAAAGCTTGTACTTCTCTTTGCAATTCAGTCATCATCTTAGCCAACATATCAAAACGGTCCTCTGAGGTAGTGGATTGTGATCCTTGGGTTTGTGTATGTCGGGACTCAGGTTGGGGTGGTGGCTTTTGCCCTTGGTGTTGGTCTTGACCTTGTTGTCTCCATGAGAAATTTGGATGTGAGCGCCAGCCTGGGTTGTATGTATTTGAGTGTGGATTTCCTTGAACCCAGTTGGCATTCTCATATGGTTGAGGTGGCGTCTCAGAAGGGTAAGGTGGGTTACAATGGAAGGCAATCGAACCTTCTTGGGGTGTGTAAGTCTGTACAATAGGTTGGTTAGTGTAGTAGACCATTTGGTTAGGAGAAAAATGTGAATAAGATTGTGGAGTATTTACAACAGGTGGATGGGTTGGAGTATGTACAAGTGCGACAGGTTGTGGGGGTTGTGGAGCAGATGAAGTTTGCTCCTGGACGTTGCTAACATTTCCCTCTACTAGTTTCGTAAGTTGTTCGACTTGTTTAGCAATAACGTCCATTTTGTCTAACTTTTTGCAGACTAATTCCATTTCTAAACTTGAAAGATTCTCCCGAGTCTCAGATGTGTAAGTTTTGATGTTTTTGGTTGGGTCGATTCTGCAAAAAGTTTTGATTGAGGCGTGGTTGAGAGAATTTTCGCTCATATTTTCAAAGAGTTGCCACGCACTCTCTGCATCTTTGCTTAGAAAGTTTCCTCCGCAGCTTGCATCTACGGTGTTCCTTAAGTCATCTCTAAGGCCTTGGTAAAATGTCTGACATAGGTGCCACTGAGGAACATCATGATGTGGGCATTTCCTCAGCATGTCATTGTACCTTTCCCATGATTCATGAAACAATTCTCCTGGTTCTTGGGTAAAGGTCGTAATGGCTCTCCTTAAAGCATTTGTTCTACCAATGGGAAAAAATTTGTTCACAAAGGTCTTCCTTAAGTCTTCCCATGTAGTTATGATCCTTCCTAAATTTCTCAACCATTGACTTGCCTTGTCTTTTAGAGAGAATGGGAATAACTTAAGTCGGATGTAGTCTTCACTTATGTCATGGTAGACCAAGGTGTCACTTATGGATAGAAATTCATGGATGTGTTGGATGGGATCCTCTACACTCTTTTCATAAAAGTGTGGGAGAAGAGAGATGGTATTCGGTTTTAACTCAAAGTTCCTTTCCATGGGTGGGAGTTGGATCCATGGTGTGAGATGATGGAGACCGGGATCATAATACTCACGGATGGTCTTTGGTCTCTCATTCTCTCTCTCTCTCTTTCTCGTCGCATAGCAGCTAATTCCTCTCTCATTATGTTGAATCCTGCCAATAGCTGCTGATTAATTGTATTTTGGTCGGGTGGTCCTGGGATTTGAAACTCATCATCTTCGATTTGATCAAAGTCAGGTGGTGGAGGTGGTTGTGCCATCCTAAATCTAGATGATGATGTAGAAAATCTTGTGGGAGTGATGAAGTTGGGGTTGAACAATGGTGGTTGTTGGGACCGACGACCGTACATACACAATCAAACACAAAACAATTCCTTTTGCACACTCAACACGTGATGTGCTCTGATGAGCTTATCTTTTCAATTTTAAGGTGTTATCATACAATCTTTAAAACACAATTACGCGTCCTAAAATGTGCCTCTAAATATGGGATTCGGGCTCTAGTGACCTAGTATGCGTTGTGCTTCAATCACAATCACGTGTGCAAACCACAGTGCATCAACCAAGTTTCAAACAGATTTTGTGAGATGATTTTTAAGGCGACCACTTGAGAATTAATTTCGATTTCAAAGAGAGGTTCGAGTGAGATTAGATTGATTTAAACAATCGCGGTTTTAGTGGTCTTAGTTCTTTAAGCAAGGGGAGAAAACCACAGAAATGCAAATGATGCGTGCAGGGTTAGAATTGCGTACCTGGCTCCCGCACTCTACTATGCAATATGCTTCGCAGAAATTTTAAATCTAATCAGGCACATGCAGTCCTAGAATGCTATGATCCTAGATACGTCTAGCAATATGCGTGCACAGAAGTATTTTTGATGTTTTTTTTTTGAAAAATTTTTAATTTGTTTTGAAAACCGCCTAGATTACAAACAAGCTAATCTAAATGCAGTGCAAGAAATAAAACCTAAGTTATTACAAAAATAATATGGAGGGGTTGAGAAGAGAAGAATGTCCAGTCCAAATTACAGATCAACAGAAAAATACAGGGAAATTTAATTTAACTACGAAGTGAAATAGCAAAGAAATTTTTTTTTTCAAATCGACGTGCGGTCTTAGACAAGTACGCCTGGTGTCAACGGATCTAAGGTGATTGTCTAGCTTATTGGACGGACTACTGGTCGCTTCGCGGACAAATCGAGATTCCTTCGAGCGTCGGGTACCTGAAAAAAAACGACGTCAGATTTGGCGAATCAAAGTGCAAATGAAAAGAAAAACAGACACATACGCGTCGCCTCCCCGGCAACGGCGCCAAAAATTGATCGTCGAAAATCGAAGTGCGTAAATCGATGTGAAAACCGAGTCGTTGTGCACAAAAGATAGAGGACAAATCAATAATAAAATTTGTATCCGAACTCAAATTAACAAAGCACACATGAGATGTGTGCGTGTATAGTAGAGAGTTACGGGTCGAACACTGGGAGGCATATTGGATATATGTCAAACTATCATTCCTATGCAAGATGACTCTGAATCAAAGAGAGTGAATATCAATTGCAACTTGGATAAGAAATACAACATTTGCAAATAAAGTTCTCGTTCAAATGGTTTAATCATTCAAAATAGCATATAACTTCTGATCAATACGAATTAGAACTGACATGAAACGATAAATGCAGCATGACAAGAAGATATCGGAGTACCGGCAACAAAAAATTCAGATGTTAAAACTCGGATTATTCAAATCAGCATGTAAAAACCGTAAGCTTCTCTGTCTTGCATTATCCAAAAGGCATGAAGCCCGTTAGATATGGGGGATGTGTGTGTAACACTCAAAAATACGGACTCGTATTTTTTCGCAAAGCAATGAAAGAGAGAGATATCCTCCAGTGTTGATTGACGACGGTTCAATACAGTCTCTCCTTTTATCATTCCTCGTGCATAAGATTATTGTATAAATAACAGTACGCTCTCCCTCCGTGGAGTGTCGATGTGCTTCTGAGTGTTGGCTCTAAGCTCTATGTGATTCAAGTATGTTCCATGTCTAGTTGCTGCATATTATTCCAACGTTATGCATTAGAGTGTACGTCCTGTAAACAAAAGATTGCATGGAGTTAATAAGAAGTAATATAAAGCAGACTTAATGAAAAACACAACAAACGAGTTTTAAATAAGACATTAAGAAAAGAGTTGAGCATAGGATTCTAAGATCGGAAGGTGCTGCTGTATAGAAAAAAGATGGGAGGTTCCAAGTCCTGTGCGAAATCGCGATGGAAAGGGTGACTCGCTCGACTATCTAGCGTTGCTTCCCGACCTCTGATATTTCCCGGCTGCTCTTCACGGTTCACAGCCTTCTCCTTTTATCGTTCTCGGATGCAGTAATCTTGGCGTAACTGCCGGTAGCCCTTGGATTCAAATGATATGCGCGTGATTCGGATCCGTTGTAATCAACCACACAAGGTTTACACGCTGTCGAAGTCAATTCCCGGGTGGCTGCCATCAATTCTCCTGATTTCTTGCCGTTTAAATGGCATGCATGAGATGCGAGATGGAGATATGATATCGTGTCCACCGTCTCTTTATGGAAATTAGAGAGCGTGCAATCGTGCTTTTAAAGAGACAGGCTTGCATGATTAATGGTGACATTCCGTTTAAAAGGTATGTACGCAAGATTGCAGTAAGTGGTGCCTTGATTCCATGGACCTCTGCGGATATTCAGACGAGGCTCCATGCAGGAGATGCATTCATGTGGGTATTTCTTGCATGGAAACTGTCCTCACATACGTAATAAGAGGATGGTCATTCTTATTTGTTTGTGTGCCATTCAATGAGGTGGAAAGAGAGGGAGGAAACATGATCTTCTACGTTTGGTTGCTGGCCCAACGTGATCACCGCTAATCTCCATAATTTGGTTGCCAAATATTACCTAACAGATGAGAACTTGGGGTGGGTTTAATACCTTGCGAAGATTTCGTATACCAGAAAAGGAAGCCGTAGGCATCAAGGTATTGATCGTGCGAATGAAAAGAGGACGTTAATGTCACGGATTAGGCACTACTCCCAACTGGCATTGATCTCGCAGTTACTTGGTTCAAGTGCGTGAAGTTCGTGTTTTGACAGGCTAGGTCAGATTTATGCACACAAGGGAGAGCGGGTCATATACAGATCCTGATTTGATGCATCGCTAAAGTTTTCTTCGTTCTCAGCCGTAGGATGCACATCAACAGGTTGGGTTTAAACAGGCATCATCGAAGGGACATTGGATAGTGTTCTGGACCTTGGTCATTTGATCAGTATATACAAGGGCTCCTGCATCTTCACGGACGGACAGAATACTTGAATTGTTCTCAACGTCCTGCATGCATTTCGCATGTAAAGTTGTACATAAGAGTACCCTTTCATTCTTTGGATCACCATCCTGTACGTGAGATGCATGTGCATGGAAATGTCCAAGGTTTGGATGGAAAAAAAGGATTTTAGCATCACAACCCAAGAGAATAGGTTAATTTATAAAAATATCCTTTTATCCCTAGAGAGAGATCTTGCAAGAAGGCCCAAAGAAATTACACGTTGAGAGCTCTCTACATGCATGTGCATGAATTGCAAGTATACCATTTTAGTTTGGCTTTAATGCAAAGGTCTTTGGATAAGATGGATTTGGGAACAGTGAAAGGAATAGAAGCCGATATGAATGCAAAATCCGACCTCAATTTAAAGGATTAAGCTCAAATATGTAATCACATTGGAAACCAACGGACACAAAGATGTGGCCATAAATCATGCAAACTCGATCCTCTAATGCTCAGAAAGGGCGATAAATGGGTAATGATAATGCAATGAATCATAGATTCATCAATCTCCCATATACAATATCTGGCGACGGAACCCTTCGCCTTGACGGGAGACCATGGATGTCACTTATGTGATCCTCCACCTCTTATTCAAATTTTAATCAATTATCGTGAATCATATTCAGATAATTAAGTCTTCCAAGGGAAATACACATCTATTCATAATAGAGTATTTTTAATTGGACATAATAAATTCACTCATATTAAATTAATTATCAATCCAATTCAATCAACAAACTTGATTATTTTACTTGAATATTATATATGGTATTATCTCAAAGTACGTATTAATTTGAATTTTAATAATTAGAAAAATACATCTTGATTTCTCCGACATTATCGAGTCCCTACCCGCTGTCATGGCCAGTACCGACGAGAGTGGGACGGACCACATACGTTGCACCCCGCTACCCCAATGCTCTCTGACTAGACACCATATCCACCTCAGGAAAGGATAATGCCAAATAGATCAATGTGTACTTGAGATTATCATCGGTTCTTCAACCGAAATTATATCATATAGTAATAATCAAAACATTTTTTATTATAAGGAAATTTGCTAGACAAATTCCCAATCATATTCAAGCAAGGAGTTTGTTGATTGTATTTCAAATTTTGATCTAGAATAAATCTAATCAATTTATTGGTTGAGTCCATGTCAATTAATGAAATAATCATCATTAAATATTTATCAAATATTTTCCTTAATTATGTTATGAAATTAACAATTAATTTCACTAATTGACAATCACATGGTTCTTGATTAGGAAAGTAATTTTATTAGTGATCCCTACTTACTAAAATTAGCATATCTCAATCAATTTAAATTAAAATTAAGCAAAGTAAGTTTCCAAAGTTTGCTAATTTGATTTTAGTAGAACATATGTGACTTGCACGTATTTCAAGGCATTTCTAAACAGTAACTAACTCCTTAATTACGTTAAGATTCGCAGTTCTCGTAACAGTGAATATATGTTCATTAAAACGACCATATCTCGAGCAAACAGAATCCAAATTACGTAAACTCAGATCCTATGGTTTCCTTAATAAATGGGGAACAAGATCCAAGTGTTATTTTCGTGTTTAAACAATTTAAACAGGGTCGAAAAAATACACTAAATAGAGATGCGAAAATGAAATGCGATAAAACTTTCGCAACCCTAACGAACCCAAGTCATCCTAGGTTTATGGATCGTATCCAAAACCTTCCACCTAAGGCTCTGATAGCACTTGTAGGATATGGTTAGATCCTCAAGCGCATCACAGAAGTGAGAGCGTCGTATCGAATACGACGAGGAGCGACTAGTCGTACTAGTTGCTTGATGCAACGGAAATTAAATTTTTTTCCATGCGACGAAACCACATGATCCAAGAACACTTCTCGAATCGTTTTTTCTAAACCACAAACAAGTAATAGGATTAACTCTTGAAGCATGGTTGCGATCGAGTCTCTAAACGAAGAGACCTCCTATCTCAAGTCCGATCCGACGGAGGAGACGGTTGCGAGCGTGGCGATATATCGCGTACTTCTCACAATACATGTTGATAATCCAAGCGGTGGATCTCCTGATCTCGACACACGAGATCCGACGTCTTCGTCACGAGCGAGGAATACTGAAGGAGACTGAAATCCACGAGCAAACGATCGGGCAACATAACGATGACGCTGCGGCGATGGAGACTCTCTCTAGGGCATCCATGGTGGACGGCCATGAGAGAGGAGGAGAGAGGGTTGTCGTGTAGAGAGAGAGAGAGAGAGTGAGACTTATGTTCTCTTGTGTGTTAAGGAGAGCAAAGGGGTGCCTCTCCTTTTATAATATTTTGAGGTCCATGGATCTCAATCCATGGACTACACAAATCCAATGGCTAACATTGATTTGTGTTTCTTTTAATGACCAATATTTGTGTTGGTAAAAATCAACTATAATTAATTTAATAAAATCAAATATACAATGAATAATTTGATTTACATTAAATCAATCTCCATTGGAGAATTAGGAAAGGAGGCAAGCCTCCTTCCATGAAGGGAGTGGACGGCCACCACATTCCATGTAGGAAATGTGGCCATCCACCCTCCCTACAAGGAAGGTGGCTTCTTCTCCTTTTATTCCACGAGATACATTATCCCATCAATTTCTCCAATATTTGCAACAACTTTTGTTGCAAATTATTTCACAAAAATAAATTAAATTAATTTTTTGAACATTGCAATCATGCCATTAAAAATTTGTGAATCATATTCACAACCCAAAATAAAATGTGAATTACATTTTCAATTTAATGTCCAATGTGAATCCAATTCACATCAACATTTAATTAACAAATGTAAATTAAAAATAGCTCTCTCTTATATATCATAAATCACATTTATAATATATATGATTAATATGGATAGTGCTATCCACATTATTCATATCCAAGATAATTAAATCATATTTAATTATCTTGGATCTCTATTCTCATGTTCCCAAATAATATGAATCACATCACATTATTCACGTCTTTGATAATCAAATCAAATTTCATTATCTAAGATAACTCTCTTTATAATATGAATCAAATTCATATTGTTCATGAAAATTAAATCACATTTAATTATCCATTTTCTCAACGCTCGGATACATATATCAACAATGAAATTATCCTGAACTCTTTCAAGGATATTGTGCTTTCTCCGCGAATACTTAGAGATAAGGACAGGGGGATTGTATTGTTCCACGTATAGTGACTTGGATATTGAGATCACATCTCAAATCCAGATCTCGGGCCTCCCATAGATGCTTGATAAAATCAAGACCGCAAATCTAATCTTCTCATTGAATCTGGATCACATTCACATCAATGTCCAACATTTGGACTAAGATTAGATTACTTCTCTACTGAGAGGAGTCACTAAAATCCAGACCCGTTTCATCACTCCCTAGGAATGGAAGCATCATGGTTATACAATCGTTTATTATCACATCACCCACTGGTATTCCGAATACATGTACATCCTGCATACTAGAAGACTCAGAATAATCCCAAAGTATAAGATCAATTTTACACTGTCTATTTCAAGGATTTATCTTTATAATTCTCATTCGATCATTGGGAGTTGGTATCGATCATATACTTTTCAAAAGCATATATCATACCCAGGTATTGATCATATACTTTCCAAAAGTATATATCAAGCCTACAAATTCAGTCAAGCTTCAAAAGCAAGACGACCGTGCATGGAATTTGATCTTCCCAATATCTCATGAGTGAGCTCGTGTCTTCCGGTTCAGTAATGAACCTGTATGATCCCTTTGAGAGATTGTATTACTCATATGCCCTTATATGCACACCAGCGCGCCGGTGTATAGACCTTGGTTAGGTCATCAACCTATTGGTCTGCCAAATGTACATACTTAGACATATAGTAATACATCTACTCCGATCACAGGATGTGTGCCTATATCATGACAGCATACGATATAGGACTTTGGTTATCTCGATCTCGTTAAGTCAAATCTTTGACCTAACTAATCTGACACCTTCGAATCTCTATTCCTATGCAGAGGACCTGCATCAAGAGGTCGGTCAGATATCAGCCTAACTAAGAAAGGATTGTCATCTCCTACTCAGGCTAGAGATCATCTCTCAACAATCATTTGATGGTGCTTGATGAGTCCTCATTATAACTCTTTAGATGTTCATCCAAGCACTAGCCTCTATGATTCAATATTTGAATCAACAGTGGTATGATCATCAAGATGGCCATGGAACATAACCCTAATTGTACTAAGGGACCTATTATGCAAATTATGTATTCTTCATTTCAGATTAGAGAATGATATATGGAATAACATTTATTACATAATGGCTCGTCGTGGGCTCGCATGTCCAACAGGTGGGCTGAGGCATTCTCAAATCAGCTATCTGAATGCGAAACGCGGGGAAAACAGGGATCGAACCCGCGACTTCTGGCGTGACAGACCAGCACTCTAACCAACTGAGCTATTTCCCCTCAAAGGCTAATATATAGGACGCCATTCTAGCTCGCTCCACATTTGTGGGGCTTCGCTTTGGGGCTCGCTTCCCACGACTCATCAAAGGTCTCACTCCTTTCAACCCGCTTATATATAAAGGGAGCTGAAGGAAAGACTTTCAACTGAGGCAGGCGGGAAATAGCTCCTTGGGTCATCGAGACCCTTAATATATACTCAATATGTACTAAATATATAATAGCGTAGCGAAGCGCTTTCTGAATCAGGCCTTTATTCAAAAGGGAAGTTTCTTAGTCTTCTCCGTGTAAATTCAAGCTCTTCGCTTCCTTTCTCTATATAAGTAATTGATCACGTCGAATCTACAACCTAGCCCCTCTCATCAACCTCTTTGAGTGCCCTCGACTCTGCAAAGCTCCGGTACCGCTCAGTGTCCGTTACCACTACGTTCAGTTCCCTGGAAGAAAGAGGCCCAGGATATATAGTAGAAGCTTTTCATAGGTCTCATCCTAGGATGATACCTTAAAGCGCCAATGGATCAATTCCTTTTCCGCCCGATCGGATTTTTCAGGTAGTATGTATGATATGGAGTGACTTCTTGCACATTGAAGTAATTACGTGAGCAGTCCCACGCATGCAGTCCTTCAGGACTAGTAGTCCTCTTGACTTCTCACCCACTTACCGCCTATTATCTACCTCTTATGCTTCTATCAAGGATAGGTAATCAACTACAGGAGACATATTGCGTGGGGCTTAGGCAGGGAATCAGGTCCATATATATAGCTCGAAGAAAGAAAGTCAAAGATAAGATGAGCAATGCAATGTCAAATTATTGAGTAGTAGAACTTCCCCCCATTTTTTCCCTTTCGTCCAGTGGTTAGGACATCGTCTCTTCATGTCGAAGACACGGGTGAGATTCCCTCCAGGGATAGGTACTGGAATTGAGGAAAAGAATATTGCGATTATTAACTTGCTGAGTAATCGCTCGCTTTCTTCTCGACTGCTGGAAAAGGTTGCTTCCTCCTTCTCTGCAAGCCCAGTAAGATCATATGTCATTTGATGGGCTTCTCCCATCCTCTGCTTCCCCACTTTCATTCATGAGGAGGCTTCTGAGACCTCGACTTTGCGCAACATCCCACCACTTGCTTGCAAGTGGCAAAGATCAGAACAAATAATGAAATAGCCGTTGACAAATAAAGCCCATTAAATACAAGTGAAAAAAGAATAATAGTTGCAAATAAAGCCAAAGAGAGAAAAAGGTCGATCCGCTGCCGCTTTTTTCTATCACGATAAACGCGATAAGCCGGGAAGGCCGGCATAGATGTATCTTGCACGCAGCAAGGGGATGTTGTTTGTTGATGGATGTCATGGTTCCGGGGTGCCATGATCCTTCTCTTCTCTCTGAAACAATCAATCGAGACGCATCAATCATCATTCGGCCTTTTTGCCACCAAAGGAGCTTCGCTTGCTTGTAAGACGGCAGTGTAGATCCCTCGCGCGTGGGCGAAGGCCCATCCCGGGGGGTACTGGACAAGCGTTAGCGGGAATAATCTCTTTCTTCTTTCTTCCTTTCTTTCCCATGACGACTAGGAGCGGGCAAATTAAAAATTTCACTTTGAATTCCGGACCTCAACATCCAACTGCTCATGGTGTTTCACGATCAGTATTGAAATGAACGGAGAAGTGGTGGAATGTGCGGAACCACATATTGGATCACTCTAGTGCGACACGAAGCCGTTGATGCTGAGGAGGATACCTCGCCTAAATCCCTTCCCCCGAAAAGGTCCCCCTTTGAAACCCCCTCCCGTTTTGTCTTGCGCGTCATAACGGGCAAGAGGCGGGGCGGTTGAGCAACTCAAGCAAACAGGGCTGGCCTCACATTAGCCAATGGAGCAGAATATTAAGTGAGGGAGAAGGTTGTGAAGGTGGCCTCGTTATCCACACATAATGTCGGGGAGGACCGATGGGTTTTCACGAGCGTTGGCGAGTCCTAGAGTGCCCGTCGACTTAGCGCATACCTCGGGGGGATTATCACCACCTGCACCTCACATCTCGGTATAGCGGAACGTGTAACCCGCCTGCTGTCCAAGTCCATCACTAAATTTCCTGGGAGACAGGGAGCCTTTAAGCGAGAGTTGCGAGGGTGGAACAACCCCACCAATTTATAAGTAGCATCCGGCGGGGAGGACGACACTACTGGCAAAGACCGTCCGGCAAAAAGGCCGCAAGCGCGAAGCGTGGTAGGCCTGCGTCGGGGGAGCAGGGAAAAGGGGGAGGAAAGGGAGCCCGGACGGTCGACAAGACTGGGATCCTTGGCAATGGCTCAATCAATATACCGAAAGCCCTATGATGGGAAACTACCACGTTAGGTCTGGAGAGAGATGGGACCGGCGCCGTGGCTTTTTCTTTTAACCGCCAGCCTCAGTCTACTCTACCTCAATTCACCATTTCGAACCTTATACGGAGGGTTTTTCCATACCTGCTCCTTCTACCTATACCGCAGTGGAAGCTCTTAAAGGAGAATTTGGTGTCTTTCTGGTCAGTAATGGAATCAATCGTCCCTACCGTCATCAAATAAGAGCACCTGGCTCTGCCCATTCACAAGGACTCGATTCTTTGTCCAAACATCACATGCCAGGGGATGTAGTCACCATCATAGGTACTCAAGATATTGTGTTTGGAGAAATAGATAGATAGTCCCCCGCGACGATCAGGACCCGGGAAAGGGGGCCGGCCTGAAGTCCAAATGGATTGATGTTCGCAAGGTCTCCTTGCTGGAATACTAGACTCCAGTATTTGGAGAAGACCCTTTCTCCACGGAAAAAAAGACCTAGTTTACTCTCCCGCGCATCCATGGATGATTGGTAAAAGCACCCAATCCTAATGAGAGGAGGTTGCTGGCCCACTCGAGCTAGAAGAACGAGAAAAGAGGCCGAGAAAAAAGGCATATGCCTAGATGGGGGATGGACAAAAGAACTCTCGGCCTCCACTTGACTTCACATGTCTCATGAACCAACTAGTTTGATCTATGTCCAGGTAGGTCTAGCGATTCGTATGATGTCAATTAGAGAGGACTACAGAAGGGGAGATTGCAAGGGTCCTCGGACATCGGGGGCCCATGGGAGGGAAGGGCGTCGGGGCTTGGGGGGGTCCTACTATCAATCAATAAGGAGGGGGTACATCCTCTTTTCTAGTCAGCAGTTCCAAGTGAGTGGAGTGAAGAAGAAAAGAGAGAGCGAAGCAGCTATCCGGAGGAAGGAACCAAGCCTTCCATCATACCTCGTAGCTAATGTTCCTACTAATAGGTTGGCCAGGAATCTCTATCTCCGTCCTTACCGATTAGTATTTAGGAGTCAGACCTTCTTGCTATTGGTGCCTACGGCAAGGAAGGTGAGACCGAGAATAGAAATAGGAATCGACTTCTTGCCTTCTACTACTGAAACTACCTCAACGACTCTTTAACTCCATCAATCAATGGCTTTGTCTTCTCATTTTCCTGTTAGGAAGTCGTTCGCTCTACTCACTGAAACATCTCAATCAATCAGATAATGACAAGGTCTTGTCTCTTGACCCTCTCCGAGAGTCGCCAACTCACACTATATATCCGGACGACAAGGTAGGAGTTGATGAAGGAGAGTGGTCTTGGAAAGAACCAAGGATTCACAGGTCAGCGTTGACTATTTGGCCACGCACTCTTCGGACTTAGATATTTTGATCCCGAAGTCATCCTCAGATGCCACTCCTACCACCCTTCCCGCTCACGTCGACCCGACATACCTATCTCCCTTGTACAAGTTAGATCGCTCAATCAGCTGTGGATTTATAGACGCACGGAAAGAGGAGCCCTCTATAATAGGCTTCGATCTCAGTACCCGTGTCCTCAGAAAGCTTCTGCACATCCTAAACCATGCTCCACCTAGTATGTCAAATAGGTTGACGAAGCAAGTATTTAGCCCTAATATATAGTTGGGAGCTGTAGTCCAAGACGAAGGGAGGGAGAAGGAGGTACGAAGCCTTTTATGCAATTATGAAACAGACTTTCCCCACGACCTTAAGCAAAGCAAAAATCCATGTCGCCCGAATTCAAATCAAATAGAAAGACGTCATTATAGGGGGCCAAGATAACCCCCGAACTTGAAGCTATAACTTCAGTTCAAGCTATAATCTAATTAAAGATAATGGTTTCTTATATTATCTAGTTGAGTTGTTTTATATCGTTTTTCAAATAAGGAAATATAGGAATGAAAAGGACATATTTAGGGGGAGAAAATAGAGATAGCTTTATATTCGCAATTATATATTCTAGTTGTCGAGAGAACTCAATAGTGTTTTTTTATAACTTAGATCAAAGTGACATCCTTTTTCTTTATATTTCATCTTGATATTTAATAAAGTAGAGAGAAAGAAAATTAGTCACAGGCGACCGGGGAAGGTTCAAGCAAGAAAGGAGGCAGGAGAGTGTGCCTAGAAAAGCCTTACAGACTAATGTGCGGACTTCCGGTATTAACTGCACATAATCTGGCTAGGAAATGTCCAGCAACTCAACATAGGTTCGTCGAGCTTGGATATATTGGTGCTTTTATATTCAGAAAAATGGTTAGGGAAGGTAGACTTGACCATCGAGACCACCCTCATGCAAGTTCTAGCAGGATATGATGACCTGATGAAAAAAGCCAAAACATTGCATGGTACACACATTTCTATGTGGTCCCTTGAGTGTGAGGTGAAGGATATGGTTAGAATCCTCAAGCGCAACATGGAAGCGTGTGCGTCGTATCGAATACGACGAGGAGCGACTAGTCACACTAGTTGCTCGATGCAGCGGGATTTAAAATTTTTCATGCGACGAAACCACATGATCCAAGAATACTTCTTGGATCATTTTGTCTAAACCACATACAAGTAATGGGATTACCTCTTGAAGCATGGTTGCGATCGAGTCTCTAAATGAAGAGACCTCCTGTCTCTAGTCCGATCCAACGGAGGAGACGCTTGCAAGCGCGGGGATGAATCACGTGCTTCTCACAATCCATGTTGATGATCCAAGTGGCGGATCTCCTGATCTCGACACACGAGATCCGACGTCTTCTTCACGAGCGAGGCGCACCGAAAGAGACGGAGATCCACGAGCAGACGATCGGGTAGCATATCGACGACATTGCGGCGATGGAGACTCTCTCTAGGTCTTCCATGTTGGACGACCATAAGAGAGGGAGAGAGAGTAGACGTGTAGAGAGAAAGAGAGAGATATGTGCTTCCAAAAGCTTGTACCAGAGAGCATAGCATGCCTATCTATTTATAGGGTTTTAGGATCCATGGATCTCAATCCATGGGACATATAAAATCAATGGATGAGATTGATTTATGTCAATCCAATGGTCAAGATTGTTGTTGGTAAAAACCAACAACTTATGATTTAATTTAAATCAAATATATTTGATAAATCAAATATACATCAATCCTAAAATTAAACCAATCAAATAAGGAGATGATTTCAATGGAGATCTTGTCTCCCCAAGTAATAGGGTGGACGACCACCAATTCCATATAGGACTTGGTAGCCGTCCACCACTTACCAAGTGGGGGCAATCTCATGGATTTCCATGAGGTTGCATATCTCCTTGAAATTCTCTATTATTTAATCCAACAACATTTGTTGGGATTTATTCTCCAAAATAATTCACAAAAATTTTGGGAATATTGCAATCTTGCCATTGGAAAATTGTGAATCACATTCACAACCCAAAACAAAATATAATTTACATTTTCAATTAATTACACAATGTGTATCCAATACACATTAATAATTAGTCAAAAAATATAAATTATAATTAGCTCTCTCTAATACATTATAGATCATATTTATAATATATTATGAATAATTGGATATTACTATCCACAGTATTCTTATCCACAATAATTAAATCACATTTAATTATATTGGATAACTTATTCTCATGTGCTCAAACAATATGAATCTCATTCACATTATTTACATCTTTGATAATTAAATCACGTTTAATTATCTTAGATAACTCTCTTTATAATATGAATCGAATTCAAATTAATCATGATAATTAAATCACGTTTAATTATCCATTTTCTCTATGCTCGAATACATATATCAACGATAGAATTATCCATGAACTCTTTCAAGGATAATGCGCTTTCTCCGCAAATACTTGGAGATAAGGACATGGCAATTGTATTGTTCCACGTATAGTGACTTGGATATTGAGATTACATCTCAAATCTAGATCTCGGGCCTCCCATAGATGCTTGATTAAATCAAGACCACAAATCTAATCTTCTCATTGCATCTGAATCACATTCAGATCAATGTCCAACATTTGGATCAAGATCATATTACTTCTCTACTGAGAGGAGTCACTAAAATCCAGACCCATTTCATCACTCCCTAGGAATGGAAGCATCATGGTTATACAATGGTTTATGATTACATCATCCTCAGGTATTCCCAATACCTGTACATCCTGTATACTGGAAGACTCAGAATAAACTCGAAGTATTAGACCAACTATATATACTGTCTACTTCAGGGTTTTATCAGTATGTTTCTCATTTTGATCATTGGGAGTTGGTATCGATCATATACTTTCCAAAAGCATATATCATGCCTAGGTCTTGATCATATACTTTCCAAAAGTATATATCAAACCTACAAATTCAGTCTAGCTTCCAAAGCGAGACGACCGTGCGCACGGAAATTGCTTCTTCCTAATATCTAAGGAGTGAGCTCATGTCTTCCGGTTCAGTAGTGAACTTGTATGATCCCTTTAAGAGATCATATGACTCATATGCCCTTATATGCACACCAACGCGTCGGTGTATAGACCTTGGTTAGGTCATCAACCTATTAGTTTGCCAAATGTACATACTTAGACATATAGTAACACATCTGTCTCCGGTCAGAGGATGCGTGCCTATATCATGACAGCATACAATATAGGACTTTGGTTATCTCGATCTCGTTAAGTCAACTCTTTGACTTAACTAATCTGACACCTCTGAATCTCTATTCCTATGCAGAGGACCTGCATCAAGAGGTCAGTCAGATATCAGCCTAACTGAGAAAGGATTGCCATCTCCTACTCAGGCTGCAGATCATCTCTTAATAATCATTTGACGGTGCTTGGTGAGTCCTCAATTTAACTCATTAGATATTCATCTGAGCACCAGCCTCTATGCTTCAATAATTTAATCAACAACTATATAATCATTAAGATGGCCATGGTACATAACCCTAATTGTACTAAGGGGCCTATTATGCAAATTATTTATTCTTCATTTCAGATTAGGGAATTATATTTGCAATAACATTTATTACATAATGGCTCGTCGTGGGCTCGCATGTCCAACATGAGGGTGCTCCAGCACCTGAGCGTCTGAGTCCTTGACATGAGAAAGGAGTTCAGAGCAGGAAGAGGATGGGGATGAAAGTCTTCGCTCCAATAAAAGCAACCATCATATAAGCTTCTCCTTCTTTTTCAAAAGCTTATATCTAGTTAGTTGCTCAAACATGGATTTGAGGGTGAAGCTCAGGGCCGAGTCCCTACAAAAGAGAAAAAACCAACAATTAGACACAACATCTTCACATGTTTAAGATTAAAAGAGATTGACTGAGTTGAGTAATAGGCTTAGCAAGTGCATTCTTTTTTAAACTGAGGTGCGTGAGATCGAGATTGATAAGAGAAAGTTCCATTGTTGAACTCTCGAGATCAGGCAAAACCAAGAACATATGCAAGACCGTAAGAGCGGCATTAAGCCAACTAAGATGATGTACTATTTTTTGCGGGTATTTCAAAAGAAGAAAATGTTGTGGTGGAGAGTTCGAGCTGTTCGACGGTTCTTGCTTTCAAATCATGCCTGAGGTCATTGATCAAGTCGAGGCTTTCGAACCGAGATGAAAGACCATTTATTTAAGAAGAAAGGCAAGAAAAACCGAGCTATCAAGAATCTCGAAAAAGTAGGAGTCATGCGAAAAATGGTCTAAAGTACGAGAAGGCAAAGAAAGGTCAAAACTTTGTTTTTGTTTGCAATAAGCTGAATTGTACTCTTCCTAGATATACCTGGTGGATTGACTCTGGTTCCACTTGTCACGTGCACCTTGCAGGGCTTCAAAAGCCACATGACTCCAAGTGAGAGTGAACACTTTGTCTACTCAGGTAATTGACGAGTCGGAAATCTACCCTTTCTAATGTCGTATGATTGACTAGTGCGTTGTAGTCGGATAGATCCGCATCGATAAAAAATAACCGCACAACTCGATTAAATCGTCGAATGAAATTATGTGTGGTTTTATGTTTATTTAGCCTGGGCAAGCCCCAGGGTCGACTCAAGGAGGCAAAGGAACAACTCGTGATCAGATTAGAGGGATTAGATTGCGGTTTTCCAAGTGGGTTTTTTTTGGTATTTTTTAATGCAATAAAAAAAAGCCAATGCACAAATGCGGATAAACTAGGTTAATAAGAAAATAAGCGACTTAGCCAAATTTAATTTTTATATGAAATAAGACCAAATTAGCCAAGTGATATTTTTTCTAATAACCTAATCCAACAATGAGTGTGAAATGTATTTTTTTTGGAATTTCTGGCTTTAAGATGCATAAATGAAAAATGCAAACTTTTTTGGGATTTTTATATAATTTTCGTGCAAATGATATACAAAAATTATGAAAAATTTAGTGCAAGTTAAAAATGATGAAATGAATCTACACTAATATTTTTGGAATTTTTTGATACTTTTTGATTTTTTTATGAATTTTTTACTGAAACTAGAGCGATTACGGGTATTTAATTTCTAATAAATCCACGAAGTTAAATTATCCAGAGAATGAATTATCTCAAATAGATATTTTAATGTGGAAACCAATAGAGTTGAAATTTCTCGAAAATAATTTTCGTGGATCTAATTAAAAATCAATTACACAAATCGATATGGAATTTATTTTATGCAAACGACAACTCCGAATTGGACAAAATTTGGACTTTAATCAAAGCACATTTAGAGGCATCATTGACAATTTTTTTCATAATTTTTGGAGCAATAAATAGGCCTGTGCGAATTTCATAGTATAATGAGGCAAAATATCCCTCATTTTCACTCTCTGAATTTTAGTAAATTATGAGATGCTCATAAAAATATAAATAAATACCCAAAATGTTCAGAATTAATCAGTCAACAACATGCTATTTTTGTATTAAAAATGGATGACAGAATGATGTCCAAATTAACGCTCTAAGACAGGAGTGTCTTTGCAATAAAAAAATGAAATGATAAACAAACTTATGTGCTTAAGGGCACTTTTGCAATTAAATAAACATACGGGGAAAAACGTGCAACATTTACAAAATAAATAAAACAAGAAATGGACCTTCCTCCTTACGCATGCTAGGGCACAAGTGGGAGGCGGCTAGGGACTTGCGGCGGCGCACAGGGCTGCGGTGGACGGCGACGGCGATGGCGTTGGGCGGCGGTGGCGCTACGTGTCGCGCGAGGTGGCTACGGGGGCGGCGCGGTCGGGACGGTTGCGTCCAGGGCGGAGGGTGCGTCGACGGTGGACGGAGCGGCCAAGGGCGGCAGCCACGGAGGCTGAGCGCGGCGCACGCACGGCTGGCAGAGGGGCTGGCGCGCGCACGGAGGGCGGCGCTGCTCCTAGGCGGGGGGGCGGAGCACAGAGATGGAGAGGAGGGCGCGCGGGGCGGTTGTGCGCCTGGCGTTCAGTGGGGCGGAAGGCGTCAATGGCGGAGGCAGCCGCGCGTCGAGCGGGGCTGAACACCTGTGCGCGAGGAGGATGGTGTCGAGGGGCGGTTCGACAGGACGGCGCAGCGGATGGCTGTGCGCGGAAGTGGTGGTGGGTCGGCGGACGACCTGCTGGCTGGGATGACGCGATGGCCTGGAGGGCTCGGCGACCGACGGTGCTGGAGGCGGGGACGGCGGCCGTCCAGGCAGGGGGCGGCGGCGTTGGAACTGCTTCCTCTCTGTTATCTTTTATTTTTTTTATCTTTTTTTGTTTTTGCAATTTTTTTTCTTTATATTTTGTATACAGGAAATGGTAGAATGAAACAGAAATAAAATGGTGAATGATGTGAGGATGATGGTGGTGGTTTTTTTTAATGGTTATGAAAGAAATGATTGTGATGGATGAAATAAAATGTGGTGGTGATATGATTTTTTTGTTTTGTGATGAACAAGATAAACAGATAAGGTTAGATATAAAAAATAAATAAATAGATGAGATAGAAGATTTACCTGTGGTCGCCGAAGGTGGAGCAGCGTCGTGCGACTTCCGGTTGTGGCCTCGAGGAGATGGCGGGTGCTCCGAAGCTTGAGCGAGTCCGATTGGAATCTCGCGACACGCAATGATGATGCCACGGATCTCGCCTGAATCAGAGGTCTTCGCTCGACGGTGGTTCTTGGTAGCTGTCACCTACAGATATCCGGAGCTCTCTCTCTCTTTTCTGTCGAAATGGCGGATGAATGTGAATGGAGGAGTGTAGGAGATTATAAAGAGGATGGATGGAGTTAGAGAAGAGATGGAGAGAGTGGAGAAAATGGTGGAGGAAGTGGAGAAGATGTGGCTTGGAGTGGGGGAAAAGAAAGGAGAAGAGGTAAAAGGGGATTAAAAGAAATAAATTAATAAAATAATATAGTAGGTTATTAAAAATAATTAAAATAATAATAATAAAATAATAATAAAATTAAATCCGAAAATAATAAAATAAATCCGAAAATAAATAAAAAAGGGGTGACATGTGGCGGCTCCAGGAGCGGCCACATGTCGCTCCTAGAAAATTCCAAAAAGAAAATAAAAAAGAAATAACAAAATGGATTAAATCAAAAAGTGGTCAACACGAAAGTTGCTCGTCTCGACGAGATTTACAACTTTCGTGAAGGGTCAAAAATTAAAAGAAGCCATCTGTATAAAAACGTATTTTTGGGTGGTACCTTATAGATATAAAATACCGCATTTTTCCTTTTGTATTTTTTTGTCCTTTTTAAAAGAGAGAAAAAAATATAAAAAATAGAAAAATATGAGGAGAATATTTACAACTTAATCTATTTTTTTGGATTTTTAATAATTAAGAGAAATAAAAAGATAAAATACAGGGGTAAAACGGTCAATTTATACAATATACAAAAGGGGCCCAAAACCCAAGTTTTGCATACGAGCTCCGATTTTAATGAAATTGGTCTTGTTTCGAAGGTCTCTGAATGTATATTAGTTTAAAAGTGAGTAGACCTTATTCGGAGGTTGTATGAGAGAGTTATGTGTGTTTTAAGGTCTAAGGTCTTCAAACTTGGGTTGGGGTTTTATTGGGTGATTTTGCAAGTTAGTATTTTTTTAGATATTTTTCTTTAATTAGTGTTAGTAATATATACACTATAGAGTTGGTTTTACTGGCTTTGGAGTTAGTATAAAATATATACAAATAAGGTATTTTATCTAATATACAGGTGGATATTTACAAGTGAAATTGGCTTTTATTTAATGCAAATATGAATGCTAAAATGCAGATATTATGCTTGCGTGCATGAATGCTAATTTTACAATATAAAGGGAAATATGCATCTTATTACTCGGGAACAAGACTCTATTTTCAACTTTTAGAGTGATGAATCACAGATTCATCAACCCCATATACTTAAACCTTGCTCGTCCCCGAGCAACTAAAATGAAATGCAAGAGTGAAATGATTTTGGGTTCCATACCAAGGTCATGAACAAAAGTTGAAAATGGAGCTTGACTCGACCTTTGGATTAATTGTATGGCGGAACCTTATTGGGACCTGAACTTAAGACCTAACAGACTTCAAGTTCCACAAGTCTTCTATTCAAGACTCCTCAATAGTCAGGTCAGAACAAATCCTCAAACGCAAATTCCTGATGACTATGATTCTTACTTGTACTGTGTTAGTGAGGTATAGCTCTCCACATCAGGAATGGCTCGGAAGCAGCCTCCTCTAACAAGGTAACTCAATAACCCGGCCCAGTAACTCTTTCCTCGAGGAGCGGGGTATTCCCTTCTAAGTTCAAGTGCGACCAACTCAAGAGGAGGGGGGTAGAGAAAAGAATGGACGATGGCCAGTGTAGACACCTATCCCGGGATGCCTGACCAGTGTAGCCAAGTCATCCAGCTGCATTTTCTTGGCTAATATACATACTCTGACAGGTATTATTTTTTTTCACTTGGACCTGTCTGATTTTTTTGGAGTTCTTGCATTTTTTTTCTTTCTTTTTTTTTGGGAACTATATACAAGGTGCAGCATGTACATCAGGAGTTTTTCCTCTTGAGCCAGTAGACTATCCCTCTTTTGAAGCATTATTGCAACCCACAGCATCCCGTCCTTAGATGTCAACACCACCAGACTAGGTTGAGATGCACTACCCTCCCTAGAGGAGGATGGATGTTTCCACCCGTGTGCTACTCCAAGCTAAAGGATTCTACCTCCTCACCACCTCATGAATGAAGAGCTACGTGTATTGTGCTTGTCCAAGTTAGGTCATTATCTAAAAGAATCATACGTGTGTACGAGATATTCTACTTAGACTAATCAAGATGGTATGTGAACATAGACTTGCGGACTCAAAGAATTAAGTCACTTGACCTGAGAAATATTAACTCCAGTTCCGATAAGGTTCCTCTGAAATTAGGTGGATTAAGGTCAAATCAAGTCCATCCTCAATATCTACTCATAACTTGGTTCAGAACCCACTAGCTTTTCACTTTGCATATGAAAGATATGCAGATGAGATGTAGATGACATGCTATGAATGAAATGCAAGACTTTTTTTTTTGGAAAATGCAAGATAATATGCAAGAGTAAATAAGAAGCCTTTTTGTTTTATTTTTCTGGTATACGCAAATTTTTTATTATTTACAACCATTTTTAGTTGATACAATTTGTACATAGTATACACGATTTTTTTTGTATACATCCTATTTTACAACAAATTTTACAAAGGTATGTTTTACAAGAATTTTACAACTTTTTATACAAGTATTATACATATAGTACATATTATACAAGTATACAAAATTTTAATTTATTATATTTTTTTAATTTTTACAAAAGGTTTACAAGTATTATACAAGTATAAAATTTTTTTTTCCAATTTTTACCCACCCGTAATTATTGCAAAATATATACAAAATACGTGAAAATACGCGAAAGTACGAGCTATGGGTAAAGTATATATGTAATATATACACGCCCCCCTATACTTAGCGTGTGCTATGTCCGCAGAGCACGAAAGCGACTAAAAAGACATATCTCGGGCTAAGCGTAGGAGAGCTAAAATTACAAAAGTATAGAAGTCGTCTCGCCCCCCTATACTTAGACTCTGGCAGCCTAAGTGTAGAAGAAGATCAAAAATGGGGCAGGCGAGGATAAGAGGGGAAATGAATGAGTATATACATGGCGGGCATTGGTCCCCCTATACTTAGGCTCTGCTCAGCCTAAGTATAGGACAGGAGTGAGTAAGAGAACCGATGTGATCCGGAGGATGTACAATGAATAGATGCGGGTCACTCTACCCCTATACTTTGGATCTGGTTATCCTAAGTATAGTCATGAGATGATATGGAACCAGGGCGAGTGATTTGAATCACTGGAGAGGGAGAAAAAAATATATACAAGGAGAATTGAGAATATACAAGGATTAAGAAGGTTTGTGACGAACCTTCTTGCGGACGCGAGGAGGTGGATAATAAACATATGTGTCGCTGTCGGAATCGTCCTCAGATGAATAATAGTAAGGTGTAGGGATCGTCCAACGCGGGTCGACACATGGCTGCTTGCTTAGATAAGGCTTGAGAACAGCCGAACTGAGCTCACTCATATAAATCACCTTATCCGGACCAGATGAGGATTCCTCTGAAGCTTCCTTCTCCAGAGTGGTGAAGGAGACTTTCTTAGTCGATTTTCTAAAACCTGAATCATTGAGAGGGAGATGAGAGCGACGCGCCTTGAGAGGTTTGAGGGAACACCTCGAGGAATCAATTCTCAACTTCCTCTCACTAGATAGCCGACTAGAAGAGGGAGCAACCGTGTTTTTAAGTGGAGTCAATTTTGTCTGGGTTGTTTCCTTAGAAGGTCCGGGTCGTGGTGTGGTGCTGACTATGGGTTCCTCATCAGACGAGTCACCATAAAGATTGTAATATTCCTGAAGGGTCAGCACATGTCTCGGGAAGGTTCTAGTGGTCTCTGTCGGCTTGGCATTATTGGGCTCTTGTGTCGGATCATTGAAATGATCAAGGCAATCCTCAAATATCGTGTCCGACTCAATGATAGCTTCCGGTCGTGAGTCCTCCTTAGAAGCTGACACGGTGGTGGTGCAAGCAGTTGATAAAGTGGAGGTGTGGGGAGTCTCTGATCCAACGGTCGTCCGGACAGTCGGTTTCTCAGGTGTAGCAGAGAGGTGGGACTTATCTACCTCTCGATAGTCATGACTGCCAGCAGATGTGCGGGTCACCTTAGAGTAAAGTTTATCTAAGAATGGATGAGGTCGAAGCGCTCTCAATGCTGTAAATTCGATTTCCCGAGTCTCGCAATCTATAGTCGCCTTAGCCAAGGCTAAGAACGGCTTCCTGAGAATAATCAGAGACTGGGAAAACTCTCCTCGGTGCTCGATGTCAATGATCGTGAAGTCCACCTAGAGTAGAGCACCTTGGAAAGTAACGATGACTGAAATATTTCCTCTCGACCGTTTGATGGATCGGTCAGCCAGCTGAACGATCTCTCTCGACTTCTTAAGTGGCTGAGTTTGAGCTTGTCAAACACAGAGGTCGGGAGGATATTTATCGGTGAGTCATCATCGATTCTTGCATGGGTAAAGATGGTGTCTTTGATTTCACATTCAACTCGGGGCAACCGCTTCACTCTACGGCTCTTGGTCTTTCTCCCCATTGATTTAGCCGAAAACAGGTGGTCTTAAGTTCAGCACAAAGCGTGAACTCAGTCGGTGTGTTGACCACACTAAATCCGGACTAAAGTCAACAATTAACCCACACTAAGATCAACAAATTAGAAACAATGTGGAGTTAAAATTTATTTTTAACTCTGCACAAATGGTGTATAGTGTCAAGTATGCAGAGAGTTCGAACACAGGGAGCAAGCAGTGTAATTCAAGCAAAGATGCTAAGTGTGTGTGTGATGTGTGAATGTATACACTAAGCAAGCAAGCAACTACAATTTTTGTGGGTTTTTAATTTTTAATTTTTTTATCTTATTTAATTTTTATTTTTGATTTTGTATTTTGATTTTTGAATTTTCTGATTTTTATATTTTATATTTTATATTTTTTTTATTTCTTTTTTCAATATTGGAAAGTAAAGGCAATATAATAAAAGGCAAGCTAAAAGATTTATAAAAAGGTGTAAAAATACTCAAAAATTCAGAAATAAAATGTTTTTGGTATTTTTAAGGTTTTCTACTGTTTTTGTGATTTTTGAGGGTTTTTCAAGATGTTTTTGATATTTTTAAACACTGAAATAAGGCAAAACAGTGGAAAAGAGGCTGGCTGTGAATAAAATGAGATTTACAAATACCAACCAGTAGCTAAAAATTTTCACACTATTTTTCTAATAAAAAGAACAAAATAAGGGATAAACAGAAGCTGAGTTTATATTTTTTGGATTTTTCTACTATTTTATATATTTTTTTGAAGTTTTTAAGTGTTTTTAGATTTTTAGTGTTTTTCTTTTGAGATTTTTAATGATTTTTGGACTGACACTAAAATAGGATAAAATAGACACTATGTGAATTTTTGGGAATTTTTGGAGGTGTTTTGATATTTGTTTGGTATTTTCTAAGGTAGACAGTACACAAAAAGGGAGTTTTTGATTTTTAATAAATAGGAAAATAAAATAAAATCAAAAACTAAATAGCTGGCATTAAAGTATACCTATCCAGGAGCTTAAGTCTATTTTTGTGAAATTTTTTGGGCTTGAAATGATCATTCAAATAAATACAATAAGCAACCAATTAATAATCAGGCCTGGCAGGGGCATAAATGCAATTTACAAAACTTCCAGGGACAAACATGCAATTTTACACAAAAATATATAACTGAATATTCAATTTCTGGAACCAAAATGTAAATACAAAAGCCGCCTGGGCACGCTCACAAATTACCCACCAGGGCGCGTGACTTGCACGCGCCTGGGAGGGACTGGAATGCAATATCAGAAAACCCTGGGGGGGCTACTTGCAATTTATCCAAAAAGTTTACACTTAATACAAAAGTTTACGGACTGAAACGAAAAACCCAAATATTCGAGGGGCCCTCTGCAAAATGCCCCCACCTCACGTGTACAGGTCACGTGAGGTGACGTGGCTGAGGACTCAGATGCAAATAATAGAAGTTCGGGGGTCTCTATGCAAATATTACAAACTTTTTACGCTACAGACGAAAGTTTAAAAACTAAATATTAAATACAAAAATGGCGAGGGTTAAGATGCAAAATACCCTCGCCCGGGCGCTCTGATGAAGACGCGTGGCACGCATCCAACGGCTGGGCGACGGGGCGCGATCCAGCGGCTGGAGGCGGTCCACTTATCCACGTGGCGTGTCCTGGGCGCGCGATGACGGTTGGCTTGTGCGGCCTGGATTAGATCTCCTTCGACGATCGGACGGTGGCCACTTGGGGAGATCTAACGGCTGCAGCACGATCTGGGCGTTCCTCGTTGATCCGACGGCGCCGGAGGCAGAGGGAAGAACACGGAGGAGCTCCGGTTGGGCGAACTTCTCCGAGCTCCTCCGTCCGGCCACGGCGACTAATGAGCTTGCAAAGTGGTCGAGGATGCTCCTGCAGGTGTCGGCTGACGTCTGGAAGCTTCAAAATCCACCGGCGGACGCCGGTGCTCTCGCACGGAGGTGGCGGAGCTGCAAGGCTCCAGGTGCTCCGGCGAGAGAGCAAAATAGCTCCAGAAGCTTCGATGTGCTTCAATACCTGCACCAAACCGTTAGGGAGGTCGAGGGCAAAATGCCTCGACCTCGGGTGGCTCTCGAAATGGACGGGGAGGCGCGATAGGGACTCGCCGGAGTTGCGCTCCGGCGATGTGATCGATTAGGTGATGAAGTGATCGATTCGACTCAGAAAGATGGGGGAACTAATCCTAGAACTAACAGGAATAAAATGGGGATGAGAATGGGAATGGTGGCAGCCTCGATGGCCAATGGCCAGAGGGTGAATACCTCACGGGGATACCCGCCGGAGGTGATGGCGGAACACGCCCAGCTCGCGTGCCTCCGCCTCTTCGAAGGTGCAGACGAAGAGCTGTCACCTCCACGTTGCTGAGCGACTCCAAAGAGGGGGGAAAAACTGGATGAAATGCGGTTCAAATTCAAAGGGAGGTCAAGGAGGACCTTAAGTATGGTTGACGAGGGGGGTTGAAAGAACGAGGGACCTGGAGCACCCCATTGATGCACAGCCCGATGTAATCACTTGGCGGGCAAGAGGGATGAACGAGGAAGAGAATCTCAGAAGAAATCGAGTCGAAAGGATGAAAGCTCGTGCCTCGAAAAAATGGAGAAGATGGGGTCAAAAGCAGTTCTGACAAAGGCTACAGGGTGTAGGGCAGGCAGTTGACCCGAGTCAACTGAGACCGCCCCCTGGTTGGTCCACGTGGACCAACCAGGAAAAACCCTGGAAAAAGAACTTAATAATTCTATTTAAAATACTAAATGGTCGAATTAAATCAAAGTTATAAAATAAAAAATGTTTAGAATTTTGTGTAGTATTTTATTTTGATTTTTATTTATTTTTATGACTTATATTTTATAAGTTGCCTTTTTAACCCTATATAGGTATAATACCTATGTATTTTGATGTTTTATTTTTATTTTGGTATTTTATTTTTATTATTTTTATTTAGTATTTTATAACATTATAACATACTTTTATATACCTAAATATATTTTTATTTTATTTTTCTGAGATGTTTTGTATATTTAATAAAATCTAAGAGTATTCTATACAGGTATAAGTATATGCAGTATACCTATGTATGCTTTATACAGGTAATTTTAGTTTTATTTTTCTTTTCATTTTATTTCAATTTTAATGCACATATACAGTATAAGTAATATTTACAAAATTATAAAAATATAAAAATGAATAAATAATGAATAAAGAATAAATTGAATATTTTATTCAGTACAAGTATACAATGAGGGTCCAAAACTCAACTTTCAAACCGTAGCTCCGCCAAATGCGAAACCACCGCCATTGGATAGATTATTTTATTCTATATACAATTAAAGTGAGTTTGATGCATTTGGAGTTGTCGTTTGTGAGATACGGGTCTGGGATGTTGGGATTTTGGATTCTTATTCAGACCAGAACCTTTTGTCTGTACATTCTTTTTCTGTGAAATCAATTTTGTCTTTTTCTTTATGAAATTATCTACAACTTTCATGTACAAAGTTTCTTTATTTGATGTACAAAAAGTGGAACCAAAAATAGGTCCCAAAAAGAATGAATAACAAGTATAGGTATTTTGACTGTGTTTTTGGCCTTATCTCCCCCTACTTTATTCCTTGTCGACCTATTCATCAAGATGCTTAGGTCTCGGGGGTTTTGGGTCATAAAATATTTACAATATTTTATTCTTTTTCTTTTCTTTATTTATTCTATAATTTTGGCCTTAATTACAGTAATTTACACACTGTTTAGATGCACATGCATGGATGCTAAGATGATGGTTTTAATGCTATTTACAGGCATTTGCTAGGGTTTCTGGTGCCAAAATGATAGAATAAAGATGATGAAATGTGGATTCATCATCCCCCTATACTTTACCTTTGCTAGTCCCTAGCAAACACTTATGCAATAAGTGCAAAAAGAAAAGAAAGAAAAGAAAAAGAAGAACTTGGATTTTATTTGATTATCAAACTTGTCTTCGCAAAATCAAAGTTTGGAGCTTAAGTCGGACCTTTAGAAATTTAGTGCGGGCGGAACCTTATTGAGAACCGTGTTTGAAATCCAACAGTCCTTGAGGATCCCAAAACTCTGCTCAAGTCTCCTCAATAGCCAGGTCAGAAATATCTCAACTCATACGCAAATTCTTACGACTATGAATCTGACTTGTACAGTGTAAGTGATGGTGGCTCTCCCCAACTAGAATGACAAAGAAACTGACTTCTCCAGTATGACAACCCAATGATTCCCCAATCCAGCAGCTCCATCCTCGAGGAGCGGGGTATTCCCTTCTAAGTTCAAGTGGCAACCAGCTCAAGAGGAGGGGGTGAAGAGAAGAATGGACGGTAGCCAGTGTAGCTACCTATCCTTGGATGCAAGACCAGTGTAGTCAAGTCATCCTGCTGCAGGCTCACATGATATGACTTTGGAACTCAAGCTTGCTTATTGACTTTGTACATACTTGCAGGCTTTTTATTTTTGTACATGCCTGAACATTTTTTTTTAATACTATTCACAGCAGCATTTACATAAGGAGTTTTTCCTCTTGAGCCAGTAGACTATCCCTCTTTTGAAGCTTTATCGCAACCCACAGCCTCCTGTCTTTAGACTTCCTAATCACTGGACGGGTTGGGGTGCACTTCCCTCCCTAGAGGAGGACAAATGTTTCCACTTGTGTGCGTCTCATACCGGCAAATCCAATCCCCTCACCACTCCAACTGAGTTGAGCCATGTGAAAGGTGCAGGTGTCCAAGTTAGGTCATTATCAACAAGAGTCGTGCGTGTGCTCCGAAATACTCTACTTAGGCAGTCAAGAATCCATTGAACCAAGTCTCGTGATCCTCGAAGAATTAAGTCAACTAGACCTGAAGTACCTCAAAACCAGTTCCTATAAGGTTCCTGTTATTAGGTAGATTATAAGGTCCAATCAAGCTCCAATCTCCGGATTTTACTTAGACTCGTTCAACTATCAAACTCAATCCGAAAAATGCGAATGCTATGCAATGCAATGCAGAAAATATTTTTGTGATGCAATTTTCAAGATTTTGAACTTTTTATGGGTTTTTGAAAAGATGATGCATATGCAGATGCATTTTTTTGTATTTTTCAAGGATTTTTCAGATGTTTTTGGATTTTAATTTTTGCAAATATTTTTGGGATTTTTGAAAACAAAAAGATTTTGGCCGAAAAATAGGTTAAAATATGTACACGGGAGTGCTTCTTATATATACAAGAAGTGAATTTTAGAATTTACAGGGTAAGTGGTAAATTTTATACATATATATATATAGTGGATTTTGGTGAGATGTAAGTATTCCTCAAACTTATTTGCCACAAGCTTTTCACACAATTTTTGAAAACTATAGTCCAAAATAGTTTTTACAAACATTTTACACACATTTGAAAATCATTTTGCAAAGGCTTTTCAAATAGTATGTATAGGTTTTTCAAATCATTTTTGCAACCATTTTTCAAACCATTTGCAAATCATTTTTCAAACATTTTATTTCACACAAAGAAAAGAAGTTTTACAAAACACACATTTTTACACAGGTTGAAAACACGAAACAAAATATTTTCAAAATAGTTTTCAATAGATGTTCACAAAGATTTTCAAACCATTTTTCAAACATTTTGCAAAAAACATTTTCACCTGATTTATTAATCAGTAGATACAAAAAGAATTTGAGGAATAACCACATCTTTTTATTAAGACTTTTTAATGAATTTTAAAGAATTATTAGCCATATTATTAGGAAAATACGAAAGTACGAGTTATGGCTAAAGTATATACGTAGTATATACGACCCCCCTATACTTAGCTTGAGCTATGTCCTCATAGATCGGAGAGAAAAGAGAAGACATAACTCGTACTAAGTATAGGCAAGTCTAAAGAATGAATGAATGAATCAATGAGAAGTTGACCGTCCCCCCTATACTTAGGATCAAATAATCCTAAGTATAGCAGACTGTACACAAAGCAGGGAGGGTCAAGGGTGGGAATGAACAGATCATACTCAGATTGTCTCCCCCTATACTTAGGGTAAGATATCCCTAAGTATAGACAAGAAGAGGAGACAATGGAGAGGATCGAAAAGGATAGAACAACTCGGGGTGCCAACCCCCCTATACTTAGGACAAAGTACGTCCTAAGTACGGAAAACTGTCTACAAGGGCGGCACCTTTTTGATAGATAAAGAGGATAGAAAAGGAAAAGAAGAAAAGAAGAAAAGAAGAAAATAAATCAACAGACAACAAAGTGATATAGACAGATGGATCTGTACAGCGGAAGATAGAATTGATCACCATGTATGAGATGTAGATGATGAGAGTCAAAGGACACATCTCATACCAGAAGAATGGGGGCAACGTCAATGGTCGGCGGATCATGATCAAGATATAATTTCAAGCGTTGACCATTGACGCGGAAGGTAGCGGAAGATGACGGTTCGGATATGTCGATGCTGCCATTGTCATGTACCTTCCTGACCACATACGGTCCTTTCCACTTGCTCTGCAATTTCCCTGGAAACAACTTTAGCCTTGAATCAAACAACCATACTCTCTGATCTAGCTCAAACTGTTTATGGCTGATATGCGAATCATGCCATGTCTTCACTTTTTCTTTGTACTGTAGGCTGTTGGAGAAGGCTGTGTCTCTCAATTCCTCCAAGGCTGCCAATTCTGCTCTTCTCTGTTCTCCTATAATCTCGGGATCTAGAAGCAACTCAGTAACTGCCCAAAAAGATTTATGCTTGATCTCCACTGGCAAATGGCACGGCTTGCCATAGACGAGACGAAAGGGAGATGTTCCCAATGGATTCTTGAAAGAAGTCCGATAAGCCCACAAGACCGAGTCCAAAAGCTGTGACCAATCCTTTCGGTCTGGGCGGACAACTTTCTGCAAGATAGTCTTTATCTCCCTATTCGATACTTCGGCAAGACCATTAGTCTGAGGGTGATAAGGAGTGGCAACCCAATGGTCAATGCCGAACTCGTCTGCAAGGGCCCTGACTTTGTCATTGATGAAATGAGACCCCCCGTCTGAAATCAAGACTCTAGGTACTCCGAACCGTGAAATGATATTTTTCCTCAAAAATTTGCAAACGGTTTTAGCATCTGCGGCTCGGGCGGGGATGGCCTCAACCCATCGGCTGACATAATCCACAGCGAGCAAAATATGCTCGAATCCCTGACTCTTAGGAAATGGGCCCATGAAATCAATTCCCCATGCATCAAAGACCTCACAGAAGTGAATAGGTTGCATGGGCATCATGTCTCTCTGTCCGCAGGTTCCCATTTTCTGACAGTCAGTACATCTCTTCACGAACTCATCAGAATCCTTGAAGAGAGTAGGCCACCATAGGCCGGATTGAAGCACCTTCTGTGCTGTCCTTTTTCCAGAATGATGTCCTCCTGCCTCAAGCTTGTGGCAGTATGTGAGGACGCTATGCTGCTCTTCCTGAGGAATGCACCTCCTCCAGATACTATCCCCTCCTTCATGATAAAGGACGGGATCATCCCAGTGGTAAAACTTGGCCTTAGCTAGGAAGGTCTCAAGTTTCTGCCTGGGCCAACCCTGAGGGACTGTCTTGGCAACAAGATAGTTTACAAAGTCAGCATACCATGGGAGTGAGGTGACAGCCAAGATCGCCTCATCTGGAAATGTCTCTGTGATAGGTGCGCTGGGCTCAGATTCCTCAAGATTCTCCAATCTGGAGAGATGATCCGCCACCACATTCTTGACTCCAGGCTTGTCCTTAATCTCAATATCAAATTCCTGGAGTAGAAGGATCCATCTGGTGAGACGTGCTTTGGCATCCTTCTTAGCCATTAAGTACCGGATGGCGGTATGATCAGTGTAGATTGTCACTCTAGATCCGAGAATATACGATCGATACTTATCAAGAGCGAAGACTACGGCCAGCATCTCTTTCTCAGTCACAGTGTAATTCCGCTGCGCGGCATCCAAAGTCCGGCTGGCGTAGTGAATGGCAAACGGTAATCCATCCCTCCTCTGTCCAAGCACAGCCCCAACGGCAAAATCTGAAGCATCCGTCATGATCTCGAATGGGAGAGACCAATCGGGTGGCTGAAGGACAGGAGCTGAAACAACCATATTCTTGAGAGTCTCAAATGATTCAAGACACTTATCATTAACAATAAACTCAGTGTCTTTGGTGAGCAAGTCAGTAAGCGGTCGGGCAATTCGGCTGAAGTCCTGAATAAACCGTCGGTAGAAACCGACATGCCCCAGAAAAGACCGTAACTGACGTAAATTGGACGGCGGATTGAGTTTTCTGATGATGTCCACCTTAGCCGGATCGACCTCCATGCCCCTGTTGGAGACGATATGACCAAGGACCGTCCCTTGAGTCATCATGAAATGACTCTTCTCCCAGGATAAGACAAGATTGACCTCAATGCAGCGCTTCAGCACACGGTCTAGGCAGTCAAGACAAGCATCGAACCCGTCGCCATAGACCGAGAAGTCATCCATGAAGACCTCTAAACAGTCACCCACCATGTCCGAGAAGATGGACAACATGCACCTTTGGAATGTCGCCGGAGCGTTACATAGACCAAAGGGCATCCGTCTGAAAGCATAGGTCCCAAACGGACAGGTGAATGTCGTTTTCTCCTGGTCTTCGGGCGCAATGGCCACTTGATTGTATCCAGAGTACCCATCGAGAAAGCAGTAATGACTCTTCCCGGCTAACCGCTCGATAATCTGATCAATGAATGGTAGCGGGAAGTGATCCTTCTTGGTGGCCTCATTCAATCGTCTGTAGTCCACACAGACCCTCCAAGAAGTTGGTACTCTGGTAGCGATCTCCTCTCCAGACTCATTGACAACTGTAGTGATACCCGTCTTCTTGGGTACCACATGTAACGGACTTACCCACTTGGAGTCGGAGATGGGATAGATGAAATCAGCGCTCCACCACTTGGAAATTTCTTTCATGACTACGTCTCGAAGATTCGGGTTCAGCCGTCGTTGGAACTCACGCGACGGCTTAGCGTTATCCTCAAGATAAATATGGTGGGAGCAAAGATTGGGGCTCAGCCCTTGGAGATCAGCTATACTCCAACCGATTGCCTTGCGGTTTCTTTCAAGAACCTCCATCAGACGAGATTCTTGTTCTCCAGTCAAATCTGCTGAGATAATGACTGGGTGCATTTCTGGCTCTCCAGCAAGGAATCTGTACTTCATTGACTGCGGCAGAGGTTTCCGTTCCGGACAACTGGGAGGTGGCAGATCTAGCTTCTGATATGTCTGTGTAAATGCGACCAGGTCTGCATGGGAGAACTCTCGCTCTGCTTGAATTGCTGACGAAGGGCGGCCTAATGGATCATCAATAAACTGCACTGGCTCGCACTCTGTCGTGGCTGTCAGCTCAGTAGGAATCAGACAAGGTAAATAGTCATCAAAGTCATCCCAATCAATGTCTGAATCCGAGGGATCAGAAGACGATGAGCAAGATTGAAATTCCTCAGCACCACTCATCACAACACTGTCAGCCTCAGAAATATCCTCATCCAGGGATGTGCTCTCCCGGCTCTCGACTGCCATGAGCTTGAGATACAGTGAATCTGTAGGCAAGGCGAGGGTCGGTGCTACGGGATCTTTCCAGTTGGATTCATCATCAGTCATCTCGAAATCACAAACCTGGTGGATGTCTAGCTCCTCCTCTGTCATCTGCTCGGCTTCGCTGGACTGCTCTGAGCATTCTGCCTCTCTGGCTCTGATTTCTTCGATCGTCTCTATTTGTATGGTTTCGCCCTCTACGCGAAAGCATACCTTCCCACTATCATGGTCGGTCACCGCCTTGGCTGTGGCCAAGAATGGACGTCCGAGAATGATGGGGGCATCCGTTACCGACTCAGGGATCTCCATGTCCAACACAACGAAGTCCACGGGGAATTTCAGGCCCTGAATGGTAACGACCACGTCTTTCAATAACCCCTTCAGCCTCTTAATCGACCTATCAGCGAACTGAAGGACGGTTCTGCTTCGAAGAAGAGGGCCAAACTCGAACTGCTTGAGTAAGGCTGCCGGAAGGAGGTTAATTGAAGAGCCGCTGTCTAATAGAGTACGATCAAACTGCTGCTCCTGAATCTCGCATCTGACATAGGGAGCTCCTGCGTCTGGTCGCTTGGCTGGCAATGTGTTCTGAATGGCGCAGCAAGTGTTATGAGTGAGCATATGGATTTGATCTCTGTGCCTCTTCCTTCTTCGAACAGTAGTTGTTTCTTTTAAGTTCTTCTTGAAGAAGGGGATATGCTCAAATGCTTCTCGTAGAGTCAGCTGAATGTGAAATCTGTCAATCATTTCGTTGCCAAACTCTACCTGTTGGCTCTTTTTAGGATTTTCTTTTTTATTCCCCTTCGCTCGACGGAGTGCCTCAGGGAAGGGGATGGTAGGGGCCTCCTCAGATGGAGGACTAGGAATCGGTCCCTGTGCCTGTGAAGACGGAGAATCCATACAAAAATCATCATTCACCACATATGGATCCGCAATTTGAACAGAAACCTTTCCTTTATTCATATTTTTCTTTTTGTTTTTGTTCCCACAGTCTTTAGATACAAAATGTGGTAACATCACAGATGGCTCAGCAAAAGTGGATGTGGTGGCCTCAGTACCACCACTAGCACCGGGCTTCGCGGCATCAGCACCGCGCTCTGGTTCAGCATTCAAAATGGTGGCATCAGCACCACCGTCTGCATCTGGTATCACGACGGCATCAGCACCGTCGTCCTGGACTCCATCATTGGTGGCATCAGCACCACCGTCTTCAACATCATCATTAGCGGCATCAGCACCGCTCCTCTGCTCCTCTGGCGCTCCTGGTTCGGCATCGGGTTGTCGCTCAGAAGAGGCGCCGCCGGCTGGCATCCTACCGCTCCTAGTAGTCACAAAATCAGCATCATTCACAAAAGAAGACATATCATTCAAATTGTCACTAGGAGAGGCACCCTCTATGAACTCTACCTGCTCAGATTTTCTTTTTAGGTTATTAGGATTTGGTTCGATCTGAGCGGGTATGGCGGCTTTGCCTTTGATGATGTCCCGCATTTCCTGCCGGAACTCATCCATTTCTTGCCTGAAAGATGCTCGCTGTTCAGATAGCAAGCGGGCAAGATCATCAAGAGCTGGGTTCTCATAGGCTGGACCCTGAGAACCGGATGGCTGTCCTTGCTGGAAATGGGGCTGCTGCTGCGGGTGTTGTTGTTGAAATTGGGGGGGAGGCTGGTGATAAGAATGCTGAGGCGGCTGTCGCTGCCTCCACTGCTGTCCCTGATAGGCGGGACGAGGACCACTCTGATACTGTTGTGGCTGGGCATACTGAGGCTGCTGGTGTTGTTGCTGTGGCTGGCTGCTCTGCTGTCCTTGAGCCGGAGGATGTTGTTGGGATGAGGATCCACCATTACCCCAACGGAATCCGGGGTGATCCCTGCGAATCGCTGGCTGAGGGTATCGGTCATACCAAATCCCGTTGACTTCCATCAACGGTTCCTGCTCGAAGGAGGGTGGAGGAAGAACTGCCAGTGGTTGCTCCGGCTGATAAACCACCATCTGAGTCTCCTGAGATGGCGGTTGCTCTGGATGGTACTGCAGCAATGGAACCGGCTCCGCCTGGATATGGTTCACCTGGCGGTACGAGGTGGAGGCCTGGTTGGGATTGTTGCTGCTGGAAGCAACCTGTGACCTGGGGGGCTGTTGTGGATGGGCCTGTGCCTCCTGAATACAGAGAATCTGAGTTTTCAGGTCACTCATTGTCTTGGTAAGAAGGTCCATCTGGGCTAGACCTTGGTTCTGCTTCTTCTCGAGGATCTCCATGCGGTCCAACTTTTCACTGATGATGCCCATGTCGGCTGCTGCTGATTCTGCTTGGGCTGCGGCTACCGACGCTGTGCTAGGACCGGCATCGATGCGGGCGATCCTCTGAAATGATCCCGCTCCTTGCGGGGGCTTCTGCTGAGTGTAGACTCTGGCCTGGGTCATCACTGTGGAGTTCTCTGCCATTCCTTCATAAATGGCCCAGACGTCGTCTTCTCCCTTGGAGAAATAGGACCCACCGCAAGAGGCGTTCACAAGCCCCTGCAGCTCCGGTGTCAGCCCACAGAAGAAACTCTGCACCAGATGGGGCTTAGAGATATCGTGATGTGGACACCGGTCTATGAGCTCTCTGAATCGATCCCATGCTTCATGGAACTGTTCGTTTGGGATCATAACAAAGTTGCTGATCATGGCTCGAGCTGCGTTGGTCCGGCCGAGAGGATAGTACTTCTTCAAATATATGGACCGGAGATCTGCCCACGTATCGACAAATCGCCCTAGATGCTTGAGCCAATATGCGGCCCGATCAACCAATGAGAATGGAAAGGCGATCATCTTGATTGTGTCCTCGGTCAACAACCGATCGTGGATAGTGCTGCATATCATTTCGAACTCTTGGAGATGGAGGTGCGGCTCTTCGGTCGGCAACCCATGGAATTTTGGTAGCAACTGAATCGTGTGGTGCCGAAGCTCGAAGTCTCCGTGGATAGGTGGGAGTCTGATCCACCGGTGAGTGAGGGATGAAGCTGGGTTGTGCAGTTCCCTCATGATAGTCTGTGGCGGTCTCTCACCGTCTGGGTCGCCTCCTGCATCGGGTCCTCCTCCTTCTCCGCCACCGCCTCCTCCAGGTCTGTTCTCTCTCAGCTGTGCAATCTCCCTCATAAGGTCACCCATGAATGTGCCCTGGTCACGGATCTGTCTCTGCATATTTTCCAGGGACGCTAGCAATGAGTTGTTGATGGTCGCTTGATCAATAATGAACGGAGGGTGATCGTGATCATCTTGGTGCTCGCCTCTGTCTGCCATTGCTTGATTCTCTGAAAATGCAAAAGAGGCCATTTCAGGTGCTGTTGAATGAGCTGAGCTCTGCGATGCACTGAATTCTGACACAATTGGACTGAGGGAAGGAGAATGGGAAGGGTGGTCGAGGGGGAACAGGGTGGATGTGAACTCAGGCTCGGAGAGCGGACTCTCCGAGTTGTTCCTAGATGAATAAGGAGGAGTGCTGGATAGCGGTGCCGACAAGGTCGGCCTAAGAGATCTCCGTCCCATCATCTTGATTATTGGAGAAGAGTGGGGGTAATGCAAGAAAAGAAGAAAATGAGATGCAACAAAATTTTGCACAATTGTGCGGTGTTTTTGATCTTGACCTTAATAAATCTAACAGTCAAACACAAAGCAAGGGTAAGTTCACCAACTCAACTCGTGAAGCCGTGAAGGTTCGGCTTTTATCTTGTCAGTTTTAGCTTGTTTTTCAGGTATTAATCTTTTCACGAGTCCTTAGAGCGCTACGCATATAGGAGAGAGAGTACTGCCAGGAAAGTGTCCCCGTACTTGTCCTCCTCCTGTGTAACCTGTAACTTGCGCTTTTTGAGGTCCTTGTAACCCTTCCTGGATCCCTACTCAGCCAAAGAAAAGAGAGAGGAAGCCGATAGGCGAAACTGATACTTCGGACCTTGCTCGCAACGGAATCACCCGTGAGCGTACAAGGTCCTACTCGGACGCAGCCGGTGAGACAGACACACCCGTGAAGGCGTGGCCTAAGCTCGGTACTTCAGACAAGGTCGGTGCTCTCACAATAGAGAGTCATCAATGGCGACCAAGTCCTACTCGACTACGTACGATAGTAGCGCCAATACTTCGGAAATCCAGGCGATACACAAGGCAGCCACAAGTTGGGTTTTGGGCTCTAATCCTTACGAAGCGCTCACCTCACTTGGAAGGAAACCTTCCCATGCAACCTGAAAACAAGTGAGGGTGTTACTCTCCCCAAGCAATGAATCCAATTACCGATTTTATTTTTGGTCAAGTTTTCTTTAGCAGTCCCTTTTTTAATTTTTTTGGTGTTATCGCTTCTTTTGAGTCAATTCAAACAAGCGCCTAACGTTTTTGTATTTTTCCTTTATCCTACTTTGTCCAAAAACAGAGGGAGAAAAGAGTCGGAAAAGCCGTGCAAGTCGACACCAAGGTGGAAATCTCACCTTTGTGCCTAGATGATGCGTGCAAAGTAAGAAGACTTACAGCGAATCCCAGCTCTCTCCATGCGGGATGCAAAGCAGAATTTTTAAACCTAATCTATATGGCGGAATGCAAGGCGGAAATCGTCCTAGAACAGGCAACTGCTAGCGTGAAGAACCACAAGCTAGCTAATAACTCCTAATCCGAGTGTCCGGTCTAGGCTCACCCCTCCTCTGCCCAACACATTTGGGGTAGGAGAAAGCGCTTGTTCGGGTGTGAGCTCGCGGCGCGTGGATTTGGAAGCTACTAACTAACTGTTTGATTATTCTAAGTCCAAATACGAATCTATAGGAGCATGCAAATATAATTAGGTGTTTGGACCTATTCTAATCGAGTCAAGCAGACCTAGAACTAAGAGCTCAATCCACAAAATAAAGTGAAAAATGAAAACAAAACCGGAAAATGACAAGCGATGAAAACGCGGTCAAAACGGCGGTGAGCCCCCGGGTGAACAGACACCCGGAAATTAGGCCCGAATGTCTAAGTGTCCAAGTCCAAGTGTACCTGTATTATTACAATTTAAATGAATCACTCTCTCTCACAAAAATAAATAAAAACTAATCTAACACTCTCTCTCTCACTCCTTGCTCTCTCCTGCCGGCTTGGCTAAAGAATAGCCGGCTCCACGTCCCAAGGTTGCGTCGGGTCACCTAGGCGATCCGCCTCGCTCCGCGGTCCCTCGCAAGAAGACAAGACAAGAGATGGTCAGATAGCTCAATAATATATATCAAAAATGTGAGAGATGGAAAATAAAGCTATGGTAAACAATCACACAATCAAACAAAAATGTGAACTACAAGCTGTTGCTCCCCGGCAACGGCGCCATTTGATTTAGCCGAAAACAGGTGGTCTTAAGTTCAGCACAAAGCGTGAACTCAGTCGGTGTGTTGACCACACTAAATCCGGACTAAAGTCAACAATTAACCCACACTAAGATCAACAAATTAGAAACAATGTGGAGTTAAAATTTATTTTTAACTCTGCACAAATGGTGTATAGTGTCAAGTATGCAGGGAGTTCGAACACAGGGAGCAAGCAGTGTAATTCAAGCAAAGATGCTAAGTGTGTGTGTGTGATGTGTGAATGTATACACTAAGCAAGCAAGCAAATACAATTTTTGTGGGTTTTTAATTTTTAATTTTTTTTATCTTATTTAATTTTTATTTTTGATTTTGTATTTTGATTTTTGAATTTTCTGATTTTTATATTTTATATTTTATATTTTTTTTATTCCTTTTTTCAATATTGGAAAGTAAAGGCAATATAATAAAAGGCAAGCTAAAAGATTTATAAAAAGGTGCAAAAATACTCAAAAATTCAGAAATAAAATGTTTTTGGTATTTTTAAGGTTTTCTACTGTTTTTGTGAACTACTTGCAATTTATCCAAAAAGTTTACACTTAATACAAAAGTTTACGGACTGAAACGAAAAACCCAAATATTCGAGGGGCCCTCTGCAAAATGCCCCCACCTCACGTGTACAGGTCACGTGAGGTGACGTGGCTGAGGACTCAGATGCAAATAATAGAAGTTCGGGGGTCTCTATGCAAATATTACAAACTTTTTACGCTACAGATGACAGTTTAAAAACTAAATATTAAATACAAAACTGGCGAGGGTTGAGATGCAAAATACCCTCGCCCGGGCGCTCTGATGAAGACGCGTGGCACGCATCCAACGGCTGGGCGACGGGGCGCGATCCAGCGGCTGGAGGCGGTCCACTTATCCACGTGGCGTGTCCTGGGCGCGCGATGACGGTTGGCTTGTGCGGCCTGGATTAGATCTCCTTCGACGATCGGACGGTGGCCACTTGGGGAGATCTAACGGCTGCAGCACGATCTGGGCGTTCCTCGTTGATCCGACGGCGCCGGAGGCAGAGGGAAGAACACGGAGGAGCTCCGGTTGGGCGAACTTCTCCGAGCTCCTCCGTCCGGCCACGACGACTAATGAGCTTGCAAAGTGGTCGAGGATGCTCCTGCAGGTGTCGGCTGACGTCTGGAAGCTTCAAAATCCACCGGCGGACGCCGGTGCTCTCGCACGGAGGTGGCGGAGCTGCAAGGCTCCAGGTGCTCCGGCGAGAGAGCAAAATAGCTCCAGAAGCTTCGATGTGCTTCAATACCTGCACCAAACCGTTAGGGAGGTTGAGGGCAAAATGCCTCGACCTCGGGTGGCTCTCGAAATGGACGGGGAGGCGCGATAGGGACTCGCCGGAGTTGCGCTCCGGCGATGTGATCGATTAGGTGATGAAGTGATCGATTCGACTCAGAAAGATGGGGGAACTAATCCTAGAACTAACAGGAATAAAATGGGGATGAGAATGGGAATGGTGGCAGCCTCGATGGCCAATGGCCAGAGGGTGAATACCTCACGGGGATACCCGCCGGAGGTGATGGTGGAACACGCCCAGCTCGCGTGCCTCCGCCTCTTCGAAGGTGCAGACGAAGAGCTGTCACCTCCACGTTGCTGAGCGACTCCAAAGAGGGGGGAAAAACTGGATGAAATGCGGTTCAAATTCAAAGGGAGGTCAAGGAGGACCTTAAGTATGGTTGACGAGGGGGGTTGAAAGAACGAGGGACCTGGAGCACCCCATTGATGCACAGCCCGATGTAATCACTTGGCGGGCAAGAGGGATGAACGAGGAAGAGAATCTCAGAAGAAATCGAGTCGAAAGGATGAAAGCTCGTGCCTCGAAAAAATGGAGAAGATGGGGTCAAAAGCAGTTCTGACAAAGGCTACAGGGTGTAGGGCAGGCAGTTGACCCGAGTCAACTGAGACCGCCCCCTGGTTGGTCCACGTGGACCAACCAGGAAAAACCCTGGAAAAAGAACTTAATAATTCTATTTAAAATACTAAATGGTCGAATTAAATCAAAGTTATAAAATAAAAAATGTTTAGAATTTTGTGTAGTATTTTATTTTGATTTTTATTTATTTTTATGACTTATATTTTATAAGTTGCCTTTTTAACCCTATATAGGTATAATACCTATGTATTTTGATGTTTTATTTTTATTTTGGTATTTTATTTTTATTATTTTTATTTAGTATTTTATAACATTATAACATACTTTTATATACCTAAATATATTTTTATTTTATTTTTCTGAGATGTTTTGTATATTTAATAAAATCTAAGAGTATTCTATACAGGTATAAGTATATGCAGTATACCTATGTATGCTTTATACAGGTAATTTTAGTTTTATTTTTCTTTTCATTTTATTTCAATTTTAATGCACATATACAGTATAAGTAATATTTACAAAATTATAAAAATATAAAAATGAATAAATAATGAATAAAGAATAAATTGAATATTTTATTCAGTACAAGTATACAATGAGGGTCCAAAACTCAACTTTCAAACCGTAGCTCTGCCAAATGCGAAACCACCGCCATTGGATAGATTATTTTATTCTATATACAATTAAAGGTGAGTTTGATGCATTTGGAGTTGTCGTTTGTGAGATACGGGTCTGGGAAGTTGGGATTTTGGATTCTTATTCAGACCAGAACCTTTTGTCTGTACATTCTTTTTCTGTGAAATCAATTTTGTCTTTTTCTTTATGAAATTATCTACAACTTTCATGTACAAAGTTTCTTTATTTGATGTACAAAAAGTGGAACCAAAAATAGGTCCCAAAAAGAATGAATAACAAGTATAGGTATTTTGACTGTGTTTTTGGCCTTATCTCCCCCTACTTTATTCCTTGTCGACCTATTCATCAAGATGCCTAGGTCTCGGGGGTTTTGGGTCATAAAATATTTACAATATTTTATTCTTTTTCTTTTCTTTATTTATTCTATAATTTTGGCCTTAATTACAGTAATTTACACACTGTTTAGATGCACATGCATGGATGCTAAGATGATGGTTTTAATGCTATTTACAGGCATTTGCTAGGGTTTCTGGTGCCAAAATGATAGAATAAAGATGATGAAATGTGGATTCATCACCCATCACCAAGGAGGTGGCCATAGACACTATATGTCTTTCAGTCCTTATTCTCTTATTACCCGACGTCTTGGGCATCAATTTACTTCTCACAAATCGTTTGAGGTCGGGAAAGTGATCTATGGCCTTTATTAAGGGAAGTTTGAAAATCAGTTCTTCATCGAGTGCTTCCCTTAGGGCAGGATCCAATTTTTTTAGGTCTTTTTCATTTTCAATTTTTATGTGTTTTTTTAGTTTTTCAATTTTTTGGTATTTTGGATAGATGAATGATCGGACTCTGGATTAGAGGGCAAGTGGTTAGTAGAAGATGGAGATAGAATGGACTTCAGCTGTACAGACGGTGTGAGTTCCCTACTGTTTGCTAGGCTTTCAACCTCAAAATTACTCATATCCTTTTCCACTATCGTTCCCAAACTGGCAGAAATTGAGTTCAATATTTCCATGACATTTCTCAAGTTGTTACCAAATGATTCATTTTTCTCAATAAGTCTGAAAATGTCATCCTCCACAAAATTCTCATGACAAATCATGGGAGAGTTCTGCTCAAGTGGAGGAAACTGCTGAGATATTAGAGTCTCATACTCAACATACCTAGACTCTGGCATGTAATTCCGGGTCGAGTATGGACCATCTATATGGCAAATATTAGTCGGAGCCTAGTATGATGAAACAGGGACTGATAAGTCTAGCTCATGAGTCCAATCTTGTGAGTGTATAGGCTCTCCGAAAGAAGGCTGGTTAATGGAAGCTTGATCACTAAAGTCATCAAGTCTGGGACATCATGATGTACAAGCCTCTCCATTCGGGTTGTTTGTCGACCAAGTTATGCCCTAAGGTCAAGTCGGGAGGTGTATATGTAAATTGTTGTATGGTCCCTACTTGAGGTGAGAATGAAGTAAACGAGGGCTTATAATTTTGCCAATCATCCATCTCAGCAGTGGCTAGCTCTGCATTCGATTCTTTAATTCCTGCAAGCTCGCGAGAATAAGTACAGTCAGCCCAAGATGGAAGTGGATCCGGAATGTCAGAATATGGAATAGATGAGAAATGCGAAGAAGTGGAGAAGTCAGTCGAAGTTCTGACTTCGTAATCAGGTTGAGGGGGAGCCGACCACGGGTAAGGGTCTCCCGTGGATGGCGGAGGAGAAAGCGAAGATGAATGGTATATGGTCGAGGAGGAGTGACCAGAGGTCACAGGGTATGAGGTCCAATATCCCGACATCTTGAGGAGGAAAGGATGAATGCAAGAAGATTGAGGTAGAAAATTTGCAATTACACAGGATAACACACACGGACAGACACAAAGACAAACGCAAGAGCAAACCCCGAGTTCACACTCAACACGGTGAAGGACCCGAAACCGAGTCCAATTAATCTTGTAAATTTTAAGTGTGATTTCAAGCAAGATAGCAAGGATTACGCGGCCTATAGGGAAGTCGGCTTAGAGCCGGATGCGTCTTCCCTGTTTAACCTGTCGCCTAAGATTCCGCCGGTCCTTCCTTTCTTCGCTCCTATCCCAAGTCGATGGATTCAAAGACCACACCCCTATCTACCTGCAAGCAGGCGGAGGCTGACAAGGCCGGAACTTCACCCCGGGGGGTTACTGGCAACTTGTCGCAAAGTACCGTAATTTCGCCCCTATCTACCTGAGACAGGCGGAGGCTACTTGGTACTAGTCAGTGAACCTTAAAAATTCGACTTGTGATATTTGCTAGGATCAGTTGGAACGTGATATGGAGGGCGGGGATTTAGGCTCTGCCTTAAGGTGTTCACACACACTCAAGTACCCTCACTCAGCCTGAAAACAAGGTCGGGGATTAATCTCCCGCAAACAATTTTTCCAATTTTACTCCCTTTTTTTTGGTCAATAATGTTTAGCAGTCCCGGTTTTAAGTTAAGTTATCACTTTGTTAGTCAACCACACAGCACGCCTATCGTCCAGTCCCAATTTCCTTTTTAATTTAAATGTGAAAATCAGAGGGGGAAATCGAGAAAAGCCAATGCAAGTTAAAAACAATGATGCGTATGCTGAGTAGAGAATACTTACAGTGATCCCTTCGCTTTTATGCAGGATGCAGAACAGAATTGAGATCTTTACACTATATGCAAATGCAAACGAGAAAAGCCGCTCCTAGACAGGCAGTTCTATTAGCGAGTGATGAACGAATTTGATTTGACTAGATCTGCGGTCTAAATGTGTCTTTTACGTGCAATGTGTGGTCCTAAATAATTACGAGCACAAGCAAATCCTAGAGTGGCTCAAGGAGCCGCTAGTGCAAGCTTAGTCTAAAATTCAAGCCACACAACAGACAGGGACACGGTTCCACTATATTTACACATGCGAGAACCCAAACGGGAACCGTTGTAAATGCAGACAATTTTTACAAGTTAAAAAAAAATGAAAAATCCTTCTGGCGTCTCAACAGCCGACTTGATCCACGAATAGTCGTCCTCCAATGCACTTCGAGATGCGTCGACTTCAAGAAAGCTGCTCCAAGTCCACCGGGCCCTTTTCTTCTTTTCTTCTCCTTGTCCTGCACGTTAGGGCACAAGAGGAGTCCTCAAGAGAGGAGTCCTCAACACTCGGGGGCTGGTGGTCTCTCCCTCTCAGTTGAAGAAATGGCGGATGAATGTGAATGGAGGAGTGTAGGAGATTATAAAGACGATGGATGGAGTTAGAGAAGAGATGGAGAGAGTGGAGAAAATGGTGGAGGAAGTGGAGAAGTTGAGGCTTGGAGTGGGGGAAAAGAAAGGAGAAGAGGTAAAAGGGGATTAAAAGAAATAAATTAATAAAATAATATAGTAGGTTATTAAAAATAAATAAAATAATAATAATAAAATAATAATAAAAATAAAGCCGAAAATAATAAAATAAATCCGAAAATAAATAAAAAGGGGTGACATGTGGCGGCTCCAGGAGCGGCCACATGTCGCTCCTAGAAAATTCCAAAAAGAAAATAAAAAAGAAATAACAAAAGGGATTAAATCAAAAAGTGGTCAACATGAAAGTTGCTCGTCTCGACGAGATCTACAACTTTTGTGAAGGGCCAAAAATCAAAAGAAGCCATCTGTACAAAAACGTATTTTTGGGTGGTACCTTATAGATATAAAATACCGCATTTTTCCTTTTGTATTTTTTTTGTCATTTTTAAAAGAGTGAAAAAATATAAAAAATAGAAAAAATATGAGGAGAATATTTACAACTTAATCTATTTTTTTGGATTTTTAATAATTAAGAGAAATAAAAAGATAAAATACAGGGGTAAAACGGTCAATTTGTACAATATACAAAAGGGGCCCAAAACCAAGTTTTGCATACGAGCTCCGATTTTAATGAAATTGGTCTTGTTTCGAAGGTATCTGAATGTATATTACTTTAAAAGTGAGTAGACCTTATTCGGAAGTTGTATGAGAGAGATATGTGCGTTTTAAGGTCTAAGGTCTTCAAACTTGGGTTGGGGTTTTATTGGGTGATTTTGCAAGTTAGTATTTTTTAGATATTTTTCTTTAATTAGTGTTAGTAATATATACACTATAGAGTTGGTTTTATTGGCTTTGGAGTTAGTATAAAATATATACAAATAAGGTATTTTATCTAATATACAGGTGGATATTTACAAGTGAAATTGCCTTCTTATTTAATGCAAATATGAATGCTAAAATGCAGATATTATGCTTGCGTGCATGAATGCTAATTTTACAATATAAAGGGAAATATGCATCTATTTACTCGGGAACAAGACTCTATTTTCAACTTTTAGAGTGATGAATCACAGATTCATCAGTAATGGATTATGTTCACGCGTGGAGGTAGTAGGAAGATGCAGTCTTCAACTCGATTCCGGATTTACTATAGAGCTTGAGAACACATTTTCGATTCCCTCTATAAACTGCATTTCTGTTTCTCGACAGGAGGTTGACGTTTGAATTTGAATGACTATGAGGTTTCCATAATCACTATATAATAATTGGTGGGACGTTCTCGCGGATCTGGAATGGTGGTTGATGATATATAAGGTTCATTTAGATAATACCGCATATAAGGAATTCTTAACTGAGGGATAAAAGAGGGTCAATGAAAAATCAGATAAATAGGGCGGCTTTGTCCCTTCTCAGCCATGTTGGGGCACATTTCAGAAGAGAAGATTCGAAGGCTGGTGAATAATTTTCTTCTTCCCAGTTGAGATTTCACTGATCTCCGAATCCGCGTGGACTGCACAAAGGGAAAACTGACCAAGACCTTCGAGACAAGTGCATAATGGTGTAATGGAACTTTGGAATGAATGAATTCATACAGATATTTGTGGTCCACCGTGGTGAGATCAGCACATTTACTGATGACCACTCCAGATATGACTACATCTACTTGCTATCTGAGAAAGAAGAAGCACTTGATGCCTTTTCAATAAGGTCTTTAAGGTGGGTTATTAAAGTGGTTAGATCAGATCGAGGTGGTGAGTACGAAGGTAGGAACATTGAAACTGGAAGGATGGCAGGTCCTTTTGACCTTGAGGTCATTGTCGCACAATATTCCATGCCTGGTTGACCCAACCCTATAGTCTAGTTAGAGTAGCCGAAAGGGGAAATCGGACCCTTGGTCATAAGTATGATCAGTAACACTTCTCTCCCTTTGTTTCTGTGGGCCAAAGCCTATTATAAAGGGTTCCTGCCATAGACTAATAGCCGTTCAAAGATCATAGGGATATAGATAAGTAAGCTAAGGTTGTTCAAAAGACTCCGAGTTGTGGACAGGAAGGAAACCTAATTTTACCCTTGGGGATGTCTGTGTCATTATACAACCCAAAAGAGAAGAAGTGAGATCCAAGGACAGTGAGTGGGTATTTGACCTTCGACGAGGGTTATAGATTTGACTGTTCTTCACTTCCTACTCGTATCAATGAGACCAACATTGCCAAGTTTCTTGAGGATGACTTAATCCGTGGGAGTTCTGAGCAACTTTTGATCAAATGACAGAAGACTTCTTCAAATGACCAAAGAGTTCTCCCATGCATACTGACGGGTATCACAAACATACATCAAGAGCCACCTCATCATGTATGTCAAGAGGTAGCTGAAGAGCGTCCTCATCAGGAAAGCAATGCCTCCCCAACCTCAAGTAGTAGAGTTGCCAGATGGTGGGTGCAAGTGGGAAGACCAAGACATACTCCAAAGGCAACATTGAGAGATATCAGGTTGAGGGTCAAAAGGTGATTAGACTTTGACCTTCTCTCCTGTGTCTCAGATGGACTCTTTTAGAGGACGTCATTGTAGGGCATTGGTGGCTCATTTTGACTTAGAGCTTCATTTCAGATCTTTTCATTCCTAATATTCTAGATCAGGGGATCTTGATGTTTGTGATACCTGAAGGTTTCTCAGAGGTAGAAGACCTCGTTTACAAGTTCAAAAAATCAATCTATGGCCCTTCTCAAAAAATCCATCCCTCTCGACTTTTGATCTTAGCACCAAAAAGAAGAAAATTTCGTCAAGGAAAACACTGTTGATCAGTGTATATATCTTCAGGTCAATGGGAGTCAATTCAGATTTAGGATTCAGGATGACATCTTGCTTGCAAGTAGTGATCTTGGGTTACTGCATGACACTAAGGATTTTCGAAAGCTTAATTTTGAGATGAGGGTGAAGCCTCTGATGTCTTAGGTATAGAGATTCACAGAGATAGATCACCTTTTATAAATATTATATAGTTTCTTAGAGGTATTAGAGAAAAGTTTTTTTTGGCTTTTTTGGGGGCTTGGTTTATCTCTGAAAGCTGACATCTCTAAGGTGTCGAGAGATTTGCTGCAAGCCGAGCCCTACACCTTTCTCTTCGTCAATGATTATGCACCTTTCTTCATCTTTGATATACTAGTCTTTATAGTTGCCAATACAACATTCTCGAGTTGAATGTATGGTTATCGCTACACCCTAGATTAGACCACTCCATTACTGACTGGTCAAGTAGCATCCTGCAGAATCGTATAGGCACCTGGGAACCAGACGACTCAAAATGTGCTCACGATAGCCTAAGATGAGGTCAAAATTCAGAGAAGAGCAGCTTTGCCCCTCTAATCATCAATCGGATCAACACTATATAAGGAAGGGAAGAGAATCTCGTCTGGACAACCTCGAAAGAGGCCGACTCCTTGATCTTTGCTTCCTTGCTTAGCTCGAAAAAGTACGCTATTCAAAAAGAAGAGAGAAGGCATAGGTTGACTTGTAGAGAGGTCGACAAACCTAATATATAGTCATAAGCCTGAAACTAGTCCTATTCGTCAACATCTTGACCTTCTTTTCGCTTTTAGTTAGTTTATTATATATTTATAGCTCGAAATCTTTCATAAAGAAATCTCTCTTACTATGCTTAAATGCAAAGGCACTGACCGAAGCCGTACCTACTGTAGTCTCTGCACACTCACATACTCGCAACTGACTGGGGCTTTGGCTCCTTTGCTTGCTAGCCTTTTTCTTGCTACTGCTTCGCGTCACTGAACCGAATTAAAACGACATAATATTATGAATAAAAGGATGCACTCTTAGATAGAATTTAGAGGCTATTATATATCTTCTAGAGTTTAGCTCGTGATTAGCGCTTTTGGGCACGATTGAGAAAGTCATCTTGCCCTCAAACTAATATGCAGTGAATGCCGACGTCCTGCCTACGACCCTGGGTCTAGTGCACTCCTCCAGCATACACCTTATGGTGAAGCACGAGTCTAACTAGCTGGATCGTAGAAAGAGCAATCCCTACGTCTAATCACCGAGTGGAGCTTGGACCGGCTTGGTAAGTGGTTCCCCTTTGGTCCATACAAGGTTATCTGTCTACTTGGCTTTGGTTGGAGGCCTTTCTTGGGCTATCTTCTTTTTCCTCGGCCCACAGAGACTAAATGCTTGCTTGAGGACAGTGTTATCCACCCTCTGTTTCTTGTTCGAATCCTCATCCAACGACTCGAAGTGGAGCGTAGAGGAGGAAGAAGAGGACTTGTATTGAGGTCGTCTTTCGATCCTAAAGCACGCTTCTGTTGATAAGGAATAGCGGCCGTAGACATAAGCTAACCAACTCCTGACATGAGTTTCTAATCTCTTGATCTGCGGTATGACACTGGCCTTCTCAACAGCGCTACGCAAAGATGGAGGAGAAGTTCTAGCCGCTTCCCCCTTTGCCTATCTTCCTGCCCTTCCAACTAGTAATGATCGTTAGAACTATATTAAATCAACTTTGAGATGAGCTCATCAGGAGCTTGTTCCCTATCTTCATAGCTTAGGGTGAAACTCTGCTTTAACAGTACGTGCCTCGGGTTGCTGGATTGAATTATGTCTGGCCGCTGGAATACCAAGCGCTTGCGAATACTACACCTACATCCTTGGACCTACTACCCTTCAGTGCTTCCTCTTTTTGCCCGGAAACAGATCCATCTATTGACCCCTCACTCGCTATGACCATCCGCTTATAGAGTTCTGAAAATAATGACATTGACCAGAGAAAGATGTTGAAAGACCTGACACGAAGTTTCAATGGAACAGATCAGCACCCTTTTCCTTGGGGGGAAGGTTGGGGGGGTAGCCCGAAAGTCGTTGTGAATCCCCCTCGAAGAGTGGAGTTGAAGATACTAGTACCAGAAATGAAAGCAAGATCTGAGTGACTTTTGAATAATATGTCGACGTGGTGTGAATCATAGTAGGTTAGGTAATATGCCCGGAGGATAGTTCCCTTGGTAGATCAGACCGATCTGTGCCTTGATCTCCAGCCATGAATCAAAGATTCCTCATGGCAATCTGATTAGGGCCCTGCTGAAAAGGGCAAAAGAGGTTGCTTGCTCCTTACTCAAATAGGGGCTCAGTCCCTGACAAAAAAGGTTCCTTCCATCGTAGCAGCCAAGGAAATTTCTCGATTCTCGGAATAACTGAAGAAAAAGAGCTATTAAAAAAGAACCAAGGCAAAGGCATTGATTGGAGAACATGATCTACCAGGGAGGGATGTGAGGGATTTTGGGGGAAAGGGGGGAAGGTTGGGGGGGCAATCATTCTTTGGAAAAGCCTGTCTTTTCGATAGAATATAATCTCAATCCACTTATTCTTCCTTCTTTCATATACCTCCCCACCAATATATCGAGACAAATGGGAATAACCGAACCACGTCTACAAAATGCCAGTACCATGCAGCTGCTTCAAAGCCAATGTGATGCTCCTTGGTCAGATGACCAAAATATTGGTGAATACCACATATGATCAAGAAAAGAGTACCTATAATCACATGAAAACCATGAAAAACTGTTGTTGAGAAAAAGGTTGAACCATAAATACTATCAGAAATCGTGGAGGGTGCTTGGTAATATTCCATTCCTTGAAAGCATGTGAATACTAGAACCAGTAAAACGGTAGCTACTAAAGCATAAATTGCCCTGTTTTCCTTCCCCACGAGGAGGGTATGATGAGCTCAAGTTACGACAGCTCCGGATGAAGGGAGAATAGGGGTATTAAGAAAAAGGATTTCCTGAGGATCTAAAACCCCAATCCCTTTTGGGGGCCAAATACCTCCGATCTCTACCGTGGGTGCCAAAGAAGAATGAGAAGAAGCCCGAAAAAGAGCAAAAAGGAACATAACCTCCGATACTATGAACAGAACAGAACCATATCGAGGTCCTAATTGTACAGCTTTTGTATGATGTCCTTCTAACGTGGATTCACGTAGAACATCGTGCCACCATACGAACATTGTATATAGGAGAAATATGAGGCCCTAACTAAGAAGTGTTGCACCCCCTTGAAATGAGTACATGTACATCACACCTCCAACGATGGTTGCCAAAGCTCCGAGTGAACCCGAAATAGGCCATGGACTTGGATCTACCAAATGAAAAGAATGCCTCTGAGATTCAATCATAAACCACTTTGTCCCGGTTGTATGTAAGCCGCCCCTTCACCCCAGCAAGACTATTATATAAGTCAGTTTGTCGCCAACTCGTACTATATATCCGGGAGTCGAAGTGAGAACCCCCGAGAAAATAAATTTCATTATAGAATGGGAAAAAACAAATAACATCATATAAATGTCGAGCGAGCTTTAAAGTGAAGTGCCCTCTAACGCGAAGTGGTATAGAAGGCTTTTTGGTCTCATTTAAAATAGGAAGGGATGGTTCTTTCATGTCATTTCTAGAAGTAATACTAGAAAAAGCGAAGACTCTCTCTATGACTTCACGAAGAGGAGAATCGTTTGTTTGACCGACGAACTACGTGGGAAAATCGAGAAGAAAATCACTCAAAAAAAGCAACATCCGACATGGCTTACAATAATCGCCTTAGCAGCCTCAGAAGGGGGGAAAGGGGGGCACGTAAGAAAGAAGAAAAATGCGCCTTCTATTAAATATTTAAGGCCTTGAAGATAGGTCAGAGCTTTTGGTTTCCCATTGTATATCCTAGTACACGCCTTCCCACCGTTATGAGATAGTCCTCGGGGACGGGAGGGGCCGTGTTCGGAAGCCCCCGCTTCCCAGCCCTGGAAGGCTTTTATAGTAGTTTCCGGACACGCGGGTACACACCAACCCTTTTCAGTGCTCATTTCTGCATTACCTCCCCCTTCTTACTCCAAGCGTGACGTACTTTTGCCATTTTAACAACATATTTCTTATTCAAAAATGAACATATTTATATAGTAGCGACCATTCGCAGCTATATTTTGATAATCAAATATGTAGTTTTAAATCAAATGTCAAGCGGAAACCTTCGCCTTCGGCTCCATACGGCTGCTAAAAAAAGCAAGGAAGCTTGCCATTACTGCTATCTTCCCCTGGTCGGACGGAACAAACTGATATACATAGAGCAGGTTGGGCGAAAGAAAGTTGGTTCGATTCATCCCCTCACCTTTTCAGTGAGACAACTGAAAGATCAAGAAGCGGAAGATCTCTTAGTAAACATGAGCTGCTTCACCCGTCAGATGGACGGCGTAGCTGAAAGGGTGACGAGAGGAAAGAAGACAAGAGAGCAGGAAAAGCAAATATCAAAGAAAAAGCATCTTGCATTGTTGTCCGGAAAGGATTGTTGATAAATGAATGCATGATTGACTTCTGTTGTTTGTGTGTACGGCTATGAGAGAGAACCGCTCAACTCCCTCTCCTAGAAAGGTTGGAGCCTATGCCTTAGAGGAAGAAGGAAGAGGGCCTTAGGATTAGAAAGAGAAATCTCAAAAGGTTTATACGGCAAACTTAGTAACAAACGCGATAAGCCGGGAATGCCGGGAGTTTCTGTCAATAGTTTCATTCCCCTATTCCCCTGAAAAAAAGACAAGCCCATTTACCTACTCCTTATTTAGTAATTCCTTTTCATCCGACTGCGAGAACTCAGATGCGGACCACTCCACTTGCTTTTTGGACCACTTTCTCGAACGAGCATGACCTTCCCACTATATATCGGGGGAAATACGGATTCTTAATGTTATATACTATAAGATATCTCATTTTTTCAGGACAGGAGTCGGGGGGTTCGTCTGCGTGCAAGAAAGAGGATGTGAAAAGACCTCTTCCAAAGATGCTTCGAAGTGCATGGGGGAAGGCCACGCGCTCTAGGCTTGACTTCAGACAAGAACTGCACGTCGGGATTAGGGGGACCTAGTGTGCACCTTTGGGAGAACTCTTTGGGTATGGGTTATACCGAAGAGAAATAGAGAAAGTCCCTTCAACTCTTCTTTTTTCTTTGGGAGACTAAACAAGAGAATGAGGTCCTCCCCCACCCCTTTGTTCTTTCTGCCGGTGAATGTGCATATGCCTCTCACTGAAAACACAGAGTGAGCTTCTCCAGAATTGAGATGACCCTCCAGAGGTTTGTTTAAGTCGGAACAGCGGGAATGCGTCCAATTAGTATATAAGCTGGCTGGGAAATGATCTCATTAAACCCTCTGTGGCTGTGGATGTCACTCTTTGAGAGGAGCGAACAAGTTCACTTTCATGCTGGGAAGGGCCTTCGCTCCCTTCCCGGAAGATTGAGAATCTCGAGAACATTGACGATTGACAGTATACAAATACTAGCCCTACCCGAGTCTGGCCCCCCTTCCCTCAAGCGTGACGTACCATGAGGGATTAAAAAACGATGCTTCCTTGGTCATGTGGAACATGGATGAGCATTATGTCATTCCTACAAGTCAAAAGACTGGAAGAAGTGACCACTGAGGACTTCGAGATCAAATATAGAATGTTTCTTTCCATTCCTCGTGAGCCACTGATTTCTCCGAAAGAAGAGATCAAAGTTCTTTTCCTCTTTTTTCCCAATAAGTCGATGACCTTACACCATTGGGATACTTCGAAGAAAGTTGAGGACATATAGGAGACACCGGTGCTAAAAATTTTGATCGATACCTCTTCCAATTTCTCTTTTTGGGGAAGGTCGTTGCTTCGGATCTTGTTCCCCCGGTCTGAAAGCAGTTGGTTCCGTAGTTTGAGAATTCTTCTGGTCCCAAGTACTCCATATCTATCATTTCATATAGGAATATAATAAGTCAAGAATACCATGCATCACCAGAAGAATTGTGTGAAATAAGTGAATTTATCCAGTTGAGGCATTATTGATTCATCAGAAATTCTTCCCTCCAGATAGAAAGAGACTCCTTCCTATACGAATTTTGAAGAACTATAGAGAGTTGTGGTTGATTGTTGACCGACGGAAAGCATGGGAGAAAGACAGATCGTCTCCAAGATCAAGACAAAATTCTCATTCGATTTTTCTACTCGATTGACTTGCTCGCCATTGAACTATAGAGAGTTGTGGTTGGTTGTTGACCGCTTGTGGAAAATTGGAGTGCGAACTCTATAGAAAAGAAAAAATATAGAAGAAGAAGAAGAAGAGAAGAATCGACTAGATTATCTATATTTTGGGGAATTTCTTGATAAGAGAAAAATAGTTTACTTTTGATCCTGGGTAGTCGAGTCTGGAAGGTCAGATCGAGAAATGTACGCGGATGATGACCATTGCAAAAGAGTATGACGTCTCTGAACTGCTTTCTTTCGGCCCAGAGGTGGGCGAAGGCTTATCCCAGGGCCAGGATGTGAGTTGTGTGAAAGATGCTTTCTTGTAGCGAAGTGGCTAAGATTTGCTAAGGAATAGGTAAGCTATGGACATTTGTGGCAGGTCTCCTAATGAGGCCTTCTCCCATTTGTTTAGTCTACTTCCTAAGAGAGCCTTAGACTTTTTGGGCCTCAGATGCTTAAGATCACTGCTCTGGATAACTAAAGGCCAAAGAGATGCTTCCCGGACAAAAGAAATAGATAGTGACCGCTCTTCTCCCGCCTACTCATCTATCGAATCACATCCGTCGCGTGCCGGAGAAATTCCCTTTTCTTGCGTCGAGTAGTCAAGTTCAGGGAAGCTCCCCAATACCCCCTTATCAAGCCCCTATATGACCAGGAGGCCCTCTTTTGTGATTCCAACTAGTTTGGAGAAATTTCTGGACCAGATCAACGTGCTCGAGACCTTTGATCTCAACAACTATTATATCTTTTCCGTTGCGATCTTATCCGCTCTTTGATAGAAGACTTCGAATCCCCATCCGCCAATTGAATCCGAATAGGCAGCACATGTTTCTATAAGTGGGGTGAGGGCTTTTGGCTAGCGGGGTGAGCTGCGTAACTAGTGGGACTCTTTCATCTAGAAAAACAGGGAGAGCGAAGGAAGAAGGACCGTCTCCTCTCCGAGAATCTGATAGAAGTTGCTATTTGATTTGTTTATTTATGTAAGCAACTATTATAATATTACTTGCTAGCAAGATTTTTCTGGAAGAAAACGTCGCACTTCAATTGGACCCTAGAATAGACCTTTCTTTAAGAAGGTTTTTTGCTTCAAATCAAAAAAGTTAGCCCACTAGCAACTTTCTATCTCAGACTCGAAGGCAGAAACAAGGGCAAGCCGGAAGGTAGTAGGAACAGCTTGCCATTTTCAATAAGTCAAGATATAGTTTGGGCTGGCTTGTCTTGTTGGCTTGGAGTACCGGGAACAGACGAAAGTCATCACCCCCCGCCCCCTTCCTTGCCCATTTGAAATTCATGCTCGTCCTTTTCTAATTTTAGACACTGCCTATTTGCTAGTGAGGGCGAGTGGGCCTTTTGCTTGCTTGACTTCTTACAAGCACAGACAATAGATTCCTTTAGAACGGTAGTCATGCTACTGCTAGAAAGACCCCCTGAAAAACACAGGCCCCATCTGAGCTCCTTTTAAATATCTTTCTTGAAAATTGCGGAGACGCCAAAAAGATCAGGGTCGAAGTGAGAACCCCCGCACTTGAAGCTATAATTTACATAGAATATATATATATATATATATATATATAAATCTATATTGAAGTTCTCAAGAAAGCTTGTAGTATCTAGTTGAGGAACTAGTATACAAAGTATATAGATAGCCCAAGAGAAAATCAAGAAGCCGCCCGGATATATAGTACGAGTTGGCGACAAACTTACTTATATAATAGTCTCGCTGGGCTAGGTCTCGGGGAAGAAAATAAGACCCGAAGCTCAGCAGAGGGGAGGTGTCTTCGGCCCCATCCCGGGCGCCAACGAGAGATGATTCGGGTGTAGGGACAGGGGGCTGGAGTTACAAAAGAAAACAAGAAAGGCAGAAGGAAATGTTGCAGGGTTTGGGGAATGGGGCAGGGCTGAATACCCTCGCCTTCTCCTCTCTCTCTTCTTTCGGTCTTTCCTTTTGGGGAAAGTTAGCCGTGGGCAATCGAACCGTCCTAAACAAACCCAAGCATCTTCTCTGTTCTCTGTACTCTGCCTTTTGATTATTGGAGGACTATATATTTGGGGCTCCTTCGTCCCGATAAAGTAGTATGAGGTATTCAATCCAGTATTGGTAGGCACAGATCATTGGTATTGGATGTATCTTCCGGTTGTGCCGAGTCGACATCTGCCCCGCTTTTTCTTTTTCGTAGCACAAAAGAATCCCTTACCTCCACTTTGAAAGGAAAGCTGCGTCACGTCAGGGGAGGCTGCAGGTACTATGGATCCTCTTACACCCGGATGTTCTCTTTAATAAGGTCGCCTTCCGGGGTCTCGCCAGTCTTGCCTATAGGTCGTGATGTGCCTTGAGATGGCTGTATCCTGTCTCCTTGCCGGTGGGGAATCCGCTCCTGGGTCGTCGCTCTGCTGCATCTAGCCCGTCCTCAATGCATGGAGTGTGACAACGTACACGCTTCCTCGGTCCTTCTCATCAGTTGCAGGGTTTGGTTGCCCGAAATTGACTTGGCTTCGTCAAAAGGCCTCATCTCAAAAAGCTCGGCTCGCGAGGCACCCCTCTCGCAGTGGGGAATCCCCTCGCCTCGTTCTTGTTACATGCTATTTTTCCCTTTGACATGAGGGTGAGTACAATGATGTCCAAACCATGAATGGATTGTTCCTCTCACGCACGGAGACCCATACATGCCCATAGTAGGCCGGCCGCCCTACCTAAACCAATCATCATATCGGTCCCTAGGCCCCATTTCTGGAAAGGCTCGGCTTCAAAACCGTACGTGGAGCTTCGGCCTCATACGACTCCTCTAAGGATGGAGGGGAAGCAGACGAGGCTTGTACGTTTAAGGTTGTTGTACACTCCTAACGCATGAAAATGCTATTTGATCCCCGCCTGCCACTCCCCTTACCGCTCCCCCCAAACACAGAAAGAAGATGTAGCTAGTATGGCTAAGATTTGCTCAATTCCCAGAGTCTCTAAACCGGTTTGGAAGGGGGGAATGGGGACACTCCCGAAAGAAGCGTGCGTGGTGTAGGTCTTCTCCCAGGAGGGAGATGAACTCAGACGGAAAGAAAAGACATGAAGAAAGAGTGCTATGCTTGATATTCTAGAAAAAAACCTACCTGTGTCTCCACAATAAAATGGCCACACAAGACAGACGAGAAATGGAAAGAAAGAGAAAATTTAGTCTCCTTACTAGTCCCCCCCATCCCCTTTGCCCCTTCCCTGCCTATTTTCTCTTTTTTAGGATTTTGTCCAGCTTTTTCTTCTACTTCCTTCGAGTTCCAACTCATGTCCATGATGACTTGTGCCTTATCAGGGCTTTCTAACTCCATGGGGCCTAGGATCACCTCGACCATGAGGAGGGAATATTCCCCTTCAGACTCCACTCTATATCAATATATATTGTGGATTTTTTGAGTTGATTTCTCACAAACTTTGAGCTTGGATGAGTTCCTCAACTCGCTACTCTTCGAGTGGGGCTAGTTCGGCCATTGAGATCAAGGAGAGGGTCCCGGATGAAGAGGTGTCAGATGCCGGTGTCGATGTTGTCAGCCTGCTAGACGATGCACACCCTTTCATGCCTTCTTGCCTGCCTTTCGTTCATGCCCCCGGGCCCAGCATTCCGCCATGCCGCCCGGAATGAAAATGAATCCTACCCAGCTTACTTACTAAAGAATCCAATTTCGAGAGGGGAAAGTCGGATAGGATAGCGATACAGGTCACCGGAAGTCAGTTCTTGCTTATGGGATAACGTTGGATGGGCACCGTAGCTCAAAATTGCCAATTTCTGCTTGATTATATATATTTCTCTAAAGTCTAATATCAATTCCAAATAATTTGAAGACTAAGAAAACGATCCTTCCCTTTAATATAACAAGAAAGAAGAGTTCCCTGTCTGCCCTTTTGGGCAGTCTGGCAGCTTTTTCTCTATTCTAATATTTCTTGTTATATTAAATCTAGCTTTCTCTTACTAATATAAAGTGATGTGACTTTTTTCCTTTCTGTTTTCCTCTAATATGTTATTTTGTGAAGAAAGGCCTCGACCTTTTTGCTACCGTTCAACTACTATATAAGTGAGCTCCTTTGATTCGGCGGGAGGCAGTCTCCCGCGAGACCAACCAAGGAGGCCGAGAACTGGCGGAGTCAGAGAGGTGAGTCCTGAGCAATGTCTTCACTGCATCTCTAAATGAGGTATGTTCTCTATCCGCCATTGTGGAGCTTCTTCTTTTAAACAAGGCCGCCCTGTCTCATTCTCTTTGAGAGAGCTCATGTGAGCGCCCGCGAATGAATGAGCGAGTATTGGGGATGCAGCAGGAAGTGAGGGGAACTCGGGTGAGTTGCCCGAAGGCCCTGAGCCTTTCCTTAGAGAGTTCAGTCCCAAAATCCCTTTGAATGTCCTAGGGTTCCCTCGCCTCTGAGCGCATGTCAGTGAGTGTCCGCTTACGAATGCGCGAGTCAGGCTTTCTCTGTTCTCTTTCATTGGGGGGTCAGAGGGGGGACATATGGTGGATGGACTTTTTCTTGGCCCGGGACAAGGGTTGTTTACTAGAGAAGGCCCTGCTATTTACTACTACATATAAGAAAATAATTGGTGCGAGCTTTTAGCGAGTTAGAAGTTTCAGAGATGACTAGGTAGCATCACAACAGCTTACTAGGGATACAAAGGCATTCTAGGGGTGTTAGGGTATGCACGCGAACCAGGGCTGTTCTCAAATCCACTAGTGAAAGCTGACAGAGGTAGGACTCTAAGCGGCTAAGCAAGGAGAATGACGTCTTCACTTTCACCCGCTCCTTCCCATCAACAATTAACTATAGCACAGTCGACGCCTCTCGTGAAATGACTCCTGATGCCTCGCCCCGTGAAGATCTAGAAACAACGCATCCCTGGAAAAACCAGACCAGTTCCTTGCTTTTTTCTGTGGAATGATTGAGCACCCCTCAGGAACCCTTAAGGAGAACCTGCCTCTGCCCCAATCGATCTGTGGAAGCAGTAGTACCGACCCAGACTCTACCTATGAATGTGAAGAGCTCGGATGCTAAGACCCGATGGAGCAGCCCGACCCGAAGCGAAATGCCCCCCTGCAGATTCCGTCTTACGGACGGATGTCTGGTGTTACCAACCACAACTACGAGGGTCACTCACTGATTGACAAAGCTCGGTAGACACAGAGGTTGAACCTTGACACCCGGCTTTCAGTTATAGGCTGGTTCCACTTATCTCCCAGGCAAAAAGAAACGTTCAGAACCTGTGGCTGCCTTCCGCCCTATGAAACCGGCATATTATGCAAGTTCACCAGAGGACATGAGATCTACTACAGGCTATAGTACTTTCCTCGTATGTAATCTGGTAAATGTTTAACTATTAACATGAACATCAGCTTTAAATAGAACTACTCGATCGCGTTCAAGTGCGGAAGCAGAGTCTAGAGCTATGGCTCATATTGCCTGTGAGATGACTCCATTGGTGTGAGTGAAACTCCCTATGCCTATGTACTGCGAGAATAGAGATGCTATCTATATTGCATTGAATCTAGTGTTCCGATGAGGAACCACTTTCTTCGCTTTTTTTCGCGATTAACTAATGAAGGGAAGATCACTACTTCACCAATCGCATCTTCACTGAGACCTTGCTGAGTCCATGCCGCGAGATCGTCATGTCTTTTTATGCAACAAGCTGGGCGTGTTAGCTCCAGCGTCGAGTCAGTTGATTGGAAGGTTTTTTTCAGGTACCATCACGGCGAGCCGTACTCCCTACTAGTATATAATGTGATGTCAGAGAGGCTAGTTACATCAGCTATCGGTACCTTTACCCCGAAGCACTCGCAGTCTGAGTCTAGGGATGAAATAAGACCCAGGGAAAGAACTAGCGAGTGAAAGGCCCTTATATACTAGTTGCTCGCTCCACTACGCTTGCTTCTACTCTGCGCTTATTCTTGATTCTTCGAACAGTAGGTATAATTACTACTTACCTGAGACTCTGCCTTAAACTAGGACTCGCTCTTCTTTTTCTTCGATTCGAACTATATAGCTCGTAGGAAGAGAGGGCATAATTGATACCATTATCTATACAACACTTATAAAAGAAAGAAAGAATGTTGGGACTGGCGAAGACGCTTGAGAGTTCATAAGCAAAATCTCCTCAGAAAACCACTGCACAAACATCACACATGCAATAACGCTAATTCGTAGTCTCCTTGCGTCAGAAAACATCCACCAACTGAGCGGGAATAGGCAAGAGAAAGCCTTTCTATCTTGGCTGTCTAAATCAACTATTAATGTAGAATTGAACCGAAACTATATAAATCTATATAATGAGGGTTCAGGGGATGAGAAGGTAGAAATTGACGCAGGAGAGGCTTTAACTATTTAAAATAACGGTGCGAGCATTGTTTACGGAGCGAGAGAAAGACCTCGATCTCAGTCCCTGGGGATTTAGGGGCCCTTCCATTCCTCACCTGGAACTATGATCACACCCCTTGCACCCTTGCTTCCTATCTTGTCCTAGGCGATGGAAGCGTGTAACCAGACTCCCTTCCCTCTTCTAGTCCCTGCCTCCCCTAGCCTGAAATTCCATTTATTTATCGTGTTGTCCGCTGTGATGCCCTACCTATCTCTCTGCTCCGTAAACCCTCACAGCGGCAATCTTCTCGATTCGATTTCAGATGCATCTTCCCGAAAGTCATGATCCAAAAAGGTAGTAATAGGAGTTCGGGTTGTGTGTGATCCCTTTCTTGACTGTTAGGCAAGCCCATTAAATACAAAGCAATCCCGGACCAAGTTAGCTATGAAATGACATCGAGTCTGCTCAAGTACATTCCAGAACTTGGGAAAAGGATTTCTCCATTAGACTGCCATGGGTTTCTCGGTTGGAAAAGACTGAAGAAAAAGATTCCCTAGTAGTTCGCAGGTTAGACAGTTGTTCGCTGAGTCTTTCTATGCTTCTCAACAAACGGCAGATTTCCTCATTTTCTACTATATATTTATATATTCAGGGGAGGGAAGAGACAACCCGAACTCTAGAAGATGGCTGGAAGTCTTTCTGCGGTATGATATCAGTCTGTCTGACAGTAGATCAAGAATTGATTGAGAACTACTTGACGAGGTTGTTGTATCGACGAACTATGTCCAAGATTGAACTACTTCGCCTCAGGGGCCCTGCTCAGAAAGAGTAGAAAAGAAGTTATTTATCATTGCCCACCTTTTTTCCAGGTCTAAAGTCTACATATTAATATTTAGCAGGAAGTCACCCCCTAGAATTAGGAGCTGTTGAGTGCGTAACATCACGATATATAGTACTTGTGGTTAGTAAGCAGTGTCTCATCGAGTCAAGGACACCAACTGATTGATTGTTGCTACCAGTCCTTCTCCCATTTTGCTCCATCTTTCTTTCTCTACTCTGCTGCTTCTACTCTTCTGCTTGTCCCTAATTGACTACTTCATTGAAATCCTTGAGTACCTCGCAGACTTTGTACCAGTGTGACCAGGAAGATCAATAACAGAACGAGAAAGGCACAAACTAAAGATAGCCTTGGTAACTAGGGCAGAGAAAGACACTAGGTAATATCGGTCATCAAATCAAGGCGCGCTCAACTTGAACTTCTGCAGGGAAAGAGGCGTCAACATATAAGAGACAGAGGGAAAAGGTCTCAAAGTCAGCAGACAACTAGATAATCTCACAATCAAGCTCAAGCAGGGATAATGGCTTACTAGTTGTGTCTTTCCGAGCCTATTCTAAGTAGAACTGTGGTTTGGGATCCTAGGAAGAATACAAGCAAGCAACAAAGCGGTTTCTCAGGGGCATAGAAGAATATATCGACGATTCCACCACATGATAATAGGCCATAACGACTTATAGAACCGCCAAAAAAAACAGATATTTCAGGATTCACAGCTTCCACAACTCCAACTACTTCTCTATATAGTCGTCCGCTTCCTCGGGCCCAACAGGCTGGCATGGCATCAATGTCTAGATATAATAAAGGAAACAAGAAAAGCTGTCGGGATGTTTTTTACCTTTGACTGAGATGCTTGGGCTCTTCTTCCTCTTTTCCTTTGATCTCTCCTTCGCTCAGCTCCTTATAGGTATACTCATCACATCTCTCCACTGTGGAGCTGTAATATGTTGAGTTTGCATTTTCCGGAGTGATGATTTCTATACAACTGACAAGCCGACATTTGATATACTAGTTGAAAGGAGGGAAGAGATTTCTTGCTTGGCCTCTGCCCGAGCACAACACGACAGGCAGTCCTGTCTGAGATGAGAGTGTTGCGATGCCACCCACAGGCATCTGGTGGCGGGCAAGCATGGGGAGTTTGTTAGCAATGTGATCCCGAGGCGAACCATTCCTGTAATAAATATTATTGTAATAAATGATTTATCAATAAAAGTTATTGATTTTGTTTCACTCCCTTTCTGACATTGAATGAATGAATGCATTATAAGGTCCCTCTGTACAATATGGGTTATGTACCATGGCCGACTTGATAATCATACAGATGTTGATTCATTAATTGAATCATAGAGGATGATGCTTGGATGATTATATAAGGAGTGAGATAGAGGATTCATCAAGCATCATCAAATGATTGTCAAGTGATGATCTCCAGCCTGAGTAGGGGATGTCAATCCTTTCTCATTAGGCTGATATCTGATCGACCTCTTGATGCAGGTCCTCTGCAAGGGAATAGTGATATAGAGGTATCGGATTAGTTGAGTAAATAGGTTGACTTAACGAGATCGAGATAACCAAAGACCTATGATGAATACTGTCACATCATAAGCAAACATCCTCTGACCAGAGATAGATGTATTGCTATATGTCTAAGTGTGTACATTTGGCAGACCATTAGGTTGATGACGTAACCAAGGTCTATACACTGGCGAGCTGGTGTGCATGCAAGGGCATATGCGTAATACAATCTCTCAAAGGGATCATCCAGGTTCACTTATGAACCGGGAGACATGAGCTCACTCCTGAGATATAGGGACTGATCAAATTCCATGCATGGTCGTCATGCTTTAGAAGCATGACATGAATTTGAAGGTAAGATTTATGCTTTGTGAAAGCATATGATCTGTACCAAATCCCAAGGACCAAGATTGAGAAACTTAGTGATCAAACCCTGAAGATGACAGTGTAAAAGTGATCTAGATCTTCATGATGATCATACGTCTTCCAGTATGCACGATGTACATGTATTGGGAATACCTAAGGGTGATTTGATCATAAACGATTGTATAGCCTTGACGCTTCCATTCCGAGGGAGTGATGAAACAGGTCTGGATTTTAGTGACTCCTCTCAGTAGGGAAGTGACCTAATCTTAGTCCATGTGATGGACATTGGTCTGAATGAGATTCAGATGCAATGAGAAGATTAGGTTTACGGCCTTGATTTAATCAAACATCTATGATAGGTCCAAGGGATCTGGATTTGAGATGTGATTTCAATATCCAAGTCAATATACATGGAACAATACAATCGCCCTGTCCTTATCTCCAAGTATCTGATGAGAAATATCATTATTCTTGAAAGGTTCAAGAATAATTCCATAAGATCTAAGCATTAAGAATATGATAATTAAATGTGATTTAATTATCTTGATGTATGTGGAAATTATCCAATATAAATAAATGTGATTTAATTATAATGGATAAGAATGATGTGTATAGTAATATCCAATTATTCATAAGATATTATAAATGTGATTTATAATGTATTAGAGAGAGTTAATTATAATTTATATTTGTTGATTAATTATTAATGTGTATTGGATACACATTGTCTAATTAATTGAAAATGTAAATTATATTTTGTTTTGGGTTGTGAATGTGATTCACAAATTTCCAATGGCAAGATTGCAATATTATCAAAATTAATTATGAATTATTTTTTGAGAATAAATCCCAATAAAAGTTGTTGGATTAAATAATGGAGAATTTCAAGGAGATATGCAATCTCATGAGATTTCATGAGATTGCCCCCACTTGGTAATGAGTGGACGGCTACCAAGTCCTATATGGAATTGGTGGTCGTCCACCCTATTACATGGGGAATCAAGATCTCCATTGAAATCATCTCCTTATTTGATTGGTTTAATTTTAGGATTGATGTATATTTGATTTATCAAATATATTTGATATAAATTAAATCACAAATTGTTGGTTTTCAGCAACAACAATCTTGACCACTGTATTGAGATAAATCAATCTCATCCATTGATTTTATATGTCCCATGGATTGAGATCCATGGATTCTAAAACCATATAAATAGAGAGGCATACCATGCTCTCTTGTACATGCTATTGGTAGCACATCTCTCTCTCTCTTTTCTCCATACACGTCAACCCTCTCTCCCTTTACTTGGTGGCCAACCACCAAACCCTAGGAGAGGTCTTCGTCGTCGCCTACGCCACCGTTCCGCTACTTCGACATTCTTCGGTTCTCCGTCTTCTTGGAGTGTTGCACTCACGAAGGAGACATTCGATCTTGTACGACGAGATCAGGAGTTCACCGTGCTTGGATCAACTCGTTGGATTGCGAGGACAACGAGACTCATCTCCGAGCTCGCAAGCTTCTTCTCCGACGATAGGACTTGAGACATGAGGTCTCTTTTCGTAGAGACTCGATCAACCACGCTTCAAGAGGTATTGCATTATACTTATTTTGGTTATAGATGAAACGATCTGAGAATCGTTCTTGGATCATGTGGTTTCATCGCATGAAAATTTTTAAATTCCGTTGCACTGAACAACTAGTACGACTAGTCGTTCTTCGTCGTATTCGATATGATGCTCACGCTTCTGTGATGCGCTTGAAGATTTTTTCCATATCCTTCAAGTGGTATCAGAGAATTAGTTCGAAGGTTTTGGATATGATCCGCAAACCTAGGACGACTTGGGTTCGTGGAAGTCGCGAAAGTTTTTTATCGCATTTGATTTTCGCACTTGTGTTTAGTGAATAAATTCGGCCCTGTTTTTTTAATTGTTTAAACACGAATTAATCACTTGGATTTTGTTCCCCATTAAATAAGGAAATCATAGGATCTGAGTTTACGTAATTTGGATTCCGTTTGCTCGAGATATGGTTGTTTTAATGAACATGTATACACTGTTGCGGGAACTGCAAATCTTAACATGATTAATGAGTTAATTACTGTTTTGACTTGCCTCTAAATGCGTGAAATATCAATTGGGTTATGTCCTAAATCAAATTAGCAATTTGTGAAAATTTATTTTGTCTAATTTGGAATTAAAATGATTGAGATATGTTAATTTTAGTAAGTAGGGGTCACTGCTGAAATTACAGTCCTAATCAAGAACCATGTAATTGTCAATTAATGAAATTAATTGTTAATTTCAAGAAATAATTATGGAAAATATTTGAGAAATATTGGAAGATGATTATTTCTTTAATTGACTTGGCCTCAACCAATAAATTGATTACATTTGATCTAGATCAAAATTGGAAACACAATCATCAAACTCCTTGCTTGAATAGGATTGGGAATTTGTCCAGCAAATTTCCTTATAATCAAAAATGTTTTGATTATTACTATAGGGTATAATTTTGGTTGAAGAACCGATGATCATCTCAAGTACAAATTGATCTATTTGGCATTATCCTTTCCCGAGGCGGATTTGGTGTCTAGTCGGAGATCGCTGGAGTAGCGGGTTGCAACGTATGTGGTCCGTCCCACTCTCGTCGGTACTGGCCATGACAGCGGGTAGGGACTTGATAATGCTGAAGAAATCAAGTTGTATTTTTCTAATTATTAAAATACGAATTAATACGTACTTTGAGAATAATACCATATATATTCAAGTAAAACAATCAAGTTTAATTGATTGAATTGGATTGATAATTAATTTAATATGATTGAATTAATTATGTCCAATTATAATTAGTCTATTATGAATAGAGTTAATAAATCCCTTGGAAGAATTAATTATTTGAATGTGATTCATGATAATTAATTAAATTCGAATAAGAGGTGGAGGATCACATAAGTGACATACATGGTCTCCCGTCAAGGCGAAGGGTTTTCGTCGCCAGGGATTGTATATAGGAGACTCCTGTACGAAGTGATAGTTCCTATATGAAAGCGCATCTGGATCGGACTCTTTGCTTCTCGAAAAAGTAATGTCGTATGCGTAGTGACCCCAATATCGGATCCTCATATTATTGGGGCGATATTGGATTGCGCATAGCGAGTTCTATTCCTGTTGAGGGTTGGTTCAATTAATGACGGGTCAACATCACCTTAGGGATGGTGGGCCCGGGTATTAAAGACCGAATTGAGAAATGCAAGTTGGACTTGCAAGGCGGAATGTGTTCCCGCTTCTCTTTATTGGAGTTGTAGATTCTCATATTATTGGGATGTAACAAAGATAAAGAGGAGATCCCAGTTCTAGCTTGAGATATAGCGGTAAGTATATCTCTTACTTTGAAAGTGATTAAGGGAATGCCCTTTCAAAGTTGACAATGCAAGAATATTTTGATTTAAAACCCTTAATAAAATATCATAAATTTGAATATATGATTATATGTTCTAATATAGTGCATTCTCAATTTCAGAAAATGAGGTCCATGAACCCACTAAGAAGGCTTCTGGAGGTCAACCAATTGACCAGATCGAATTACTCGGATTGGATCCGTAATTTGGAGCTTGTACTCTCAGCTGAGCGCATAATTTATGTGCAATCGGAAGACAAGCATGGAAACCCAAAATCAAAGGAAGAGAAAGCATATAATGACAAGTATGATGAAGATCATGTCTTGGTTAGATGCTACATCTTGGGTTCTCTCTCCAATGTTCTTCAGAAACAACATGTGGAGATGAGTACTTGCCAGGAGATAATGCAGAATCTGAAAGATATGTTTGGTGACATTAACCGCAACAAGCGGTACAACATTATGAAAGAACTCGTTCACTGCAAGATGCAGGAAGGGACTTAGGTCCGTGAACATGTACATAAAATGTTTGGGTACTTATCGGAGCTGGAGACTCTGGGGGCAACCATGGATGCAGAAATGCAATCTGATTTCATTCTTTTATCATTGTCCAAATCTTTCAATAACTTTGTGGTGTCATTCCACATGAACAAGCTGAAGTTGACAAATGCTGGGCTTCTTGCTGCATTAAAGTCTACAGAAGATGTGATGAAGAAAGATGGTTCCGCTGGCAGTGCAATGGTTGCACAGGTCAGTGGGAAGTACGGTCGGAAGCATGGTTCTCGGAAGGGCCCAGTCCAGAAGAGAAAGAAGAAGGGACAAAGTGTTGTCTCATCTTCCAATGCATCCACTCTATTGGCATCAAAGAAAACCGATGTATGTCACCACTGCAAGAAGCCGGGGCACTAGAGGCATAATTGCCCGGATTACCTGAAGTCGGTCGACAAAGATAAAGCCGCAACAGATATGAAATCTACTTTTATCATTGAAATCAGTTTTCTCGTTGGACGAGAAGGAAGTTGGGTTGTTGATTCTGGTGCTTCTGTTCATTTATGCAATTTGTTGCATTTGTTTCAGGAAACTAGATGTTGTGACCATCCTCCCGAGGACCTTAGATTACCCGTCAAACACGTCATTCGCCTACTTAAATAGCTTAGAGTTAATCCATTGTTATGAAAACCTGGGGAAATTTTTCGCTTTTTATCATAACATAGACAAGATTTATTTTAGCTAAACAAGCAACCACGAGGAAACTAAAAGCGGAAGTAAACAGTGCACCAGAACTGAACAACAGGATATCCATTCCTTTTTCATTTCATTCATATTTACATGTTGGGGTTCCACAACACCCATATACATATATATACACCAAAAATAAGGCTACAGAGGAGAGCACAACTAACAACTGTACAACTAAACTCCAAAAGATATACTTGCTCTGAAAGTGTATCCTCCAAAAAGAAACAATTGCAGCCCAACTACGTCAGCTACTCGGTCGCCAGACCCTTGCCTGCCACAAGTAGAAAGGGGACAAGCAAGCATCTGTCACAAAATTGTCAAGTACAAATTCTACACAGTTCTACTAAGGAAAAGTAGTAAGTAAAAGATTAGAACAGTTAGAAAAACAGGAAGGTAACTGTAGTGGACAAAAAGAGAACTAGCAAGTAAAAGTGGGTTAATTGATTCTTTTAAGTTATTTACTTGCTTTCGGAAGGCTAACAAGAAGAACACACTCTCTCACTACCACACCGTGTCTCCCTCGATCAATGTAACTAACCAAACAACAACTCAAGTCTATATGTAAGCTTGTGGTCTTGGTCCGGTTAGGACATCGATATCCGGGTAGGACTTCAAAGTCCAGGTTGAACCTCACACTATGACTCTGAGGTATGGAGTACACCTTAGGGTTGGGGTGCCTCCGTAGGCATGCGATGGTATCTTGCATCCTAACTAAGTTCCCAACACTTCTTCTAGCTTTTTCTCTCAACTGTCATTGATCCTCAGTCGACACATGTGATAGCTCGCTCACGAAGGTGTACAAGAGGAAATGTACTCATAACTCTCTCAACACCCAACCCTCGTTAGTCTCTACTAACGGTACTGTCATCACTAGTCTCCTAGCGGAAAAGTCGTCACTAGGCAGCTAGCGGAAAGTCACCTGTCTCCTACCCCATCACAAGGCCACAAGCCTGGCGGAAAAGTAGTAAAGGGGTCGTCAGTGTCTACTGACGGGACTACAATTCAACTGGGCAATTGGTGAACTATCACATGTGTACTGACCACTACCCCATCACCAGTGCACAAGCCTGGCAGAAAGGTAATAATGGGGTCATCAATGTTTAATGGGGTCGTCAGTGTCTACTGACGGAATCTTAACTGGGCAATTGGTGAACTGTCACATTTCTATCGATCACTACCCCATCACCAAGTGACAAGCCTGGCGGAAAGGTAATAATAACTGCAGTGAGGAAACCCACGAAGGGATTCGTCTGTCTCGCCAATCCAGTGGAAGTGTGGTCCAAGGGAAAGGCAGTGGTAGTACAACTACTACACCACTGGCGGCAGGAAAGAGAAGAGGTAAGCTTGCCGGACCCGACTTCCTCTCTCGTTGCTCAACTCTCGGAGGAGAAGAGTTAAGAAAAACCATACGAGCTCGTAACTAACCACGAAGAACCCCCAACATAGGCTCTCTAAGAAAAACCAAAGGGTCAGCGGAATGGTCTAGACAACTCGTCAATCCCAAAGAAGCGTAAAAACCGAGCTGGCTCTAAGAAAACACATGAAAAAGACTGGGATCCTAGACTCATGCTCTCAGTGTCCGCTACCCAAGCCTGAGCGACCTCATCTCCTGCTCAGGTGATGGTCACCGCGCCCTCGCATAGTCGGAGTATAAATCTCCATGACTGACCATATGTGACATCACCATTTCTTTTATTTTTATGTTTCACACTAAGTGTCTATGATTTCTTTGACTTATTTCATATCTACAAGTTATCGGTCCTGGACCCGAACTTGTTCTATAAGAACCTCAACTGATCCAAGGTCAGGGATACATACTTGTTATGATAGTCTCTCTCAACTCCCACTGATGAACATCTATCTTATGATCTTGGCTATCTTATTGGAAAACATCTTTCTTTCCTACGTCCCAAAAGATTCACAAACAAACATAACGATCTGGCTACCTATTAGAGGAAGACTTGCTACATGGCAAGTTCATATAGTCTTATTTTCATGTATGATAACTACATATATATCATTAAATTCATCCACAATTTCATAACCCATAACATGTGTTTCAAACCCACCTTTTTAAGTAACAAATATACTAAGGCATACTCTAAAATGGTTACTAATAGGGGTTTACCCTTTCAAAGTTTTTATCACACCAAAACAGTGGCAATGTGCGTGTATACTTCATAGTAATTCAAGGCAATAGTCCTTTTAAGTTCACCCCCACCTTCGTGGCTTCAAATACACCATTTAAGCATTCAATTGAATTTAATGTCTAACATTTATAGGGTCCTTTAGAGGTCATCACATGCTCCAATCATGCATCTATTCTACTCATAAATCTATGTGTACAACAAGCATATAGCCGCAAACATAAGGCAATTCAAAGCACCAAGTTCTCTTAATTACTCAAACAAAGTTATAGCTTTCAAGACCACAAAATCCACTAACAATCCATGTTTAAAGATAATCAAAACATTGGTCAATATCCAATCAAATTCACCAATGCTCAGCAATGAATTGCAAGTGTGCACAGTATCATATAATAGTGCATCAATAGCCAAAATCATCAATTCATCCTCTCTTAATCCCTCTCCTCTATGGGATTAAATCATAAATTGATTTACCATTTTAATATAAGGAGAACATGGGGACTTGGGGCTTTTAAAACCTATTAAAGGATGCATAAAAATTTGACTAAAACATGCATTCAACAATGAAATTCGACCACAGCAAAGTTCATGGACAGCAACCAAATTAGTCTCAAAATCACCACCAAAAACAATCCAAATACATGGATTTCATGGGTTTTATATCCCCCATATGTCCATAATCAAATCCACCAAAGGGGTGTCTAAGAATATTTCCAAAATCATGCATGTCCTTAGCCATAATTCAAAAATTTCAAATCTGAACATTCAGTGACATGCATAATAATAACAGTCATAAACTCTTCATAAATTATCATATTTCGAAACTAAATCCATAAATTGATGGTTAACATGAAAGAGTATCTATCAATAAGTAAATACACTCAAGGAGATATGAATAAACTCCTCAAATTCATCATAAATCTCGAATTTTAAGTGCATGGACAGATATGAAAACATTCAATTACTTGTATATGAACAACAGCCAAATCATTTCCAAATCACCTCTAATTCTAAAAAAAAGCCAAGAATCATAGGCCAACTTAGTGAATATACAATCAGCAAGCAAATCTACTCAAGGGAACTCAAATAAGATCCCCGAATCATGAAAATTATTGGCCAACATTCAACACAACAATCTGAACATTTCAGCAAAACCGTCCATGTATAGCCTCTCTAAAAATTCCTAATCACATGCAATTTCGTGTCCAAACTCATGGATTGAAGGCCAACATATTGGAATATTAATCAACAAGTAAATATACCCAAGAGGGCTCAAGAAAGATCCCAAAACACATGCATAATTCGGATTTGAAGAACAACAACCAGATCTAGACACCCACAAAAAAACCGTCCACTCAAAGCCTCCAAATCCCAATTTTGATCATCAAAATCCCCAAAACAAAGACTTAATTCAAGACCTGGGATATAAGTGGTAGCAAATCTACAAATGGCAGCAAAAGGGGGGCTAAATTTGTACCTCAAATTCAAGCTTCAAAAGCTTGAAGAAGAATACTCCAAAAACAAGTGTTGAGCAGTCCACACCTTGGGCTTCAAGCTTGGATTTCTCTTCTTCTTTGGCCCTTTATCTTACATGTAATGCAAGATCCAATATCCTCTCCTCCCTAGCTTTGATTTGAGCTCTTGAAACTCAAATTTAGATGAGAAATGAGGAGTGAATCAAAGGGAGAAGGTGAAGGAAGGAGGGTGGTCGGCCATAGATAAAAGTGAAGAAGATGAAAGAGGAGATAAGTGGGATTGAATGGGCATTAAGGGGGGATTTTATACCCTTGGGAAATTTCCAACATAAACCCACAATTTCTTCTTATTTGCACTTAAGGCCCACCTATGAATAGTAACCCATACTTAATTCCAAATCCTTACTTAGCCACTTAATCCCACTTAGCCACAAATGGCATCTCAAAATTCCATCAAACTTACTAATGATTCATCATCTTGGGCTTAGTTAGTCATTAGGATTTAGGGTTGTTACACTAGAAAACTTGAAGAAGGGGAGATAGTCATCCAGATGGGATCTGATGCAAGTATTGCAGCAGTCGCCGTCGGGACTTGTCGGCTATCATTATCTAGTGGTAGAGTCCTAGTACTTAAAGAGTTTCTTTATATACCTGAAGTCAGAAAGAATTTAATATATTTATCTAAGCTAGTTAGAAGTGGATATTCATTGCTATTCTGTAATAAATTAGTCATAAATCGTTATGATAAATATATTGCGGATGGCATTTTGACTTCTGGAGGACTATATGAATTGTGCATTGATAAATGTGTTATGAATGTTACATCCACTAATAAGAACCCTAAAAGATCCAGGGAGGATGAAAATCTTTCGAATGAGATTTGGCATCAAAGTCTTGGTCATTTATCTGTTGATAAGATCAATAGATTAATAAAGGATGGACCTTTAGATTTTCTACAGGTTTAATCTTTACCAACTTGCAAGATTTGCATTCAAGGAAAAATGACCAGGATGCCTTTCCGTAACAAGGTTACAAGATGCGAAGGTATTATTGACCTAATACATACTGATGTATGCGGTCCCTTCAGTACCGCGACTCGAAATGGATATCGACATTACTTGATGTTTATTGATGACCATTCGTGATACGGGTTTGTCTTCCTATTACGTCATAAATCTGAAACCTTTGAAAAGTTCAAAGAATTCAAAGCTTTGGTTGAGAACTGAATTGATAGAGTGATTAAACGGATTTGATTTGATTGAGGTGGCGAGTACCTCTTAGATGAATTCAAGGAATACCTTAAAGAGAATGGAATTGTCTCCAATATCACTCCTCCTGGAACTCCCCAACTTAATGGTGTTGCTGAAAGACGCAACATGACTATCATGTATATGGTTCGTTCAATGATGAGCAAAGCACATTTACCACTTAGTTTCTGGGGATATGCAATAGAGACTGCAATATATATCCTGAATAAGATTCCTAGCAAATCTGTACCTAAGACTCCTCATGAGCTCTGGTATGGGACCAAACCTAGTGTTAATCACTTAAGGGTTTGGGGTTGCTTGGTCCATGTGTAGAACGTGGACGCAAGTAAGCTACAATCTTGCTCTCTGAGTGTTACTTCATTGGGTATGTTAGAGATGGTATTGGATACCAACTCTAGGACCCTGAGACTCAAAATGTTTTTGTTTCTAGAGATGTGAAAATTCTGGAGAATGATTTCCTTAAGGGTCAAGATAAATATGAAGTAAAGGAACTCATTGAATCCCCTGAGGATTCTGAGCTTCCTGAGCTAGAAACTGAAGAGATCAATAAAGATGAAACACCCATACCTCTTCGAAGAAGTTCAAGGGTGGTTGCACCACCTGAAAGGTATGGATTCCATGTGTCAAGTGAAACTGACAATGATCCTACTTCATTTGATGAAGCACTCGCGGATCATGACTTGGATAGATGGATGCTAGCAATGAAGTCAGAAATAGACTCCATGCATAAGAATGGTGTACGGACCCTAGAGGATCTACCTAAAGGGGTAAAACCCATTGGGTGTAAATGGATCTTCAAGAGAAAGAGGGGACCTGATGGGAATGTATAGACTTTCAAGGCATGGCTCGTAGCCAAGGGCTACACACAGAGAGAAGGCATCGACTACGATGAGACATTCTCTCTTCTAGCTATAGCATATCTTGACTATGACATCTGGCAGATGGACGTCAAGACGGCTTTCCTCAATGGATACCCCGAGGAGGACATCTATATGCAGCAACCCCATGGCTTCATAACTGAGGATGGCAAAGTATGCAAGCTGAAGAAATCCATCTATGGGCTCAAACAAGCTTCTCATAGCTGGAACATCAGTTTTGACGAAACAATAGAGTTATGATTTTGTGCAGAATCCTGATGAACCTTGTACATACAAGAAGCTTAGTGGGAGCGCCATTGTGTTGATTGTATTTTATGTAGATGACATCCTTATCATTAGGAATGATACAGGAATCATGACCAGTGTGAAAATTTGGTTATCCCATACCTTTGAGATGAAAGATCTTGGAGAAGCCTCTTACAGCTTAGGTTTGAAGTTGTTCAGAAACTGAGAGAAGAGGATATTGGGATTGTCACAACATGGATACATTAAGAAAAATCTTGAACGATTCCGTATGGATACTTCCTAGAAAGGATTCCTACCCTTAAGACATGGTATCCACCTGTCTACAGGAATGGCTCCTCAACTGTTGAGGAAAAGAAAGCCATGGCCGGATGCCCTTATGCATCAGTTGTAGGAAGCTTAATGTATGCCATGATGTGTACTAAGCCACATATCTGCCATGCAGTGGGAGCGGTAAGTCGTTACCAATCATGCTATGGAGAGCAACACTGGAATGCAGTAAAGGACATATTTAAATATCTAAGACGGACGCAAGATTACGTCTTGGTCTATAGATATGGTGATCTCCATGTCTTGGGATATACAGATTCTGACTTCCAATAGGATATTGATGATTGAAAGTCGACATCAGGGTTTGTATTCCCAATGAATGGTGGTGCTGTGAGCTGGAGAAGCAAGAAGCAGGACACTACAGTTGATTCAACAACAGAAGCGGAATACATTGCCACATCGGATGCTGCAAAGGAGGCGGTGTGGTTGCGCAAGTTCGTGCTGGAGCTTGGCGTAGTTTCCTCTGATACTCCCATCCCGTTGCTCTGTGATAACACGGGAGCCATTTCCCAGGCGAAGGAACCCAGATGGCATCAGAGGAGCAAGCATGTAGAAAAGAAATACCACATCATTCGGGAGATTCAAAAGCGTGGTGATATCATCATTACCAAGGTGGCCTCTGCTGACAACGTTGCTGATCCTCTTACCAAATCTCTGACACAGAAGGTTTTCGACCAACATGTAATGAGTATGGGTTTAAGGATTGTTCCGGAAAGGTTCTGAGGGTTAGTGGGAGATTGTTAGCAATGTGAGCCCAAGGCGAACCATTCATGCAATAAATGTTATTGTAATAAATGATTTATCAATAAAAGTTATTGATTTTGTTTCACTCCCTTTATGACAATGAATGAATGAATGCACTATAAGGTCCCTCTGTACAATATGGGTTACGTACCATGGCCGACTTGATAATCATACAGCTGTTAATTCATTAATTGAATCATAGAGGCTGATGCTTGGATGAATATCTAAGGAGTTAGATAGAGGACTCATCAAGCATCATCAAATGATTGTCAAGTGATGATCTCCAGCCAGAGTAGAAAATGGCAATCCATTCTCATTAGTCTGATATCTGACCGACTTCTTGATGCAGGTCCTCTGCATGGGAATAGTGATTCAGATGTATCGGATTAGTCGAGTCAATGGGTTGACTTAACGAGATCGAGATAACCAAAGACCTATAAAGAATATTATCACATCATAGGAAAACATCCTCTGAACAGAGACAGATGTATTGCTATATGTCTGAGTGTGTACATTTCGCAGACCATTAATTTGATGACCTAACCAAGGTCTATACACCGGCGAGCTGGTGTGCATGCAAGGACATATGAGTAATACAATCTCTCAAAGGGATCATACATGTTTACTTATGAACCGGGAGACATAAGCTCACTCATGAGGTATTGGGATTGATCAAATTCCATGCATGCTCGTCATGCTTTAGAAGCATGACATAATTTGAAGGTAAGATATATGCTTTGTGAAAGCATATGATCTGTACCAAATCCCAAGGACCAAGATTGAGAAACTTAGTGATCAAACCCTGAAGATGACAGTGTAAAAGTGATCTAGATCTTCAGGATGATCATACGTCTTCCAGTATGTAGGATGTACAGGTATTGGGAATGCCTAAGGGTGATTTGAACATAAACGATTGTCTAACCATGACGCTTCCATTCTGAGGGAGTGATGAAATAAGTCTGGATTTTAGTGACTCCTATCAGTAGAGAAGTGACCTAATCTTAGCCCATGTGATGGACATTGATCTGAATGAGATTCAGATGCAATGAGAAGATTAGGTTTACGGCCTTGATTTAATCAAGCATCTGTGAGAGGTCCATGGGATCTGGATTTGAGATGTGATCTCAATATCCAAGTCAATATACGTGGAACAATACAATCACCCTATCCTTATCACCAAGTATCTAATGAGAAATAGCTTTATTCTTGAAAGGTTCAAGAATAATTCCATAAGATCTAAGCATTAAGAAAATGATAATAAAATGTGATTTAATTATCTTGATGTATGTGGAAATTATCCAATATAATTAAATGTGATTTAATTATTATGGATAAGAATAATGTGGATAGTAATATCCAGTTATTCATAATATATTATAAATGTGATTTATAATGTATTAGAGAGAGCTAATTATAATTTATATTTGTTGATTAATTATTAATGTGTATTGGATACACATTGTCTAATTAACTGAAAATGTAAAATATATTTTGTTTTGGGCTGTGAATGTGATTCACAATTTTCCCATGGTAAGATTACAATATTCTCAAAATTAATTATGAATTATTTTTTGAGAATAAATCCCAACAAAAGTTGTTGGATTAAATAATGGAGAATTTCTAAGAGATATGCAATTTCATGAGATTTCATGAGATTGCCCCCACTTTGTAATGAGTGGACGGCTACCAAGTCATATATGGAATTGGTGGTCGTCCACCCTATTACATGGGGAGTCAAGATCTCCATTGAAATCATCTCCTTATTTGATTGGTTTAATTTTAGGATTGATGTATATTTGATTTATCAAATATATTTGATCTAAATTAAATCACAAGTTGTTGGTTTTTACCAACAACAATCTTGACCATTGGATTGACATAAATCAATCTCATCCATTGATTTTATATGACCCATGGATTGAGATCCATGGATCCTAAAACCCTATAAATAGAGAGGAATACCATGATCTCTTATGCATGCTATTGGTAGCACATCCCTCTCTCTCTTTTCTCCATACACATCAACCCTCTCTCCCTCTACTTGGTAGCGGACCACCAAACCCTAGGAGAGGTCTTCATCGTCGCCTACGCCACTGCGCTGCCGCTTCGACGTCCTTCGGTTCTCCATCTTCTTGGAGTGCTGTACTCACGAAGGAGACGTTCAATCTCGTATGACGAGATTAGGAGTTCACTGTGCTTGTATCAACTCATTGGATTGCGAGGACAACACAACTCATCTCCGTGCTCGCAAGCTTCTTCTCCGACGATCGGACTTGAGACAGGAGGTCTCTTTTTGTAGAGACTCGATCAACCACGCTTCAAGAGGTATTGCATTATACTTGTTGTGGTTAGATGAAACGATCTGAGAATCGTTCTTGGATCATGTGGTTTCATCGCATGAAAAATTTCAAATCCCGCTGCATCGAACAACTAGTACGACTAGTCATTCTTCGTCGTATTCGATACGATGCTCACGCTTCCATAATGCGCTTGAGGATTTTTTTTCCATATCCTTCAGAGTTTTCTTAGGAATGTTCCACATGACGTTCCAAATGCCCTCTTCGTGTGGATTTATCCGGAGGCTCCAGTGGTCTAGTGCGAAATCCAAGACTTGGTCTGAGAAAGAAAGCTATCTCATGGTCAAGCTTCTACTCTTACCCCCGTCACAAGTCATCCCAAGGGAGGAGGACTGCATCCCAAGAGAGGAAGGAGTGCCTTCGAGGGGAAGAGTGCGAGTGGAGTGTGGTCAAGTAGACGAGTGCACGCTGTATCCGTGAATGAAAGGATGCCTCTTTTCGAGGGTACGAGAGCTGTCTGGTCGGTGAGTGAGAAGATCATGCGCTTCTTCTGTTCCAATGTACACCTTTTTGAATGCATCACGTCATTCTGTGCACAAAGGCCACAATCAATCACCTATCTGCAGACAAGGGACAGAGCAAAGAGTCAAGAACGAAAAGAGGGCTTTGATTATACAGTTGATAGTTGGAGCGCATGAAACTATACAATAGGAGGGATGGGGGAAAGAGAGCGACGTATGAAACTAGACAATGCTAGGTCAAGTATATGGGAGGGGAAGTCTACCTCTGACTTTCTTTCCCTGGGAAATGTCATCCTCAACGGCTGAAGCTGGAGAGAGCTGACCGTCAGTATCCACTAGTGAATCCCATGAATCAAGGCGAAGAGAGACAGGTCACATGATTAACTAATTATAAAGCAGCGAGGACTTTTGAGCCCTCATATATAGTTCAGCTCAAGTGGCAACTGACATTTTGAAGGAGCAGTGGAAGCCTATAATGACGTTGGGGAGGACAAGTCAGATGAGGGGATGAGTGAGGGGAAGGATCCAGCTCAGTGGCTTCTTACCTAGTGCTATGAGAGCATGCTTGAGCCATCTAATACAAAGGTCGAGCGAGTGTTCGTAAGGGAGGAGTGAGGCCGGTGGAGATGACATGAAACCTGAGGGTGACGTCAAATGCTTTGCCTTATAGGAATGAGGAAGGAATAGGAGTTGTGCCGGTCTTGGAATGAAGGAGAAAGAGAAAGAACTAGTCAATCAAATAGCTATGAAATCTCTCAAAAATGTCACATCTATCTATCTCTCAACATGCCCTTGAAACATCATCAGTGATGTCGACCTTACTTGACTACGGAGTTCCTGACGGATTGTCGAAAGAGAAAGTGCGCACGCCCCTCAGGGGATGGGGAAGGAGTCTGATGGCTCATCCGACGTTTACCCATGAGGTCCCCCTTGTGAAGTGGTAAGATACTTTCCCTGCCTTTCGTCCCTTGTCAGTACCAGACCAGCTAGCTCAATAGGGGGAGCAGCTACCCGTCTTTCAATAACAGCTTACTTACTTAGCAAATCAAAGGCTAGAGGGTTGACTATTGATAAGGGGTCTCCTCCTCCTGGAAAGCTCTCTGATCACGGTTTGATCCCCTTTCATCACGTCTCAGCCCGTCCTGTGTCAACTAATTGCACACCCTCTGGTATCAGACTCTTTTTTTCCACTATTGATCTGATATGGAAAATCCTGAAAAACCTCATCTCGCATCCTTTCTTGGCATCCCTGCTAGTCTGGTTCTTTTATCATCATCCCAGCTTCTTCTTTCTTGGCATCCCTGGTCTGGTTCTTTCTTCCTCATTCATCCTTCTATATACTCTTTCTGACCTCACTCGATTACAGCCAAAAAGAAATCTACTTCCTGGGTTATGTACCCTTCTACCCACCGAAGGGTGAAAGAAGTATACACGACAGGAATAACATACATACGTGGCACATCACTCATCGGGAAGGGGAATCTCCAACGCGTACTCACAGCTATTAATATAATAGAAGACTCATTAACTGACACTGACCTAATGGGCCATAACTGACATTTTCTTTCTTTATCGCATTTTTGACGCCATTATAAAAGCATGCCTAGTAACTGAACATGGTGCGTCATGGATAGAGTACGGGTCAGATTGGTAGCCGTCTCGAGGGTCATAGCGATTTGGGTCATTCCCGGTCATGGGACTTTCAACAAAGTTTGCCTGAACCTGAAATTGCAGCCGCTTGAACAGACCCAGACTATCTTATCTGTTAAAGAGCGACCCAGCTGAGACTTCGATACAAAGCAAGCACAGAACCAACGAAGAGAGGTGACGAGCGGAGGCCCTACTCTATTATAAGCTCAGAAAAACATCTTTCTCCTTGAACCCCTTTCCCCGACCTCTCGATCCTCACATAACACAAGCAGAATCATAGCTTTCTGCGGTCTGGCCAATCAATCAGAGCTAGCAGCTTTCCGCGGAGCTTCTGGTCGAGCGAAATGGCTATATAAATCTTTGTCGAGATATTGAGTATTGGTCTATATGACAAGTCAGTTCTTTACCCACATTTGTCTTCTGAAGATATATATGGTTGGGGTCTGTTTATTAAGCAGTTATATTAGGCTGAAGCAGGCTTAACACATGTTGGAGGGTTAACCACCCTACTCATCTGCGGCAAGAAAGTCAAGTTGCTTGTAAATCATCCTACCCCTTGTGAGGTGTGAGCTATAAAGAGGTCAATCCCAGTTTAGTTAGCCTTAGGATTGCTGACTCGCAGGCTTGCACGCATGACTCTTAGGTCTTTGTCGAAGATTTTCTGGTTCAAGGATCTCTCTCTCTAACAGACCTCTAAAATGAGTCTGACCTTCCCTTTGACCCCTCTGCTACATCCTCCTGCCGTTAGTCATCTCCCGCTTCGCATGTTGGTCCCTTCAGGAAGTTGTCTCTGCCTATCCGCAAGAAAAGAGTTGGGATGAGGCTCCGGTGTCCATCTAGTCATCTTCAGCACCGTGAAGTCAATGAGTGGCCAATATCAAGTAGAGGAAGTTCGATTTCTATTCTATCTAGCAAAGAGTAAGATAGTCTTCTGAATTATTAGCAATGGGAGCCTGTATATAAAGTCTATCTACGACTTGTGGGTCTAGGCTTTCCTTCCAAAATAACTAGGAAAGGCAGGCCATCCGTCGTCTGCTCTCCGTACAACCTCTTACTTGCTAGCCCTATTAGCCAGCAATCGCCTCCTACGTGCGGACCCTTCTCCTTTAACAGGCTAATATATAGTAGACTTCACCCTTTCCGCCGAGGATTGATAGTAGATTCCGACCACCCTCTTCTCATTAGTCTCCCCGATAGATAATCAGAATTGCTCACTACATACCTGAGTTCTTCTATCTCGCTACGGGGAGAGCCGGAGGCGCGCACCTGGCTGTCGTTACAAATAAAGGGGATAAATCAAGAGCGAAGAATAGCAGCTTTCCGGGTCTTACTTGTATAATGAATTCGGGCTAAGAAAAGAGATGGTCGGACATTTCTCCTTCTATCGTTGAATCACATATATATAAAATCTCGCTCCTCCACCTCATGCAGGATAGACAAACCTTCCTCCTCATTTGTTTACGTCAGTTTCGTAACTAAGGGGCTACTACTAGACGCGCGAAGCTTTCATCAACGGTTAACTAAATCATCCTAAACTGGCCAGCCTAACTACGTCCTTTTGTCTTTTCTTTCTGCAGTCTTAGTGGAATCAAGGAAACCATCAGTCTTTTCGTCTTTGTTTTGCATGATACAGGAAGACAACTGGTATCTTGCATTCCCTAACAGTTATATTCTAGTTTTGGCAAACAAAGAGCTAAGAAAGGAAAGGAGCATACATCAAGAGAGAGTTGATTTAGTTCTAGAAGCGGCGAAGAAGAGTCAGCCCGCAACTAGCAACGCGATAGTAGAGGGGAGCCCGAGTGGGTATTAGCAACCACTATCTCCTCCGCAACTATATATTCCGAGGCTGGGGTAGATAGAGGAAGAAAAGATTACAGAAGCATTCCGCCGCTCACACCCGCACAAGCCTACTTATAGATATACATATCTGAACACACACACCTCTTCCACTCCTATGCCCCACCCTTATAACCTAGTAGCTCCAGCCTTAACAACATCAAGATGGCTCTTCTATGCTAGACTAGAAGGAGGAAGAGCTCTATATCGAGAGATTGCTACTCAGATATCGGCATCGGATGGTCAGGAAGTGTGAAATCTCAACAGGTTTCTATTCTCGAGAGAATTGATGTCTCTTCACTTCCAGTATCATCCAAGGCTTCCCCATTTTCTATCCTGATTATGACTATTGATAAGGGGGCAGCCGTACGTTCTTACTCATAGAGTTTGTGGGCTAGGCTTCGCACTGTCGAAAGAGCATTGACTTGTTTACGCAAATCAATGAGGGTCCAACTAATTCCAAATTTCATTGACCGATTATATACTAGTTGGAAGGTGGGAGCTTTTAATAGATATATAAGTTTGCCAACTTTGAAAGATTTGCTCTTTCTGCCCAGGCTCAAACCTAGGGCCTAAGCCTCTCAATCCGTCCCATAGAAGCGCGATGGAGAAGCCAATCCCTTAACTATAATAGTTTTCCTTCGGCGAATGCTAAACTAGTCTAGGTAGGACCCATCAATCAAGCACAAAGGAAGCCTAAAGGCGAATGCAAAGGCCACAAAAGATAGTCAACCTCCCGTAAAATGAAATCGTGATATCTAGAGCGAGTCCTCCTCAGGTGATGTCTAAGCGAAGGCTCACGAAGGAGGCTTGCCTCAAAATATATATAATTGGCCCTCGCAGAAAGGCTCATCATAGATAGTCAAATAGATACGACTCTTAGCCTCTTGAGAGCCGGGCTCGCACCTCCAGAGAGCGGGCATCTTTCTACTCTCTCTGAAAGTCAGGGAATGCGACTAAGGCTTGAGTCCTACCTAGCACAGGAAAGGGATAGCAGCTAGGGCCATGGCTAAGTTGGAACATGATTTGAAGTTGATGCAAATGCTCTTTACCCATAAGCTCAGGGGTGCATCAAGCGGGATAGAACAGAAGCAATTCAACAGCCAAAGCCAAGCTCATCCTCAATTGGTGCACTACTCTGATAAGAAATCGAAAGACTGAATCTATACTCTTTGGACAGTCTTCCGCAGCTCTTTCTTCTTTCTCGTGGTCTCATCAGTACATGAGTGAAGTCCCTGGCCTCAGATCCAGAAAAGAAGATGAGAATCGACGAGCCTTCCGAACGTCCCGAACTATATATATACATGACAACTGGCTCATCAGGAAAGGATAAGGAAAAAGACATACATAGTCTTCTGCCCTGAGCAATCTTAGTTATTGGAAAGCTACGCATCAGAGCTATATTATGCATGACTTGTGGAGAGATGCTTTGAGGGCCAAGAGAAAGAACTCTCTCTTCAGCAAGAATGAGGAGCCATAGCCTTCAGATCAAATAGCTTCACTGGATAAGGGCTCGACGAAACAGCTCTGGAAACGGAGATTGCAGCCGCTTGAACAACCCCCAGGGGAATCCTTCAAGATAGATTCCAGAGAGATCTTCTAAGTCAAAGAAGGATGCAGGGGAGTTGACGGGTCGGTCATGCGAGCTCACCCCGCCTAGTTGACCCAGACCAGAGAGAGAAGCGAATTCTATCTCTTTCACCGGCAGGGAAAGTCGGATTGAAGATAGTTACTAGTGAAGTAGAAAGCAAGCGTAGCGCTTCAGTAAACCCCTGGAATTTCTCTAGTATAGCTTTGGGCCTCTCTTGAAAGCATGATAGTGTACAGCAAAGGGCCTTCGCTTTCCTTTTTTGCTAAAAGGAAGAAGCTAATGGAAAGAATTGTAATAGCTCTAAGTGTGCTTGTAGGTAGGCATTTCTTCGCTTTCTAGCCTAGAATATAATAATATAATCGCCAGTCTGCCGAGATTATATATTAGGGCTTAGGCCATTTCCTAATACCGATTCTATTGCCTTTACTCCTAGCACCAAGAGTAGCTCTATTTACATGCCGCTTTAAAAAAAGTACGAAAAGAGCTAAAAGCAGCGGAGAACATAGTAGTGACACTAGCTACATTGTTCTCCTAGGGAGGGGCAAGGGTAAGAGGACAAATCGTGGTTTGCAGTATGCGTCAGCCTTCCAATTCATCAGTTTACGGGAAAGAGATCACATTAGCTTTAGGTAATATGGGCAGGCAAAGCCTTTCGTCAGCCTTTCCTTCCCCCCGGGCTCCTACCCCCTTATCAATAGTTGCATCACATGACTAGGATAAAAGAAAGACTAGGCCTTCTCTCTATCCGAAAGTCAAATCCCGGATCGTCGACTAGGTTATGATTCCTGCATGGGAAAAGTGAGTCAGCCCGGCCGCATTAACTAGGGGGGACCGGACTAATTTAAAAGAAGAGTGGCAAGAGGTAAGCATTCAAAGAAAAAGCAGTTCATGAGACCTGGATATGATTATATACCTGAATTGAGTTGGACTGGTGGATTATTAGCTAGTAGAGCTGAAGAATTGGCATAATGAATGCAGTTGTAGGCTCATTAGCTCGCTTCCACTCCGAGGGAAACTAAGCTAGCCCTAGCAGAGTTCTTGGGACTTTGACTTGTCAAGAGAAGCCGTAAATGAAAGAGTCGATTGCGCTACGAGCTTTCTGCTTGGCGTAGAGAGAGAGAGGTGGAAGGTCCAAGCAAAGTCAGCTAGAGGCAACTCCTTGATCCATTAATATCTTTCCCGGGCAAAGGAGATGTAGAGGCAGGATAGGCCTTTCACTGCTTTAGTTGTCAGAAGAATCATGCAACTGCCATTTCCAAGCCGACAATCACGGGAAAACCAATCAACCACTACTTGCCATGTCAACTTCATCCTAGCCCTCGATCGAGCAACCTTCTAAGTCAATAGTTAGCATTTAGGCTGGGTCATTTATTATTTCTTAATGTAGAGCTCATTGAACCGCAACTATATAAATATATATATTGAGGGTTCGAGGGTGGACACTTAGTTAATTTCTCACCTCCTATAGTGACGTTGGTCTCAAAGACTATTAGGATAGTGGAATCAGCGCTTTTGATGGCAAGGAGGGGGCTTACAAGAGGGTGGTATAGGATTTGGTTAGATCCTCAAGCACATCACAGAAGCATGAGCGTCGTATCGAATACGATGAGGAGCGACTAGTCGCACTAGTTGCTCGATGCACCGGAAATTAAAAAAAATTTCGTGCGACGAAACCACATGATCCATGAACACTTCTCGAATCGTTTTGTATAAACCACAAACAAGTAATAGGATTACCTCTTGAAGTGTGGTTGTGATCAAGTCTCTAAATGAAGAGACCTCCTATCTCAAGTCCGATCCGACGGAGGAGACGCTTGCGAGCGCGGGGATGAATCGCGTGCTTCTCACAATACATGTTGATGATCCAAGCGGTGGATCTCCTGATCTCGACATGCGAGATCCAACGTCTTCTTCACGAGCGAGGCACATCGAAAGAGACGAAAATCCACGAGCAAACGATCGGGCAGCATAACGACAACGCTGCGGTGATGGAGACTCTCTTTAGGGCATCCATGGTGGACGTCCATGAGAGAGGAGGAGAGAGGGCTATCGTGTAGAGAGAAAGAGAGATAGAGATACTTATGTTCTCTTGTGTGTTAAGAAGAGCAAAAGGGTGCTTCTCCTTTTATAATATTTTGGCATCCATGGATCTTAATCCATGGACTACACAAATCCTATGGCTAACATTGATTTGTGTTTCTTTTGATGGCCAAGATTTGTGTTGGTAAAAACCAACAATAATTAATTTAATAAAATTAAATATACATTGAATAATTTGATTATCATTAAATCAATCTCCATTGGAGAATTAGGAAAGGAGGCAAGCCTCCTTCCATGAAGGGAGTGGACGGCCACCACATTCCATGTAGGAAATGTCGCCGTCCACCCTCCCTATAAGGAAGGTGGCTTCTTCTCCTTTTATTCCATGAGATACATTATCACATTAATTTCTCCAATATTTGCAACAACTTTTGTTGCAAATTATTTCACAAAAATAAATTCAATTTATTTTGTGAACATTGCAATCATGCCATTAAAAATTTGTGAATCATATTCACAACCCAAAATAAAATGTGAATTACATTTTCAAATTAATGTCCAATGTGAATCCAATTCACATCAACATTTAATTACCAAATGTAAATTACAAATAGCTCTCTCTTATATATCATAAATAACATTTATAATATAAATCACATTTACATTATTCATGTCTTTGATAATCAAATCACATTTCATTATCTAAGATAACTCTCTTTATAATATGAATCAAATTCATAGTGTTCATGATAATTAAATCACATTTAATTATCCATTTTCTCAATGCTTGGATACATATATCAGCAATGAAATTATCTGGAACTCTTTCAAGGATAATGCGCTTTCTCCGCGAATACTTGGAGATAAGGACAGGGCGATTGTATTATTCCATGTATAGAGTGGAAAACTCAAAATAATCCCAAAGTATAGGATCAATTTTACACTGTCTACTTCAAGGATTTATCATTAAGTTTCTCATTCGATCATTGGGAGTTGGTATCGATCATATACTTTTCAAAAGCTTATATCATTCCCAGGTGTTGAACATATACTTTCCAAAAGTATATATCAAACCTACAAATTCAGTCAAGCTTCCAAAGCGAGACGACCGTTCATGGAATCTGATCTTCCCAATATCTCATGAGTGAGCTCATGTCTTCCGGTTCAGTAATGAACCTATATGATCCCTTTGAGAGATCGTATTACTCATATGCCCTTATATGCACACCAGCGCGTCGGTGTATAGACCTTGGTTAGGTCATCAACCTATTGGTCTGCCAAATTTACATACTTAGACATATAGTAATACATCTGTCTCCGATTACAGGATGCATGCCTATATCATGACAGCATACGATATAGGACTTTGGTTATCTCGATCTCGTTAAGTCAACTCTTTGACCTAACTAATCTGACACCTTCAAATCTCTATTCCTATGCAGAGGACCTTCTTCAAGAGATCGGTCAAATATCAGCCTAAGTAAGAAAGGATTGCCATCTCCTACTCAGGCTGGAGATCATCTCTCAACAATCATTTGATAGTGCTTGATGAGTCCTCAATCTAACTCTTTAGATGTTCATCCAAGCACCAGCCTCTATGATTCAATATTTGAATCAATAGCTGTATGATCATTAAGATGGCCATGGTACATAACCCTAATTGTACTAAGGGACCTATTATGCAAATTATGTATTCTTCATTTCTGATTAGGGAATGATATTTTCAATAACATTTATTGCATAATGGCTCGTCGTGGGCTCGCATGTCCAACGATCTCCCACTAGCCCAAAGAGCCATTAATGGGCTAATCATTCAAACCCACACTCATGTGACAATCATAGGCTATTTAGAAAATATATAGGTAAGCTGATCAGTCACTCTATTCTCGCGAGACTATGCCAAGTCCTTTTACGACACTAGCATATCCCCAGTAACAGTGCTCGCATCCAATGCAAATGTTGCATCTTATTCAACTAATACTCAATTTTGTTATAGTGTCCTTGACAATATAGCTCGATAATTATTATAACCAGTATTACCATAATCCTTATCAGAATACCCTTATTCTGGGTGATCTCTATCTCCTAAGGTATCCATAGTTAAGACCTTTTAGATCACTATCTATAAAGCCTTAATTTCTTGAAAATAGACTTTGAGATCACTATCTCTAAGTTTCATCATCTTTGAAGATATTGTTATTACTGCAATCAAGTGTTTTATTACATAGTAGGATTAGTAACAGATTAGTACTCCTACTGCATGGCTGACATCTGGCTCTTTTGCACATCTAACATACACTCAGCTTCTCGTAACTGATGCACAAGTACAAGCAGTTCTAGCATTCACTTCCTCAACTCTTTGAGGTGCTTTCCCTTTAGATAGGTCACTACAATATCTTAAGGGAAGGACGCCTTTCTTGGAATTTTCCAGAAAATGGAATAAGTCCAAGGTGTACTACTAATGTGACAGTCCCAATACCCTCTTCTCTTTGCCTCTGAACGACTTCAGTACTAAGATCTAAGAGGTATCCTTGAGATCATATCTCAAGGTATGGAACAACCAAATTATAAAACACTTATTATTATCCTTATATCATTCTAAATGATTAGAATAATATCTACATTTAGCACGATGAACACAATGACACTCCCACTAAGCTTCACATGGTTCATCAAGATTTTATCTGAAATCATAACATTTATAATTTCATCAAATCTTATCTTCCAACTACAAGAAGCTTATTTGAGTCTAAAGATTTAGCTTGCACACCTTGCTTTCCTTAACCATGAAATCCCTGGGGCTACTTCATATGAATATCCTTAGAGAGGTATTCATAGAGGAATGCAATCTTGACTCACATCATGAAGATGTCATAGTCAAGTTGTGCAGCTATAGTTAGCAATATTCTGATGAGTTAAAGCAAGGTCACTGGAGAGCAAGTCTCATCGCAAGCGATGTCTTCTCTTCGGTGTGTAGCTCATAGCTACGAACCATGCTTTGAAGGTCTCTACTTTCTCATCAGGTTCCCTCTTTTTCTTGAAGATCCATTTACACCTTAATAGGTCTGACACTTATAGGGGGATCCTCGAGTGTCCATATGCAACACTTGTATATGAAGTCTACATTAGACTTTTATTGCTAACATCCATCTTTCCATGCCATGATCTTTAGAAGCTTCATCATATGAAGTTAGATCATTGTCAGATTCAATTGACACATGGAATCCATCTTCAAACTTATTTGAAGAGGTATTAGTGTTTCATCTTTAATTGTCTTTTTAGTTTCCGATTCCAGGAGCCTCATTATCATCTTAAGATTAAATGAGTTCCTTTACTTCATTTTCATCTTGATTCTCAAGATAGTCATCTCTATGAATCACATTCTCAGATATGAGATCCTTTAAGAATCTCAAGGGCATAAAGTAGGTATCCAATACCATCCTTTATTTTCCTAATGAAGTAGCACTCTCCAGTGCCATATTCCAGCTTAATTACATGGAACCTTATTAAGGATATATAATGTAGTCTCTACCACATATACATATACTTGGAAACTAAGAGATAATTATGCTAAGATTAATCATTGATCAAATCATGTTACACATGATCAATTGTATCTCCCTACAACTCTATTGAGTTAAGGTTCATTAGGAGGGGTGAGATAGAAATGATATTCATATCTCTATAAGATATTCCTTAAGTTCATCTAATAGGTACAAGCTACCTTGGTTAGATCAAATTCATTTCATCTTCCTTCAAACATCGGTTCTAAAACAAAATTGTGAAATCTTTGAACATTTCAAAGGTTTCTTAGGTGAAGAGAAGAAATTTCATGTCATACATAATCATCAATAGATATCACATATCCATAATGTTTATTATTATATAGATGATTCACATACATCAATATGTATGAGATCCTGAATACGTTGACATCTTACACCTTTCCCTAAGAAGGGTGTATTGGACATTTTACTTTGAATACAATATTCATAGGTATGCAAGTTTTGAAATTTTAGACATTCTAAAGTTTCATCTCTTACTTGTCCATCGATCTCATCAATAGACATATGTCCAAAACATGATGCCAGATCATTGTCAAATGATCTTTATCCTCCTATTGATCTTTAAAGGTTTAATGTTCAGTATTAGAAATATTAATGAACCATTCATTAATTTTCTAATTTAGTGGAGTCCACTAGATGTTAGAATACTATCTGAAATATCCCCATAATAACTCTTTATGATAGGTCTATTTCAGAATTCATGTCTATTTCCAACATTTAGAAACAAACAATGAGTGTATTCTAATATCTAGGTCATAGAGACATTCTCTAAGACCAAGGGCTCTCCCACTGAAATTATGAAGTATATCAATCCAATAGAGATTGTTGCAACAATTGCATCAATAAAACTTTATGATCAAATTTCTAATCTTCTAATACATATGCAACCGACACATGTCATTAGAAAATTGAGATACAATTATTAGACTTTATCTTATCAAATAAGTAAGTCAATTTCAATGATTATATATAGATTATTCTGATGTACTATCTGATTCCTTCTCTAAGGATTCCATATAGATTTGATAATTATAATATCAACACATCAACTTATTACAGTATTGGTATTCATCCAACTCTTTGGATGTCATATGGAAGTCACAGAAGTACAATCAACTCTTTGACTATACTTCTCACTTGGGTCCAACCCATGCTTCCATTGCGCTCCCTTTATCTATAAGCAGCCATTGCTCAAGACAAGGGATCTCTTATGTTGAAAACAAAAATTTCAATATAAGAGTATTTCAACATTTATACATGCTTCATTCAATTCATACAATATGAATATAATGAATCATCATGAATGACCAGAATATAGATAATAGAATGATGACACTCATCGTATCTATATCCATCTAAACTCTCAAGACATTGGTTCAGGTAGGTACTCAAACAATTTGAATACATCATCTCTTATAAAGCCACCATTCGGCATGATGCAGAGAATCATGTCATTCATGATAAAATGTCAAGAGCACATATGTGTGCCAGAATATCTTTTTAGAAGTTTATAAGGATTATTTGAGAATTACGATCATCATTGACATGTCGCTTCCAAAGTACATTCAATGAGAGATCAAGATTATAGAGGCATACAAACCCTAGGGTTTATAGTCCTATTATCTATTTAATTGTCATTCCTCATTATTATGAGAAAAAATGCAGATTGCAGCCACATACATTATATGTCCAAATGCAAGTACAATATCTTGATCATGGACCCAATCCATGATATTTTACTGGTTATTATTGAGTATAATATTGAGTGGGTTCAATGAAGGATTATCTAAAATAAGAAATTTGCATAAGTGCATATATTTATATATATATACATATTTTACTTTGATTTAGGAGTTTTTATATCAAAGTTGTCTTGTCAACATTGAAAGTTCATTCCCTTAATCACTTTCAATGTAAGAGATACTTACCATTATATCTCAGCAAGATCTGGGATCTCCTTCCTTATATTTGTTATATTCCAATAATATGAGAACCTGTAACTCGGATAAAAAGAAGCGGGAACACATTCTGCCTTGCAAGTCCAACTTGCATCTCCCAATTCGATCTTTAACATCGGGCCCACCACCCCTAAGTTGATGTTGACCCGTCATTAATTGAACCAACCGTCAACAGGAATACAACTCGCTATGCGCAATCCAATATCGCCCCGATAATATGAGGACCCGATATTGGGGTCACTATGCATACGTCCTAACTCTTTCGAGAAGCGAAGAGCCCGATCCAAATGGATCATATGCAGGAGTTGTCACTTCGGACATGCGTCTCCCATATATAATATCTGGTGACAGAACCCTTCACTTTGACGGGAGACCATGGATGTCACTAATGTGATCCTCCACCTCTTATTCAAATTTTAATCAATTATCGTGAATCATATTCAGATAATTAAGTCTTCCAAGGGAAATACACATCTATTCATAATAGAGTATTTTAATTGGACATAATTAATTCAATCATATTAAATTAATTATCAATCCAATTCAATCAACAAACTTGATTATTTTACTTGAATTTTGGAATATTATATATGGTATTATCTCAAAGTACGTATTAATTTGAATTTTATTAATTAGAAAAATACATCTTGATTTCTCCGGTATTATCGAGTCCCTACCCGTTGTCATGGCAGTACCGATGAGAGTGGGACGGACCACATACGTTGCACCCCGCTACCCCAATGCTCTCCAACTAGACACCATATCCACCTCAGGAAAGGATAATGCCAAATAGATCAATGTGTAATTGAGATGATCATCGGTTCTTCAACCGAAATTATACCATATAGTAATAATCAAATCATTTTTTATTATAAGGAAATTTACTAGACAAATTCCCAATCATATTCAAGCAAGGAGTTTGTTGATTGTATTTCCAAATTTGATCTAGATCAAATCTAATCAATTTATTGGTTGAGGCCATGTCAATTAAGAAAATAATCATCATTAAATATTTCTCAAATATTTTCCATAATTATTTTATGAAATTAACAATTAATTTCACTAATTGACAATTACATGGTTCTTGATTAGGAAAGTAATTTCAGCAGTGGCCCCTACTTACTAAAATTAGCATATCTCAATAAATTTAAATTCAAATTAAGCAAAGTAAGTTTCCAAAGTTTGCTAATTTCATTTAAAATATAACATATGTGACTTGCATGTATTTCAAGGTGTTTCTAAACAGTAATTAACTCCTTAATTACGTTAAGATTCGCAGTTCCCGTAACAGTGAATACATGTTCATTAAAACGACCATATCTCGAGTAAACAGAATCCAAATCACGTAAACTCAGATCCTATGGTTTCCTTGATAAATGGGGAACAAAATCCAAGTGTTATTTTCGTGTTTAAACAATTTAAACAGGGTCGAAAAAATACACTAAACAGAGACGCGAAAATGAAATGCGATAAAACTTTCGCAACCCTAACGAACCCAAGTCGTCCTAGGTTTATGGATCGTATCCAAAACCTTCGACCTAAGGCTCTGATACCACTTGTAGGATATGGTTAGATACTCAAGCGCATCACGGAAGTGTGAGCGTCGTATCGAATACGATGAGGAGCGACTAGTCATACTAGTTGCTCGATGCAACGGAAATTAAAATATTCATCCAAAAGGAGAGCACCCCTTTCGTTGTCTAACCACAAAAGAATATAATTATCTCTTCCGTTTCTCTACAAGACAACCCTCTCTCCTCCTCTCTCATGGTCGTCCACCATGGATGCTCCTAGAGAGTGGTCTCCGATCTCGCACACAGTCGTCGTTACGTTGCCCGAGTCGTTTGCTCGTGGATTTCAGTCTCCTTCAGTATGCCTCGCTTGTGAAGAAGACGACACACAAGATCTGATGTCTTCTTCACAAGCGAGGCATACTGAAGGAGACTGAAATCCACGAGCAAACGATCGGGCAACGTAACGACGACGCTGTGGAGATGGAGACACTCTCTAGGGCATCCATGGTGGACGACCATGAGAGAGGAGGAGAGAGGGTTGTCTTGTAGAGAGAAAGAGAGAGAGAGAGAGACTTATATTCTTTTGTGTGTTAAGAAGAGCAAAGGGGTGCCTCTCCTTTTATAATATTTTAGGGTCCATGGATCTCAATCCATGGACTACACAAATCCAATGGCTAACATTGATTTGTGTTTCTTTTAATGGCCAATATTTGTGTTGGTAAAAACCAACAACAATTAATTTAATAAATAAAATATACATTGAATAATTTGATTTACATTAAATCAATCTCCATTGGAGAATTAGGAAAGGAGGCAAGACTCCTTCCATGAAGGGAGTGGACAGCTACCACATTCCATGTAGGAAATGTGGCCATCCACCTCCCTACAAGGAAGGTGGCTTCTTCTCCTTTTATTCCATGAGATACATTATCCCATTAATTTCTCCAATATTTGCAACAACTTTTGTTGCAAATTATTTCACAAAATAAATTCAATTTATTTTGTGAACATTGCAATCATGCCATTAAAAATTTGTGAATCATATTCACAACCCAAAATAAAATGTGAATTACATTTTCAATTTAATGTCCAATGTGAATCCAATTCACATCAACATTTAACTAACAAATGTAAATTATAAATAGCTCTCTCTTATATACCATAAATCACATTTATAATATATATGATTAATATGGATAGTGTTATCCACATTATTCATATTCATGATAATTAAATCATATTTAATCATCTTGGATCTCTATTATCATGTTCCCAAATAATATTGAATCACATCACATTATTCACGTCTTTGATAATCAAATCACATTTCATTATCTAAGATAACTCTCTTTATAATATGAATCAAATTCATATTGTTCATGGTAATTAAATCACATTTAATTATCCATTTTCTCAATGCTCGGATACATATATCAACAATGAAATTATCCTGAACTCTTTCAAGGATAATGTGCTTTCTCCGCGAATACTTGGAGATAAGGACAGGGCGATTGTATTGTTCTACGTATAGTGACTTGGATATTGAGATCACATCTCTAATCCAAATCTCAAGCCTCCCATAGATGCTTGATAAAATCAAGACCGCAAATCTAATCTTCTCATTGAATCTGAATCACATTCACATTAATGTCCAACATTTGGACTAAGATCAGATTACTTCTCTACTGAGAGGAGTCATTAAAATCCAGACACGTTTCATCACTCCCTAGGAATGGAAGCGTCATGGTTAAACAATCGTTTATGATCACATCACGCTCTGGTATTCTCAATACCTGTACATCTTGCATACTGTAATACATCTGTCTCCGATCACAGAATGCATGCCTATATCATGACAGCATACGATATAGGACTTTGGTTATCTCGATCTCGTTAAGTCAACTCTTTGACCTAACTAATCTGACACCTTCAAATCTCTATTCCTATGCAGAGGACCTTCTTCAAGAGATCGGTCAGATATCAGCATAACTAAGAAAGGATTGCCATCACCTACTCAGGCATGAGATCATCTCTCAACAATCATTTGACAATGCTTGATGAGTCCTCATTCTAACTCTTTAGATGTTCATCCAAGCACCAGCCTCTATGATTCAATATTTGAATCAACAGCTGTATGATCATCAAGATGGCCATGGTACATAACCCTAATTGTACTAAGGGACCTATTATGCAAATTATGTATTCTTCATTTCTGATTAGGGAATGATATTTGCAATAACATTTATTGCATAATGGCTCGACGTGGGCTCGCATGTCCAACAATCTCCCACTAGCCCAAAGAGCCATTAATGGGCTAATCATTCAAACCCACACTCATGTGACAATCATAGGCTATTTAGAAAATATATAGGTAAGCTGATCAGTCACTCTGTTCTCGCGAGACTATGCCAAGTCCTTTTACGACATTGGCATATCCCCAGTAACGGTGCTCGCATCCAATGCAAATGTTGCATCTTATGCAACCAATACTCAATTTTGTTATAGTGTCCTTGACACTATAGATCGATAATTATTGTAACCAGTATTACCATAATCCTTATCAGAATACTCTTATTCCGGGAGATCTCTATCTCCTACGGTATCCGTAGTTAAGACCTATTAGATCACTATCTATAAAGTCTTAATTTCTTGAAGATAGACTTTGAGATCACTATCTCTAAGTTTCATCATCTTTGAAGATATTGTTATTGCTGTAATCAAGTTTTTTATTACATAGTAGGATTAGTAACAGATTAGTACTCCTACTGCATGGCTGACATCTGGCTCTTTTGCACATCTAGCATACACACAGCTTCTCGTAACTGATGCACAAGTACAAGCAGTTCTAGCATGAAGGATATGGTTAGATCCTCAAGCGCATCACGGAGGCATGAGCGTCGTATCGAATACGACGAGGAGCGACTAGCCGGACTAGTTGCTCGATGCAACGGAATTTAAAAAAAAAATTTATACGACGAAACCACATGATCCAAGAACACTTCTCGAACCGTTTCGTCTAAACCACAAACAAGTAATAGGATTACCTCTTGAAGCGTGGTTGCGATCGAGTCTCTAAACGAAGAGACCTCCTGTCTCAAGTCCGATCCGACGGAGGAGACACTTGCGAGCACGGGGATAAACCGCGTGCTTCTCTCAATCCATATTTAAGATCCAAGCGGCGGATCTCCTGATCTCAACACACGAGATCCGACGTCTTCTTCACGAGCGAGGCACACCGAAGTAGACGGAGATCCACGAGCAGAAGAACGGGCAGCATAACGACGATGCCGCGGTGATAGAGAACCTCTCCATGGCATCCATGGTGGACAGCCATGAGAGGGAGAGAGAGGGCTAACGTCTCTTGAGAGAAAGAGAGAGAGATGCTTCTCAAGCATTGTGTGTAAAATAGAGAGCATGGTATGCCTCTCTATTTATAGGGTTTTGGGATCCATGGATCTCAATCCATGTGACATAAAAAATCAATGGATGAGATTGATTTATGTCAATCCAATGGTCAAGATTGTTGTTGGTAAAAACCAACAACTTGTGATTTAATTTGATAAAATATATTTGATAAATCAAATAATTATTAATACCATATTAAATCAATCAAATAAGGAGAGAGGAATAAAGAGAGATCAACCTTCCTCTTTGGAAGGGGGGACGGCCACCAATTTCACAAGGAAATTGGTGCCGCCCCCCCTCTTTCCAAATGGGAGGGCAATCTCATGGCAATCCATGAGATTGCACATCTCTTTGAATTTCTCTCTACTTATTTTCCAACAACAATTTGTTGGTATTTTAATTCACCAAAATAATTCTCAATTAATTTTGGGAATATTGCAATCTCGACATTGGAATATTGTGAATCATATTCACAACCCAAAACCAAATGTAATTTACATTTTCAATTAATTAGACAATGTGTATCCAATACACATTAATAATTAATCTACTAATATAAATTATATTTAACTCTCTCTAATACATTATAAATTACATTTATAATATATTATGGATAATTGGATATTACTATCCTCATTATATTTATCCTTGATAATTAAATCATATTTAATCATCTTGGATCTCTTTATCTCATGTGTTCAAATAATATGAATCACATTCACATTATTTACATCTTTGATAATCAAATCACATTTAATTATCTAAGATAACACTCTTTATAATATGAATCTAATTCATATCAATCTTGATAATTAAATCACATTTAATTATCCATTTTCTCAATGCTCGGATACATATATCAACAATAGAATCATCCATGAACTCTTTCAAGGATAATGCGCTTTCTCCGCGAATACTTGGAGATAAGGACATGGCGATTGTATTGTTCCATGTATAGTGACATGGATATTGAGATCACATCTCAAATCCAGATCGCGGGCCACCCATAGATGCTTGATTAAATCAAGACCGCAAATCTAATCTTCTCATTGCATCTGAATCATATTCAGATCAATGTCCAATAATTGGACTAAGATAAGATAACTTCTCTACTGAGAGGAGTCACTAAAATCCAGACCCGTTTCATCACTCCCTAGGAATGGAAGCGTCATGGTTATACAATCGTTTATGATCACATCACCCTCAGGTATTCCTAATACCTGTACATCCTGCATACTGAAAGACCCAGATTAAACCCGAAGTATTGGATCAACTTTATACTGTCTACTTCATGGTTTTATCAGTAAGTTTCTCATTCGATCATTGGGAGTCGGTATTGATCATATACTTTCCAAAAGCATATATCATACCTAGGTCTTGATCATATACTTTCCAAAAGTATATAAACCAACAAATTCAGTCAAGCTTCCAAAGCGAGACGACCGTGCGCACGGAATTTGATTCTTCCCAATATCTCATGAGGGAGCTCATGTCTTCCGGTTCAGTAGTGAACCTGTATGATCCCTTTGAGAGATCGTATTACTCATATGCCCTTATATGCACACCAGCGCGCCGGTGTATAGACCTTGATTAGGTCATCAACCTATTGGTCTGCCAAATGTACATACTCAGACATATAGTAACACATCTGTCTCCGGTCAGAGGATGTGTGCCTATACCATGACAGCATATGATATAGGACTTTGGTTATCTCGATCTCGTTAAGTCAACTCTTTGACCTAACTAATCTGACACCTCCGAATCTCTATTCCTATGCAGAGGACCTGCATCAAGAAGTCGGTCAGATATCAGCCTAACTGAGAAAGGATTGCCATCTCCTACTCAGGCTGGAGATCATCTCTTAATAATCATTTGACGGTGCTTGATGAGTCCTCAATCTAACTCATTAGATATTCATCTAAGCACCAGCCTCTATGATTCAATAATTGAATCAACAGCTGTATGATTATTAAAATGGCCATGGTACATAACCCTAATTGCACTAAGGGACCTATTATGCAAACTATGTACTCTTTATTTCAGATTAAGGAGTGAATTGCAATAATATTTATTGCATAATGGCTCGCCGTGGGCTCGCATGTCCAACAATCTCCCACTAGCCCAAAGAGCCATTAATGGGCTAATCATTTAAACCCACACTCATGTGACAATCATAGGCTATTTAGAAAATAGCTAGGTAAGCTGATCAGTCACTCTGTTCCCAAGAGACTACGCCAAGTCCTTTTACGGCACTTGCATATCTCCTAGTAACAGTGCTCGCATCTAATGCGAATGTTGCATCTCATGCAACCGATACTCAATTTTATTGGTTATAGTGTCCTTGACACTACATCTTGTTAATTATCATAACCAGTATTCCCATAATCCTTATTAGAATACCTTCATTCCTGGAGATCTCTATCTCCTAAGGTATCTACAGTTAAGACCATTATAGATCACTATCTACAAGGTCTTAAACCTTTGAAGATAAGACTTTGAGATCACTATCTCTAGGTTTCATTATCTTTGAAGATATTTTTATTACTGCAATCAAGTGTTTTATCTCCATAGTAGGATTAGTAACAGTTTACTACTCCCACTGCATGGTAGACATCTGGTTCTTGTACACATCTAGCATGCATTCAGCTTCTCATAACTGATGCACAAGTGCAAGCAGTTCTAGCATTCACTTCCTCAACTCTTTGAGGTGCTATCCCTCTAGACAGGTCACTACCACATCTTAAGGGAAGGGAGTTTTTCTTGGAATTGTCTAGAAAATGGAATAAGTCCAAGGTGTACTACTAATGCGACAGTCCCAATACCCTCTTCTCTTTGCTTCTGAACGACTTCAGAATTAAGATCTAAGAGGTATCCATGAAATCGTATCTCAAGGTATGGAACAACCAAATTATAAAACACTTATTATTATTCTTATATCATTCTAAATGATTAGAATAATATCTACATTAAGTACGATGAACACAATGGCACTCCCACTAAGCTTCACATGGTTCATCAAGATTTTATCTGAAATCACAACATTTATAATTTCATCAAATCTTATGTTCCAACTACAAGAAACTCATTGGAGTCCAAAGATGGAGTTCTTCAGCTAGCACACCTTGCTTTCCTCAACCATGAAGCCCTGGGGCTACTTCATATGAATATCCTCAGAGAGGTATTCATAGAGGAATGCAATCTTGACTCACACCATGAAGATGTCATAGACAAGTTGTGTAGCTATAGTTAGTAATATTCTGATGGGTTAAAGCAAGGTCACTGGAGAGCAAGTCTTATTGCAAGCGATGCCTTCTCTTCGGTATGTAGCTCATGGCTACGAACCGTGCTTTGAAGGTCTATACCTTCTCATCAGGTTCCCTCTTTCTCTTGAAGATCCATTTACACCATAATGGGTCTTACCCATATAGATGGATCCTCGAGGGTCCATATACAACGCTTGTATATGAAGTCTACATTAGACTTTTATTGCTAACATCCATCTTTCCATGTCATGATCCTCAGGAGCTTCATCACATGAAGTCCGATCATTGTCAGATTTAACTGACACATGGAATCCTTCGTCAAACTTATTTGAAGAGGTATTAATGTTTCATCTTTAATTGTCTATTTAGTTTCCGATTTCAGGAGCCTCATTATCATCTCAAGATTAAATGAGTTCCTTTACTTCATTTTCATCTTGATTCTCAAGAGAGTCATCCTATAAGAATCATATTCTCAAAGATGAGATCTTTTAAGAATCTCAAGGTCATAAAGTAGGTATCTAATACCATCCTTTATTTTCCTAATGAAGTAGCACTCTCTGGTGCTAGATTCCAGCTTACAGCATGGGACCTTATTAAGTGTATAATGTAGTCTCTACCACATATACCTGGAAACTAAGAGATAATTATGCTAAGATTAATCATTGATCAAATCATGTCATACATGATCAATTGTATCTCCCTACAACTCTATTGAGTTAAGGTTCATTAGGAGGATTGAGATAGGAATGATATTCACGTCTCCATAAGGTATTCCTTGAATTCATCTAATAGGTACATGCTACCTTGGTTAGATCAAATTCATTTCATCTTCCTTCAAACTTTGGTTCTAAACCAAAATTGTGAAATCTTTGAACATTTCAAAGGTTTCTTAGGTGAAGAGAAGAAATCTCATATCATACATAATCATTAACAGATATCACATATCCATAATGTTTACTATGATATAGATGATCTGCATACATCAATATGTATGAGATCCTTAATACCTTGACACCTTACACCTTTCCCAAGGAAGGGTGTATTGGACATTTTTACTTTGAATACAATATTCACAAGTATGTGAGATTTGATGCTTTAGACAATCTAAAGTTTCATGTCTTACTAGTCCATTGATCTCATCAACAGACATATGTCCAAAATTTGATGTCAGATCATTATCAAATGATCTTTATCCTCCTATTGATCTTTTTAATTCTCAATATTAAAAAAAAACTTAATGAACCATTCATTACTTTTCTAATTTAATAGAGTCCACTAGATTTTAGATTACTATCTGAAATATCTCCATCATAACTCTTTATGATAGATTTATTACAGAATTTATGTTTATATCCAACAATTAGAAATAAACAATGAGTGTATTCCAATATCTAGGTCATAGAGACATTCTCTAAGACTAAGGGCTCCCACTGAAAATATGAAGTCTATTGATCTCCTGGAAATTGTTGCAACACTTGCATCACTTTCAACAGGGATGACTAATAAACCTTAAGATCAAATTTCTAATACATATGCAACCAATTGCAAGTGTCATTAGAAAATTGAGATACAATTATTAGACCTTATCTTATCAAATAAGTAAGTCAATATCAATGATTATATGTAGATTAATCTGATGCACTATCTGATTCCTTCTCTAAGGATTCTAGATAAATTTGATAGTCATACTATCAACTTATTGCAGTATTGGCATTCATTCAACTCTTTGAATGTCATATGGAAGTTACAGAAATACAGTCAACCTTTTGACTATATTTCTTACTTGGGTCCAACCCATGCTTCCACTGCACTCCCTTTATCTATAAGCAACATTACTCAAGACTAAGGATCTCTTATGTTAAAATCAAAAATTTCAATATAAGAGTATTTCAACACTTATACATGCTTCATTAAATTCATACAATATGAATATTATGAAGCTTCATGAATGACTAGAGTAAAGATAGTAGAATGATGACACTCATCACCTACATCCATCTAAACTCTTAAAGCATAGGTTCAGGTAAGTACTCAAACAATTTGAATACATTATCTCTAATAGAGCTACCATTCTACATGATGTAGAGAACCATGTCATTCATGATTAAATGTCAAGGGCACATATGTATGCCGGAATATCTTTATTGATTTTATAAGGATTAATATGATAATTACGATCATCATCGACATGTCACTTCAAAAGTACATTCGATAAGATCAAGACTTATAGAGACATATAAACCCTAGGGTTTAGTCCTATTGTCTTATTTAATTATCACTTCTCATTATTATGAGGAAACTTGCACATTGCAACCACATACATTATGTGTCCAATCGCAAGTACAATATCTGGATCAAGGGTCCAATCCATGATATTCTACTGGTTATTAATGAGTATAACATTGAGTGGGTTTAATGAAGGATTATTTGAAATAAGTAATTTGCATAAGGGTGTATATTTATATATATATATATATACATGTTTTATTTTAAATTAGGAATTTTATATCAAAGTTGTCTTGCCATGTCAACAATGAAAGTTCATTCCCTTAATCACTTTCAATGTAAGAGATATACTTACCATTATATCTCAAGCAAGATCTGGGATCTCCTTCCTTATCTTTGTTGCATCCCAATAATATGAGAACCTACAACTCGGATAAAAGGAAGCGGGAACACATTCCGCCTTGCAAGTCCAACTTGCATCTCCCAATTCGGTCTTTAATACCCGGGCCCACCACCCCTAAGGTGATGTTGACCCGTCATTAATTGAACCAACCGTCAACAGGAATACAACTCGCTATGCGCAATCCAATATCGCCCTAATAATATGAGGACCCGATATTGGGGTCACTACGCATACGTCCTTACTCTTTCGAGAAGCGACGAGCCCGATCCAAATGGATCATATGCAGGAGCTGTCACTTCGAACAGGCGTCTCCCACATATAATATCTGGCGACGAAACCCTTCGCCTTGACGGGAGACCATGGATGTCACTTATGTGATCCTCCATATCTTATTCAAATTAAATTAATTTCTATGAATCACATTCATATAATTAATTCTTACAAGGGAATTATCAACTCTAATCATATTAGAGTATTTTTATTGGACATAATTAACTTAATCATATTAAATTATTTATCAATCCAATTCAATCAATCAAACTTGATTGTCTTACTTGAATATATATGGTATTATTCTCAAAGTACGTATTAATTCGTATTTTAATAATTAGAAAAATACGTCTTAATCCCTCGGACATTATCCCGGCCCTACCCGCTGTCATGGCCAGTACCGGCGGGAGTGGGACGGACCGCATACGTTGCAACTCGCTACCCCAGCGATCCCCGACTAGACACCATATCCGCCTCGGGAAAGGATAATGCCAAATTGATTAATTTGTACTTGAGACGATCATCGGTTCTTCAATCGAAATTATACCATATAGTAATCAAAACAATTTTGATTATAAGGAAATTTGCTAGATAAATTCCCAATCCTATTCAAGCAAGAAGTTTGATGATTGTGATACCAATTAAGATTTAGATCAAATCTAATCAATTAATTGATTGGGGCCAAGTCAATTAAGGAAATAATCATCTTCTAATATTTCACAAATATTTTCTACAATTATTTCTCGAAATTAACAATTAATTTCATTAATTGACAATCACATGTTTCTTGATTAGGAAAGCAATTTCAGCAGTGACCCCTACTTACTAAAATTAGCATATCTCAATCATATTAAATCCAAATTAAGCAAAGTCAATTTCTAAAGTTTGCTAATTTGATTTAGGACAGAAACTAAGTGATGTTTCACGCATTTCGAGACAAGTCTAAACAGTAATTAAGATTTTAATCACGTTCAGATTCACAGTTCCCGCAACAGTGCATACATGTTCATTAAAACGACCATATCTCGAGCATACGAAATCTGATTTACGCAAACTCAGATCCTATGGTTTCCTTATTTAATGGGGAACAAAATCCAAGTATTAAATTCGTGTTTAAACAATTTAAACAGTGCCGAATTTATTTACTAAACAGATCTGCGAAATCAAAGGCGATGAAAACTTTCGCGACCTTAACGAACCCAAGTCGTCCTCGGTTAGCGAATCACTATTCGAAACCGTCGACCTAAGGCTCTGATACCACTTGAAGGATATGGTTAGATCCTCAAGCGCATCACGGAGGTGTGAGCGTCGTATCGAATACGACGAGGAGCGACTAGCCGAACTAGTTGCTCGATGCAGCGGAATTTAAAAAAAACATTTATACGACGAAACCACATGATCCAAGAACACTTCTCGAATCGTTTCGTCTAAACCACAAACAAGTAAAAGAATTACCTCTTGAAGCGTGATTGCGATCGAGTCTCTAAACGAAGAGACCTCCTGTCTCAAGTCCGATCCGACGGAGGAGACACTTGCGAGCGCGGGGATGAACCTCGTGCTTCTCGCAATCCATGTTGATGATCCAAGCGGCGGATCTCCTGATCTCGACACACGAGATCCGACGTCTTCTTCACGAGCGAGGCGCACCGAAGTAGACGGAGATCCACGAGCAGAAGAACGGGCAGCATAATGACGATGCCGCGGCGATGGAGAACCTCTCCATGGCATCCATGGTGGACGGCCATGAGAGGGAGAGAGAGGGCTGACGTATCTTTAGAGAAAGAGAGAGAGAGAGAGAGAGAGAGATGCTTCTCAAGCATTGTGTGTAAAATAGAGAGCATGGTATGCCTCTCTATTTATAGGGGTTTTGGGATCCATGGATCTCAATCCATGTGATATATAAAATCAATGGATGAGATTGATTTATGTCAATCCAATGGTCAAGATTGTTGTTGGTAAAAACCAACAGCTTGTGATTTAATTTGATAAAATATATTTGATAAATCAAATAAATATTAATACCGAATTAAATCAATCAAATAAGGAGAGTGGAATAAAGAGAGATCAACCTTCCTCTTTGGAAGGGGGGGGCCACCAATTTCACAAGGAAATTGGTGCCGCCCCCCCTCTTTCCAAAAGGGAGGGCAATCTCATGGCAATCCATGAGATTGCACATCTCCTTGAATTTCTCTCTACTTATTTTCCAACAACAAGTTGTTGGTATTTTAATTCACCAAAATAATTCTCAATTAATTTTGGGAATATTGCAATCTTGACATTGGAATATTGTGAATCATATTCACAACCCAAAACCAAATGTAATTTACATTTTCAATTAATTAGACAATGTGTATCCAATACACATTAATAATTAATCTACTAATATAAATTATATTTAACTCTCTCTAATACATTATAGATTACATTTATAATATATTATAGATAATTGGATATTACTATCCACATTATTCTTATCCTTGATAATTAAATCATATTTAATCATCTTGGATCTCTTTATCTCATGTGTTCAAATAATATGAATCACATTCACATTATTTACATCTTTGATAATCAAATCACATTTAATTATCTAAGATAACTCTCTTTATAATATGAATCTAATTCATATCAATCTTGATAATTAAATCACATTTAATTATCCATTTTCTCAATGCTCGGATACATATATCAACAGTAGAATTATCCATGAACTCTTTCAAGGATAATGTGCTTTCTCCGTGAATACTTGGAGATAAGGACAGGGCGATTGTATTGTTCCATGTATAGTGACATGGATATTGAGATCACATCTCAAATCCAGATCGCGGGCCTCCCATAGATGCTTGATTAAATCAAGACCGCAAATCTAATCTTCTCATTGCATCTGAATCATATTCAGATCAATGTCCAATAATTGGACTAAGATAAGATAACTTCTCTACTGAGAGGAGTCACTAAAATCCAGACCCGTTTCATCACTCCCTAGGAATGGAAGCGTCATGGTTATACAATCGTTTATGATCACATCACCCTCAGGTATTCCTAATACCTGTACATCCTGCATACTGAAAGACCCAGATTAAACCTGAATTATTGGATCAACTTTATAGTGTCTACTTCATGGTTTTATCAGCAAGTTTCTCATTCGATCATTGGGAGTCGGTATTGATCATATACTTTCCAAAAGCATATATCATACCTAGGTCTTGATCATATACTTTCCAAAAGTATATAAACCAACAAAATTCAGTCAAGCTTCCAAAGCGAGACGACCGTGCGCACGAAATTTGATTCTTCCCAATATCTCATGAGTGAGCTCATGTCTTCCAGTTCAGTAGTGAACCTGTATGATCCCTTTGAGAGATCGTATTACTCATATGCCCTTATATGCACACCAGCGCGCCGGTGTATAGACCTTGATTAGGTCATCAACCTATTGGTCTGCCAAATGTACATACTCAGACATATAGTAACACATCTGTCTCCGGTCAGAGGATGTGTGCCTATACCATGACAGCATATGATATAGGACTTTGGTTATCTCGATCTCGTTAAGTCAACTCTTTTACCTAACTAATCTGACACCTCCGAATCTCTATTCCTATGCAGAGGACCTGCATCAAGAAGTCGGTCAGATATCAGCCTAACTGAGAAAGGATTGCCATCTCCTACTCAGGCTGGAGATCATCTCTTAATAATCATTTGACGGTGCTTGATGAGTCCTCAATCTAACTCATTAGATATTCATCTAAGCACCAGCCTCTATGATTCAATAATTGAATCAACAGCTGTATGATTATTAAGATGGCCATGGTACATAACCCTAATTGCACTAAGGGACCTATTATGCAAACTATGCACTCTTTATTTTAGATTAAGGAGTGAATTGCAATAATATTTATTGCATAATGGCTCGCCGTGGGCTCGCATGTCCAACATAGCATTCACTTCCTCAGCTCTTTGAGGTGCTTTCCCTTTAGATCGGTCACTACCATATCTTAAGGGAAGGAAGCCTTTCTTGGAATTTTCCAGAAAATGGAATAAGTCCAAGGTGTACTACTAATGTGACAGTCCCAATACCCTCTTCTCTTTGCCTCGGAACGACTTCAGAACTAAGATCTAAGAGGTATCCTTGAGATCATATCTCAAGGTATGGAACAACCAAATTATAAAACACTTATTATTATACTTATATCATTCCAAATGATTAGAGTAATATCTACATTTAGCACGATGAACACAATGACACTCCCACTAAGCTTCACATGGTTCATCAAGATTTTATCTGAAATCATAACATTTATAATTTCATCAAATCTTATGTTCCAACTACAAGAAGCTTATTTAAGTCTAAAGATTTAGCTTGCACACCTTGTTTTCCTCAACCATGAATCCCTGGGGCTACTTCATATGAATATCCTCAGAGAGGTATTCATAGAGGAATGCAATCTTGACTCACATCATGAAGATGTCATAGTCAAGTTGTGTAGCTATAGTTAGCAATATTCTAATGAGTTAAAGCAAGGTCGCTGGAGAGCAAGTCTCATCGCAAGCGATGTCTTCTCTTCGGTGTGTAGCTCATGGCTACGAACCGTGCTTTGAAGGTCTCTACCTTCTCATCAGGTTCCCTCTTTTTCTTAAAGATCCATTTACACCTTAATAGGTCTGACCCTTACAGGTGGATCCTCGAGGGTCCATATACAACACTTGTATATGAAGTCTACATTAGACTTTTATTGCTAACATCCATCTTTCCATGTCATGATCTTTAGAAGCTTCATCATATGAAGTTAGATTATTGTCAGATTCAATTGACACATGGAATCCATCTTCAAACTTATTTGAAGAGGTATTAGTGTTTCATCTTTAATTGTCTTTTTAGTTTCCGATTCCAGGAGCCTCACTATCATCTTAAGTTTAAATGAGTTACTTTACTTCATTTTCATCTTGATTCTCAAGATAGTCATCCTCTAAGAATCACATTCTCAGATATGAGATCCTTTAAGAATCTCAAGGTCATAAAGTAGGTATCCAATACCATCCTTTATTTTCCTAATGAAGTAGCACTCTCCAGTGCCAGATTCCAGCTTAATTACATAGAACCTTATTAAGGATATATAATGTAGTCTCTACCACATATACATATACTTGGAAACTAAGAGATTATTATGCTAAGATTAATTATTGATCAAATCATGTTACACATGATCAATTGTATCTCCCTACAACTCTATTGAGTTAAGGTTCATTAGGAGGGGTGAGATAGAAATGATATTCATATCTCTATAAGATATTCCTTAAATTCATCTAATAGGTACAAGCTACCTTGGTTAGATCAAATTCATTTCATCTTCCTTCAAACTTCGGTTCTAAACCAAAATTGTGAAATCTTTGAACATTTCAAAGGTTTCTTAGGTGAAGAGAAGAAATTTCATATAATACATAATCATCAATAGATATCACATATCCATAATGTTTATTATTATATAGATGATTCACATACATCAATATGTATGAGATCCTGAATACATTGACATCTTACACCTTTCCCTAAGAAGGGTGTATTGGACATTTTACTTTGAATACAACATTCATAGGTATGCAAGTTTTGAAATTTTAGACATTCTAAAGTTTCATATCTTACTTGTCCATTGATCTCATCAATAGACATATGTCCAAAACATGATGCCAGATCATTGTCAAATGATCTTTATCCTCCTATTGATCTTTAAAGGTTTAATGTTCAGTATTAGAAATATTAATGAACCATTGATTAATTTTCTAATTTAGTCGAGTCCACTAGATGTTAGAATACTATCTGAAATATCCCCATCATAACTCTTTATGATAGGTCTATTTCAGAATTCATGTCTATTTCCAACATTTAGAAACAAACAATGAGTGTATTCTAATAACTAGGTCATAGAGACATTCTCTAAGACCAAGGGCTCTCCCACTGAAATTATGAAGTATATCAATCCAATAGAGATTTTTGCAACAATTGCATCAATATCCATGTGGATGATTGTTAAACCTTTAAGATCAAATTTCTAATCATCTAATACATATGCAACCGACACGTGTCATTAGAAGATTGAGATACAATTATTAGACTTTATCTTATCAAATAAGTAAGTCAATTTCAATGATTATATGCAGATTATTCTAAAGTACTATCCAATTCCTTCTCTAAGGATTCCATATAGATTTGATAATCATAATATCAATACATCAACTTATTACAGTATTGGCATTCATTCAACTCTTTGGATGTCATATGGAAGTCACAGAAGTACAGTCAACTCTTTGACTATCCTTCTCACTTGGGCCCAACCCATGCTTCCATTGCGCTCCCTTTATCTATAAGCAGCCATTGCTCAAGACAAGGGATCTCTTATGTTGAAAACAAAAATTTCAATATAAGAGTATTTCAACATTTATACATGCTTCATTCAATTCATACAATATATACATAATGAAGCATCATCAATGACCAGAGTATAGACAATAGAATGATGACACTCATCGTATTGATCAAATCATGTTACACATGATCAATTGTATCTCCCTACAACTCTATTGAGTTAAGGTTCATTAGGAGGGGTGAGATAGAAATGATATTCATATCTTTATAAGATATTCCTTAAATTCATCTAATAGGTACAAGCTACCTTGGTTAGATCAAATTCATTTCATCTTCCTTCAAACTTCGGTTCTAAACCAAAATTGTGAAATCTTTGAACATTTCAAAGGTTTCTTAGGTGAAGAGATGAAATTTCATATCATACATAATCATCAATAGATATCACATATCCATAATGTTTATTATGATATAGATGATTCACATACATCAATATGTATGAGATCCTGAATACGTTGACATCTTACACCTTTCCCTAAGAAGGGTGTATTGGACATTTTACTTTGAATACAATGTTCATAGGTATGCAAGTTTTCAAATTTTAGACATTCTAATGTTTCATCTCTTACTTGTCCATTGATCTCATCAATAGACATATGTCCAAAACATGATGGCCGATCATTGTCAAATTATCTTTATCCTCCTATTGATCTTTAAAGGTTTAATGTTCAGTATTAGAAATATTAATGAACCATTCATTTATTTTCTAATTTAGTGGAGTCCACTAGATGTTAGAATACTATCTGAAATATCCCCATCATAACTCTTTATGATAGGTCTATTTCAGAATTCATGTCTATTTCCAACATTTAGAAACAAACAATGAGTGTATTCTAATAACTAGGTCATAGAGACATTCTCTAAGACCAAGGGCTCTCCCACAGAAATTATGAAGTATACCAATCCAATAGAGATTGTTGCAACAATTGCATCAATATCTATGTGGATGATTGATAAACCTTTAAGATCAAATTTCTAATCTTCTAATACATATGCAACTGACACGTGTCATTAGAAGATTGAGATACAATTATTAGACTTTATCTTATCAAATAAGTAAGTCAATTTCAATGATTATATGTAGATTATTCTGATGTACTATCCGATTCCTTCTCTAAGGATCCCATATAGATTTGATAATCATAATATCAATACATCAACTTATTACAGTATTGGTATTCATCCAACTCTTTGGATGTCATATGGAAGTCACAGAAGTACAGTCAACTCTTTGACTATACTTCTCACTTGGGTCCAACCCATGCTTCCGTTGCGCTCCCTTTATCTATAAGCATCCATTGCTCAAGACAAGGGATCTCTTATGTTGAAAACAAAAATTTCAATATAAGAGTATTTCAACATTTATACATGCTTCATTCAATTCATACAATATATACATAATGAAGCATCATCAATGACCAGAGTATAGACAATAGAATGATGACACTCATCGTATCTATATCCATCTAAACTCTCAAGACATTGGTTCAGGTAGGTACTCAAACAATTTGAATACATCATCTCTTATAGAGCCACCATTCTGCATGATGCAGAGAATCATGTCATTCATGATAAAATGTCAAGAGCACATATGTGTGCCAGAATATCTTTTTAGAAGTTTATAAGGATTATTCGACAATTACGATCATCATTGACATGTCGCTTCCAAAGTACATTCAATGAGAGATCAAGATTATAGAGGCATACAAACCCTAGGGTTTATAGTCCTATTATCTATTTAATTGTCATTCCTCATTATTATGAGAAAAAATGCAGATTGCAGCCACATACATTATGTGTCCAAACGCAAGTACAATATCTTGATCATGGACCCAATCCATGATATTTTACTGGTTATTATTGAGTATAATATTGAGTGGGTTCAATGAAGGATTATCTAAAATAAGAAATTTGCATAAGTGCATATATTTATATATATACATATTTTACTTTGATTTAGGAGTTTTTATATCAAAGTTGTCTTGTCAACATTAAAAGTTCATTCCCTTAATCACTTTCAATGTAAGAGATACTTACCATTATATCTCAGCAAGATCTGGGATCTCCTTCCTTATATTTGTTATATCCCAATAATATGAGAACCTATAACTCGGATAAAAAGAAGCGGGAACACAATCTGCATTGCAAGTCCAACTTGCATCTCCCAATTCGATCTTTAACACCGGGCCCACCACCCCTAAGTTGATGTTGACCCGTCATTAATTGAACCAACCGTCAACAGGAATACAACTCGCTATGCGCAATCCAATATCGCCCCAATAATATGAGGACCTGATATTGGGGTCACTACGCATACATCCTTACTCTTTCGAGAAGCGAAGAGCCCAATCCAAATGGATCATATGCAGGAGTTGTCACATCGGACAGGCGTCTCCCATATACAATATCTGGCGACAGAACCCTTCACTTTGACGGGAGACCATGGATGTCACTTATGTGATCCTCCACCTCTTATTCAAATTTTAATCAATTATCGTGAATCATATTCAGATAATTAAGTCTTCCAAGGGAAATACACATCTATTCATAATAGAGTATTTTTAATTGGACATAATTAATTCAATCATATTAAATTAATTATCAATCCAATTCAATCAACAAACTTGATTAATTTTACTTGAATATTATATATGGTATTATCTCAAAGTACGTATTAAATTTGAATTTTAATAATTAGAAAATATATCTT